>JARFJB010000664.1:417500-422500 GCA_036346205.1 Vesta saturnalis
GTTGACTAAGGGCACATCTTTTCCAGAATCATTGAGACACGAGTTTGATGCAAACAAATCCACAAAAACATTGGCTTTGTCTACAGAATCAGCAACTACGGATCTGTCAATAGAGGTCAGGGGGAATGAAGATGTTCCAAAGTTTTTACTAATGGCTTTAGCTAAACACCAAAATTTACGGCTGCCTAAAGGAGATGTAGCTAGTTCATTGCATTTTCGTTATTTGAACAACTTTTTAGTTTTAGTGATGACACTTTTGCAGATATTTCTAGCACCAATGAATGTCGACCGATTTATTAGATTTCCATTTAATGTAATATTTATTTTTTAAAGATATTGCATCAGCACAAGCCTTGTTGAACCAGGGTTGGAAACGTGAATGACCTATACGGTATTGTTTTTTGGGAATGTATAACTCCATTCCCATGAGGATGCCTTCAGATACTGAAAGAGCGCTGTCCGAAGAAGAGGACGACTTAAAACAATATTCACGCCATGGTAAGGTTGCAAAGAAATCCCGTAAATTACTCCATCGAGCTGACTTAAAACACCACAAGGTTCTATCGGTTTTGCGAACAATAGTGGAATTAGGTACAGTAGAAATGACTTCTATTAGGCAATAGTCGGAAAGACCTAAAGGCGAAAGAACGGAAGTTTTATAAACAAGAGGGTTTGATGTAAGAAAGAGATCTAGAAGATGTGGAGTATGGTTAGGGTTATCAGGGATTCTTGTGGGTTCAGAAATCATTTGTGTGAGATGCAAATGTTTCTGCACTATGACCAGCAGGATTTGTAGTAGATGAAAACTGAGGCCAATTAGAGTTATGAACATTCAAATCGCCTACAATTGAGATATCGCAAGATGGAAACTGAGACAGGAGATCAACTTTCATACTAAGATAATAGAAGAAGTCTTGAAAGTTACTGTCATTAGGAGACCTATAAATGCAACAGTAGTATTTCACAAAATTAGGACCAGAATGTTTAAACCAAATCATGTCAAAATTTTTATTTTCTAAAGAAGAAACCCTCTTGCAAGCAATTCTGTCCTTGATGTAGGCACATACGCCTCCTTTATATCGAAAGTTAGAGTGAAGGTGGTATTGAGGAAATTGCAAGTTGGGTGACTCGGAGCTTTCAGAGGAGACTTGTGTTGCAGATGGAAATAAAATATCAGGTTGTAATTGTTCAAGATGTTGGTGAATAGCATTAAGATTAGACCTGATACCGCGGATGTTGCAGTAGATACCGCGGATGTTGCTTGTAAACACTCTGGACTTTTTTGCTTGGTATCCTGTCGATTTTCTTTTAAGATACGCTTTTAATTTTGGAAAATTACCTATGTTTAAGTTTTCTATTACCAAAAGCATCGCTTTTAGCATTGAGTAAGTACTCCAAAGAGTCGATGATTTGTATCTCTGCTTTCAGCAATGTATACCAGAAGAACGTCTTCAGTAACTTGTTTAATTTTTTGTATGCTGCACCACTTTTTAAACGTTTCATATTCTTTCTCATATCACTGCCTTGATTTATTTGGAAGTAACTTTGCCACAGCGGTCGTTGCAGCTTCCGTTATATTCATTTCAACATTCATTTCATAATCAAAATCACCTAGGGACATCGTTATTTATTGAAAGGAAAGGAAACACCAAACCGCAAAAATTTTTTCACTAATTTTTTTGTTTTATTTACTTGTTGTTAAGACAAAACGCTTTTAATTATTGATATACATTTGTCAAAGCTTTGCCATTAATTCAACTATATTTTTTTTAAATAATTTTAACAATTTTTAATAATTTTCAAAACGATTTCAGAAAAAATATAATACATCACACAGCATGAAAGTGATTTTGTTTGACTGAGGCGTTGAAAAATACCGGATGCTAGCGCATCCTCGTATTTTTCAGCAAGCCTCCTCGTCCAAGAAAATGCCACTTTCATGCCGTGTAATGTAATATACTATTCTTTTAATTTTTTAAGTTAGCATCTAGATGTCTACCTATTGCCCTATGTCAGACATGAAGTTTTAAACGTCTTTAAAAATTATTACTAATTTTATTAAATACATAAATAAAAAGTCCACCTCGAAGTAGGATTTCAACCTATGACCTGTACTTTGATATAGTACAGGTCGCAGGTTCAAATCCTACTCGAGGTGAACTTTTTATTTATGTATTTAATAAAATTAATAATGATTTTTAATTACATATTTACTTTTAAACTTACTCGTTCATAACAAAACTCATAATTACGGTAATGAACTTATTATAAAAGAGGTTGCATAATTATGCTAAAAAAAGTTTTTAAAATGATTACATTTCGGTTAATTTCCATTTTGTACGTTGGAAGGTCGTGTTGTTCCATATCAGAAATTTTTAATATCTGCATAACGATTATCATTAGTGATTAACTATTACAGTCTTACTATTTGCAATTTGCAAAGTGTAACATGTTTTAGATTTTAGTGCTTACTGAGTATCATTCAGGAAGGACGTCATGTCTACAAATTACAGATAAAGAAAAGCATTATCTTTATATTGTTTCCTCCCCTTTGTTTAACCTTGTTATTGTAACTAATTGTAATAAACAACTTACTACGTTATTCACTACTTCAAATGGAATTTATAAGGGAATTGCATTTTTGTTATCTTTATTTGAATCAAATTGCTGCTGCTTTTTGATGATGTCTAAGAATAAAGAGCTATTCTACGATTTTCGGTAAAAAAATTTTAATAGTCATTCATGAGTTTTTAATGATAAATTGTGGTTTTAAGTATAATTAATTATTCATAGAAAATTTCCATCTTCACAAAACCATACAAAATGTGTGTCACAGCGACACAACCAGGAATTTTCGAATAGTGTGTGCGAAAAATAGTTTTTTCTGAAATCGTCCGTTTTCCAGATAGTCATGAAAAGAGAAGCTAGTAAGATTTTAATTTTTATTTTTAACACTACTTAAAACTGGAGTAATTGTTGTGGTCGGCTCAGTAACCAGAGCAATGGTGCAGCGCACTACGATATGTACAGGGTATCCCGGAAAATCACCGAAAAACTTCTACAGTGAGTTCCCAGGACTAAATTAGGACATTTCTCCCGCATTCAATTTTATCCCAAAATGCACCCCTAAAAAGTTATACGCTCTCAGAGTTCAATTTAAAATGTAGAAAAATCACTTATCTCCACATGAACATTTTTTATTGATTTTTATACAAGTCAAAATTTGATAGAAATTAAAAAAAATCTCATCACTAGAACTACCCGTTCAGCAGTGGGATTTACCTTCAATCCATAAAAAAATTATTTTTGCAAAATAAATTAATTTTGTCTCTGAAATTTTTCTTCTAAAATCGATGGTTCTTGAGAAAATTTAAAAAATAATCTCGTATTCTGCAACTAACTGATCTGTGCTTATTTGATAATTGCTTTATTTTAATAATACATTTTTTGCACTTCCGAGACTAAATAGATACTTCAGTCTCTGTTTACAGGGACTAAAGTGGGTCATTCATTCCCTAGGGATTAAATATGGACTGCACCCCCTAGAGAGTTTATTGACAGATGTCAAACTTCAAAAAATTTTTATAAATTTTTTTACGCAACATTAACATTAATATTATTACAATTAATAAATATCGGACGATTGATTTCCGAAACGATACTGCTGGATGTAAGGTTGAACGCATTTCCAAATGAATCAGTGCCTGTGGGCCGTTCAGAGTGGCACGAGGGTCCTGGGAATGAGCTGTTTTATGATCACCCACCTCCAAAAATAAGGTTCTTGTTATTCAGGAGTTTTCCACATATTCTGCAGAGATTCGCCGCCAACAGTGTCCTGTATATGACAACGCATCTGGTAGGTTTAAGAATGTTGCAACTTTCTGGGGCAATTTTCCAAATATATTCTTTCCTACAGGTTGCACTGTACACTGCTTGTTAACGTAACGAACAAAAAATCTTGAATGGGGAGTTTCGGCTTTTCTCAATGACATATATTTCTTGCAGATTTTTGTATAACTAATGATAGTTTTATCTGAATCTTTTACAACGAAGTTCCTCTCTGTTCCATTTTTGGTAGCTCTAATGTTAACAAAAAGTCTGTTGCCCAAATCAGTCACATCATTAATTGACAATTCGACTAATTCAAGTCCTCTACAAGCCTGCCACGCCAAATATGAGTGCACCTACAAAAAATCATTTTTAAAAGTAGGTACCATGATTTTGGACATACTCACTTTTGTCATTAAAATGTGTCATCTGAAGCTTCCTTTAGAAACGTATCAATCTGTTCTATAGTTAGTACCTTTGACTTCTTCTTTGTAACCAAAATTTTTCCTTTTCAGATGCGTCATCAATTTGTGGAATTTACTTATATTAACATTATGTTTAACGTTAAGCATAGTTTTAACATTGAATACTGGGCCTACAATGTAGAAGCAGCAAATTTGTTTACCTTTTCATTAAAAATATAGCAGCTTCGTTAAAATTTGTATTTTTCTTTTCACAGCATCACTTTAAAAATATATCATACTTATTATCGTAAATTTTACGAGATTTGGAAGGCAGTAAAGCCTCTTCAGCGGCTTTTTCTAGATCAAATTCGTCGTACATATTTATTACCCTTTTGTAAAAATTTTTTCAAATATGGCTACCGCTGTTGACTGATTCCCATGCTAACCGACTGGTTTTTTTTTCAAACAGCAAGATTTCTGGATAATTTTATACAAATCTGTCACATTGACACGAACCAATTTGGAATTATTGTACATAAAAAATAAATACTTTGGAAGTGCAAAAAATAGCGTATATTCGGGACCACTAAATCCTTGAGTGGTTGTTGCCCTCGGCTTCGCCTTCGAGGCATCAAACCCCACTCGCGGGATTAAATGCTGCACTTTGGTCCCTCTATATATAATATACTATTAAACACATTTATATGATCTTTGTTTTGTTTAGTCATTTTGTTTTTAAGTATGAGTTATAATTAAATTATTTTCGTT
>JARFJB010000664.1:432500-760000 GCA_036346205.1 Vesta saturnalis
TCGTAATAGCAATGTGTGTAGCATTTTAATAGCATCATAATCGTATTATTATAGCATCGTCATGGTATCCTAATGGTATAGAAATAATATAGTAAAGTATGGTAATAGCATGGTAACCTATTATTAATTAGTATCTAATTTTCACGGGTAATCGCAATGTGAAAAAATATACAGGGTGTTGCATTTGAAAAAATTGAGAAAAATTACATTTCGCGTAAGTTAATCATTCTGTATAGTTTTACATGTTTTCGAAAAATTTCCCAGTTTGTTCGTTAGTATTATTAATAGTCGGTGGTATAAACAGATTTACAAAATCGTGGTGACAACGCTCGCATCGTGCTTCCAAAGTTAACTCTATTTTGGTATTAAAGTGACGATATCTGCAGAAGGGTTAGTGATATAGATACAAATTTCTATACTTTTATTCTAAATGTAACAGTGAATCCAAAAATGTAAAAATATACAGGGTGTTTCATTAAAAAAAAAAAAAGGTTTGGATTGACATTTTTGTCACCCTATATATTATTGCATTTTTAGTTTCTGCGATCAAAATAAGAATGAGTTTTACTAAGGTTTACCCGACTTAAACCTTACACGTTTTGAAATATTTGGCATTTTTTGAAAATGTGTTAATAATTTTAAACTTTAAGTTCTCAAGTATTCACTTTTTCGTCAACTAAACTTTACACTTAACTTACTATTTGTTTATGTATCATGACGCACTGCATAAAACACTGACTAACACTAACACACTAACATATACAAAGTGTTTATAAATCATGACTCTAATATTTAAAGTTTTAAGTAGTAATAACCTGATTAGTTTAAATAGAACACCCTGTATTTTATGTCAACAGCAGATGTAGAATTTAATTCCCTATCAGATGCTATAACACTGTCATATGTCCAACTCTTCTTGTTTTAAAGATCTAGTTTACACAATATTGATATTTTAAAAATTTTAACTGTTATATGAGCTCATGTGGCAAATACAAGACTTCTAAGAGCTACTTAATTTAATATATTAAAGATCTAGTTTTCACTTATTACTAATATTGAATGTTATCATTTTTATCACTTTTGAAACTGGTGATATTTTTATAGCTGTACTTTTCTCAAGAAGAGTTTAATCTCTTAATGGGGGTAGGATGAACAGAGGTAAACTTGTAAAATACCCATGTTTTACAATTGATGGAATCTAAAACATTTAAACACAATACCACAATATCACAATATCACTAGTCTGAAGAAAGTGAAAGAATTTTACTTTTGTGCAAGATACTTCACTTCTAGTATAACCCAATCTAACGTATTTAAATTATTGGTACTGTATTTAAATGTATTTTTTATAAATTAGTTTGGTATAGGCTATTATTAAGCATTCATACTGTGAAAATAAAATATAAACATGAAAAAAGTTTCATTCTCTATTTTTTTTAGGTTCAATATGTGTGGTTGGGTCATTCCCATTTATCTTCTCACCTTGTCTAAACTGTTCAGGTAGTCACTCATGGGCACAGATGATATACTTTTCAGTATTTATAATTATATTTCAATTTGGATGGGCATCAATTCAAATATCACATTTATCGTTAATTCCTGAATTAACTCCAAACGAACATGATCGAACAAAATTAACAGCAATTAGGTAAGAAAGCTGAATTTATAAATAACGTGATACCGTTATTTTTCAGGTACTCGTTTACTGTGATTTCTAACGTTTTGGTATACGTTATAACATGGTATGTTTTACATTTAAATAGTACAGCAGGCGAAACTCAAATTGGACCAGCTGATTCCTCTAAATTTCAAACAGTGGTTTGGGTAGGATTAAGTGTAGGCGTCGTTTGTACAATTATCTTCCATGTGCTGGTAAAAGAAGAAAATGATTATGGAGGTGATAATGTCCATGCAGGTGAATTGCGTACTAGTGTATCAGAAATTTTTCGCAATGTACAAATCTATCAGGTAATTTGCACTTATTGATAACAGTGAATTCCAATTCCAATTATTATTTAGGTTGCAGTTACTTACATGGCAACTCGCTTATTTGTTAACCTAAGTCAAGTATTTATTCCTTTGTATTTACATGAAGCGTTAAACATGGTAGCGAGCGCATTAGCTTTAATTCCATTAATTATGTATATAGGTAGCTTTGCCACATCGATGTGCATTGAAAGGTTAAATCGAAGTTTTGGTAGAAAGGTTGATAGGAAAATGCTTTTACTCCCAGAAGATTATAAGTTTTTTTTATAGGTTGCTTACATTATTGGTGCATTACTTGGTGTAACTGCATGCTTATGGGTTAAATTAAGATCTGGCCCTCAGTATATAAATTATGAAATATATGTTGTGGCGGTACTGTTTGGTAATGTTTATAATAGGTTTTTTATCTTTTCTAACAAAAACTCGCTAGGTGCTGGAGGTTCCATTATTTTAGTTACCAGTTTAGGAATAACAGCAGATCTTATAGGTGATAAAACTGGCAATGGTGCTTTTATTTATGGCATTATGAGTTTTACAGACAAGTTGGCAAATGGAATTGCTGTGATTGTAATACAGGATTTGTAAGTGTATTATTTTAGAAAGGATAAACTATTTTAAGTAAACTTTTAGCCATAAAAATGGATCAAATGTAATGTATTATCAAAATGTCATCACTTATGTATGTGGAGGATCTGCAATATTAGGAGCTTTAGCAGTGATATCTTTAATTAAACGAAGTCGAGGTAGGTAGGTACTGATTATTAATACTCGATCAACATTATATATTGCATTGTAATGCATTTTAAATTTGTCTTGCAGGTGATACTTTATATAGCACACTTCCTAATTATGCCAGTATTAATTCAAGTACTACATCGCCGTCCGATCCATTAGTTTAATAAAAGTGATATTTTAATATTGTTTGTATTTTATTTAAAAAAAAAACATAATTAGGAATTATAAGGTTTTTTATTTGCCTTTCCCGAAATATATTTTTAATGGTTTTTAAACTTTTATAGTGAGAATATCCGTTCTGAGTCTTACCTTGTAAGTAATAACCTTCAAATGAGCCATCATGAATTATACAAATTGCATAACAATAATATGAAAATAGGCAAGGTTATTATGTAAAACCCAAGATACAGTTTAACATGCGCGAGCACATACACGCGCACGGTGCCACGCACAAACACATAAGCGCGGGTCACACTAGGCTGGCTGCCAGCCGCGAGTTGTGGAAGCCGCTATTGACAGCCATCAATCAGCTTGATGTGAGCATGAAATTCGCCGCTGGCGCTACCAGCCGGCGAGTATTTGTCAGCGGCTGGTGAAATTGGACATGTTCTATTTTGGTAGCCCGGCAGCGGCTACTAGCAGGTCACGTGACTCATTCGCACTCGGTGGCGCCAGCGAGCAGCGCAGTCTGAACACTCAAGTAGCGCATCAGCGGCGAGTAAACCAGCACCGTGGCACGTGGTTCTTAATAGTTTTAATATTCTTGTAGTTATAGTTTACGTCGATGTATGTTCTGTTATTACTATCTTTAATTACTAATATTTGTCTGTGTTAGTTAATTATTATTATTAATAATGACCGAATTAAAGTGGACAGGAAATAATTTATTTTTTAAATATATTTCAAAATTATCCGTGTTTGTGGGACGTTTCGTCCAAAGATTATTTGAATCGAAACTTAAAAGACGCGTCGTATACAAATTTATTAGAAGACTTAATATCAGCAGTGACTAAACGAAATGGCGAGTAGTAGCATGCAGTGTGACCGGGTTGCCCGCCGCTGCTTACTGGTGCTACTGCCAGCCGCTGGTCGGCAGCAGCTGACAACCAGCCTAGTGTGACCCGCGCTATATAGGCATACAGACACACGAGCAGGCGAATGCAAGCACGTCATCGTAAAGCCAAACACTTCAAAAGAAAAAGTTTATTCTAATCTGTTTTTTAGGGTGAATGAGTGCTCGAACAACTAGTGCGGGATGATTATTTTTTTGTTTTACTTATAATAATTACAAATTTGTTTAGTTATACATTTTTCTTATGATAAGTTAATACATCTAAACACAGCGTAATTACATAATACTTTACAGGGGTATTCTTTGATCAAAACCAAGTGGTCTATGACGCCGATAGGTTCCGAATAACCTAATAATTATAAATATCCCCCTATATAAAAATATACAGGAATTAAAATGAAGTGAACGATGTGTCCATGGTACAGGTCCTTCCCACCAAATGCAATTATTGTCAAATAGCTCGTTTAAATATTCCCATATCCCTACAGAAAAATGTGCTGGAGCCCCAACATGCATAAAATCAGTCTTCTACCTTTGCTGTAGTGTCGCCAAATACTTCTTCAACTTCGTTTTGTAAGAACTGAAGATATCGTTTCCTGTTAGTTTGTTTGAAAGAAAATTAGGTCCTACTAGTCCTACACCTAAAATCTCCTTCAACTAAAGCTTGTACTTTTTGATCATGTAAAGGATGCTTTTGCTTGTATTATTATTAATACTAGTTGGATGTTTTTGAATTTTGTTCAAAAATGCTTCTTCCAATTTCGTTGATCCAACATACGCTCTTTCCCTTCCTTTTTTTGTATTCCACACCTCCACAGCTTCGGGTTCTTGTAAACGTTGATAAACTCTGGCAAACACTCGATGCAGGGATAAACGTCTATTAGGAGATCTTCCTCGTATGAACGCAATGTTAGTAACGAGTTTTTTTATGGCTGATCCGTAAGCAGAACTATTGCTACCAACTCCTCTAATTTCTAACGCATACGTCATTGGAGCCATAATAGCAAGTACAACTATTAAGGTAGACTGCAGAAAAAGTAAAGTATGCCTATGCGCATCAACTACTACTGGTTAATAGCACTACTGGTCAGTAGAAATTTGCCCTACTAAACCAATTGTACCTTCAGTAAGGGATCGTGTCATTAATCGTATTGTTACTTCCTATCCGAAAAGTGCCTCCTCAGAGATTAAAATTATTTTTACATTTTTTTACAAATGAAATTGGCCATGTTTGTATTCCGAAAATGAAGCACGTTTTGTATTACTATTATTACAGATTATAACGTATAATAACACTTGCTGTTTTAGCAGCTTTGGAACACAGTTGAAAGTGTCTAATGACCTTCTTGAGGCAAATCCAGTATGAACGTCAAGGTTCTGGTTAGGTGAATTATGTGAACAGAGGACACCTAATCACAAACATTAGTGCCATACAAAGGAACAACAACCTAAAGCAGTTATAACTTTGCCTGCAGGAGCTGATCATTCTATTAGTGCTATTTGCCTAAACAAAATACTTCTAATACTTTAGCGAACCTTACTGATACTTTAAAGACTAATATTCTGTAAAGGTGTCTGACTGAAACAATCATTCGAAGAAATCCAAACTTATGTACGATATTCGGTAATAACAGCAACAATATTGAATGGCATGAAAAACATCCTCAAAATTAGAATTACATGATAAATATAATCATGGAAAAAATAATTTACTGCATGCATCTATATTTATCACGAATTATTAGAAATGTAGAGGAAATTCAAGCAAATGGTTCAGTAAAAGAATAAATGACTTACATCATCAATACAGAATTCATGCCTCGTACAATGAAGAGAACAGAAGTTATAAGACACTTTAAAATATCACAAAGGTACGGTTGAGGCCACGGAAAAGTTACCACTTACATTTATCTAGCAATCGTTTTTTAAAATGTTTGAATAGTGTAAAAGAACATTTTATGTCAATATGACGTTCATTTACAGTGGTGTATCATAATGCAATTAATTAATGTCATAGTGATAGTCTATGTGACAGCAATTTCATTTTAATCAAGTTCGTACGCCAATGATTTTCTATTGAATTACAATAGAAAAATGATAGTGGTAACTTTTCCCTGGCCGCAATTGTACCTACTATCTATTGGATTAAAAGTGAGACTGACAACTCCAATGCAATATCAAAGATAATGTTAAGGATAGATTAAGACATCATGAGTAACTAGCGTCTTGTATCTCACCTTACCGCCTATATAACTAAACTAAACCAACTTGTACAAAAGTAAACTAAGCTACACTAGTGTATGCATCAGAAAAATGCTAACATCAAACCTCTCAAGCTGCCCAGATGTGAATGTGGCATACGTATAACTTACATACTCTATAGCTATACAAATAGTGGGATTAGTTAAGGTGTGACGGGAACAAAATATTTTACTTACGAACACTAACAAACCCCTTGGTTTGCAACTTACATATCACTATCTGTATTAAAACCGGAACACAGGTTTTTCAGACTCCCTGGTGGGCATGGCGAGATAGCTTTTATGCTGCAATTTTGAAATATAGGATGGGATTATTACAAGATCAACATTAATGTCACTTTTTGTGGACGTGGCGAGTTGGATTTTATGCTGCAATTTTGGAATCTAGAAAATCAACGTTAATGTTATTTATTGTTTATTTTGGTTGTTTAAGGATTTGGCATCTCTACAGTAGGTATATATACTCAACCTAGCACTCGTCGAGGAAATGCACAAAAAAAAACAAAAATGTTAAATCAAAATACTTAGCTTTTTGGGTTTTTAATCTTGTATTTATTTTACGCTCATTTATACGTTTCGATAACATTTACCTTTAACGTCCGCAGTAGTAATAAAATCTATTAGAATTGTTTAACATGTTGAAACAAATTTAGGAATTATAAAAAGTGAAACGTAAACATAAGCTTGTTATTTATATAACAGTTTGATAAACGTATAATGCTAACTATGGAATCTAATTTTAGTAAAGGATACTAGATCGTTAATAAAATTTAATATTATTAAACTGCCTTGAAGATGACAAATCAGAACACCTAACGGTTAAGGCTAAAGTGAAAAATGTCATAATCAAAGAGCAAATTTAACAAAACTTAATCAAATCATAACGTAAGTGTAGCGCTGTGAAAAACTTTAATTTGAAATTGACAAAGCATTCACAAATATAAACTTGACATGAATGAAAAATCCAGTCAAATTTAACAAAGAAATAGCTTTGCTAATTAAAAATAATTATTAATTATATTAAATACATAAATAAAAAGGTTTACCTCGAGTAGGATTTGAGCCTATCTATTATAAAATTAGTGGTGTAAATGGTATAATAAATTTAATAACAAATAAATGTAATAAAGCAATTGAGAAATAAGTTCTCCAAAAAATACAAATCGTCAAACTGACTGGAAGTACAACCATTCACCACATATAAAGTCGGTAAATTCAGTTGGGCCGATTCAATAATTTTGATTTACTTAATTACCACAATATCTGCTAGCTTACTTCCACTGAACATAAATAATAAAAGTGCAATGTAATACTAATAAAATGATCTCGGACGCCAAGTTATTTTTTTTTAATTATACCCGGAATAACTAAACAGAGTTTGTTAACAATAAAAATTTTATCGAAATGTAAAAAAATAAAAATATACAAATATGTTTATTAACAGTTAATGTGATATGATTAAATAATATATATCTTAAAAACTAATTGTAAAAACCTTAAAATACTAAAAAAATCATTACATAAATACCTTTGTAAAATTTTTGTACACAAATTTTTTAATAACCTCTGGTATCTTAATGTTTACGAAACGGTCAACCAAGGTGATGTCATACTTGCACCATTATTGCGCAATATCTTGAAATATTGTTATCAGCCACACCCAAAACTGAAACTTTATCTCTTAAAAATTTCTTCTTTAAATTGAATAATCCAATATTTATTGCATTCTTTGAAATTTTCAAATAAAAATTGCAATCATAAAATGAAAGCGTACGCTACAGTAAAATTAAATGCGTCCTTAAAATGCAATCAAAGTAAAAGTAAAAGTAACAGTAAAAAAAAGTGCCTGAAAAGAGCAAATTTTTTAATTTTTTGTATAACGAGTTAAAAGATATCTTACCATCAAATTAATGGCACTTTACACTAAATGGCTGCTTTGGAAGTTAGATCATGTACTCGTGCGCGAAGAAATTTGCGCAAGGAATTAAGTCAATGACGTATTGCGCAAACGTATTTGAGCAAAAAAATAATTTGAAGACGGAGTATAAACTATTAAGAAGTATGCACTTAAAAAGATATGCAAATTAAGTTGCCTACCACAACTGAATGAATGAAAGACCTTAAATTAAGGTATGTTTCAATACCACTCAAAAAAGGGTTGTTACACTATCTTGATAGCTCAGTTGGTTAGAGCGGTACTCTAGCAAAGTACATGTCGTAGATTCAAATTCTACTCGAGGTAAACTTTTTATTTATGTATTTATTAAAATTAATAATAATTTTTAATTACATATTTACTTTTGAACTTATTCCTTCGTAACAAAACTTACAAGCTTTGTAAATAATTGTAAGTGATATTTTACAGTGGTAACACAATGTAGTACGTTTAATATAATATTTAATTTCATTTCTCCTACATATGTTAAATTGTAATGCTGTGGTAATTTAACATATAATTGGTAAAGTATTTTTTCAAGGTCTAGGAAAAAAAAAACCTTAACATACCAAAAGCTAGAATTAAAATTCAGATGCACCATTGTGCCTTTTTTTAATTTTAAGATTCCAAAACCTATTTTCTTCTTGCCAATTGAAGTTATTAGATGCTTATATATCTCAATAGCTTCACATTGTACACAACGTGATAAATTTGTATTGACAATATTTTCAGATGATGCTATTCGAGCGCTTTGTAGAGGCAGAAATTTTGCGGAAACACCAAGAGTAATATCTTTTTGAAGATATAATTTCCAATGTCGAGCAAAACGAATTTGTGATCTGACGAATTTTTGAAAGATGAATATAAATATGTAACAAAATCTTTACAGGCTAATGGATATAGACTTAATGATATGAATAACGTTATTACAACCGCTATACATAACCATAAAGAAGAAATAATGCTTAATATTAGTACTACTTTTCTTCCTTTATAACCAATATTACAGATAGTATTGAAAAAATGCTAATTAATCATGGCATTACGACTGTTTTTAAACCTGCAAGAAAAATTAAAGCACATTTAAGGTCGCCTAAAGATGTTTTAAACCCATTGTTTTGTTTGGATATTGTATATCAAATGAATTTGATGGAAGGCTATTAATTAGTAGTGAGTCCACAATTATCCTAAAGAATTAACTTCGCATTATTTCGTATTAGTCAGGTACACTTGCAATAAAAAGAGAGTTAGATCATTTTAATAATTATATTAACTATTTAAATAAAAATAGGTTAAATTTTTTTACAAAATGGCGCGTGGCCGCCATCTTGAGTTTTTGGTAAAATTTGTTATGCTAAAATGTGCCCAACAAAAAATAAAAATCGACCTGTGCGAGAGATTCTTCCAAAAATAATTATTTCGGAAAGTATGAATTTTATTCCAGCCTTTTGGACCACCCTATATACATGTTAACTTAAAAAAATTCCAAAGCCGCCCGCTTCTATAATATATCAATAATGCAGTATAACCATTTTCATTCATATTTAATTAATTTTTTGACTTACCTTGGCGTTATATTAAAAAACTTTATAAAGAAAAGTTATGTAAAATTTTTCTTTAAAAAATACGTCTAAAATTAATCGATATTCAGATAATGAAAAACATTGAACTAACACCCTAGGAATTCTTTTGCGGCTAAATTACGCACCATATCAAAACGTTGCATAAAACATAATTAATCGATACGTTTAAGGTCTATATCCAGGTATGTTTATATCTTTGAAATATGCAGCTGTTTTAAAAATATTTGATAAAAGCAAAAACTACCCCTAATAATCCCCTACTCTCGGGCGCTGGATTTCTCCCAAAATCTAATCAGCTCTACGCCAAATGAAGAAAAGCTTAAATACAACATTTTAAGTACGTAGGTATTTTCGTTCTGGAATTATCGTGGATACTAACATACACACACACACACGCATGCGCGCGCACGCACGCTACCACCCATCCACACACCACACATACGCATACACACACACACACACACACAACACACACACACACACACACACACACACACACACGCACACACACACACACACACACACAACAACACACGCACACGCACACACACACACACACACACACACACACACACACACACACACACACACACACACACACACACACACACACACATACACACATAACAGGCATCCAGACATCAGGACATGATGGCACATCTTGGCCAATAGTTGTAAAATGAGTCAATTTAGCTATAGCGAAACAAAAATTCGATTGCATAACCTTCTATACCTACATATGTATATGTAGGTTGAAAGGTGTATTATCAAAATTAGAGATGAAAGCCAATTCCATCCTGTATCTTGAACAAGCTGTACGAGTTGAGAACCAACTCAGACGTAAATGTGGTTTAGGGCAATATCAAACTGTCTAATCTGATGCTCGAAACAGTGCTCAGAACCCTGTGTTGCTTAAAAGTGTAATTTTGCCCGGTTTCGATGAGCATCTTGTATTGAGGGCTGCAGCAGTATCTAGGGTCCACTTAGGCTGATGCTGGGTGTAACCGGTATCTTGTGACATTTTGGTCAAGCGTGTCCTTTTGCCGTGGGGTTGATACCTTGAAAATAAGCCTATGCTAACCGCGTTGCTAACAATCAGGTATTCTTTTTGGCTTTCCGTCATCTTGATTGCTAGCGCTACCTTGTTTCCGGGGGCCTTTCTGACTTTCAGCCAACTTGTTTTCGCGATCCTATTTCCGTGTACCTTTTTGGCCATCATCCGTCTTGTTTACGCAGAGAAACTTTTTGTTTAAAATCAACATCTTAGACTTCCATTATCATATTTTTGTATCCAGGACCCTTTGACTGAAGCTGGTTTCAGGTCAGCATACTGATAACTCGACTAAGATGTTCGAGTTGAAACGAATCTTAGACTTGCATGTTAAATCTTGTTCTTATAGATCTTTTGGTAGAAAGTGGTTTCAGATCATTTCTAATATTTCATAGCGAATTTAATAATTGTGAAGTAGGTAATTAAAATCTCTTTTTGGCTTTGCTTGAAATCAACATCTTAGAATTTCACTGAAACTGGTTTCAGGTCATCATACTGATAATTCGAATAAGATGATCGGGTTGAAACGAATTCTTGAAACTTGTTTATGACAGAGCCTAGTTTCCAATCAATATATCAATCAAGATTAAACAAGATGTAGATGATAGCTAAAGGAAACTCAAACAAAGGTTATAACAAATTTTAAAATGGTATCCGTCTCATAAGCTTAAAACGTTCGAATAGGACAGTTTTCTAATGCATTGACCTTATTATTACGACATATTACATAACGAATATTTTCGATAAGACAGCGCTTGTGTGTAAAAATACTTACAGGCCTGATTTCAAGTTTGCTTATATTATATATATATATATATATATATATATATATATATATATATATATATATATATAGGGTTTTCCACGAAATTCGGCGATCTATTTCGCAAGGAGTATATGATAGAGTTATAAAATGCTTAAATCAAATTGGCGGTCATGTGGAACATTTGTAATGATTCATTTTATCTTTTTTATCACTTTTCTTCTAGTTATGTTCAAATAATTGTTTTATGTTTTTCATTTGTTATTATGCTCTCAATTTTGTTATCTTCTTGTTTTATTTCACTGTTTTAATAAAATAGAATTTGTGTAGTTTGAATTAAGTTCATTTTATTTTTGAAAAACATTTCAGTTTCTGTCAAAAATCACATTAAAGTAGAAAATATTAATTAACAAGAAAATTGTCGATAATAGGTATAGGTAATGTTATAGCCAAACGATGCATAACTAAATGCTGCATCTATTCATCCAATAATATACAGGGTGTCACATTTGAATTAACAAAGTTTTTCAACTTTGAAAATTGTTCAATAGTTCATCAAATTTTGAACACCATGTATGCAATAAATCAATTGTCAATGAGTATTTCAAAAGTATAGTTCTTATGCTTCTGTCTAGTCCAGAAGCACTTTCCATCAGTCAAAAATAAGTAAGACGAGCAGTGTTGAAAATAGGGTTACATCTTTCAAAATTTTTGAAAAAATCAAGATATCTAAGAAACAGTTGTGAAAAGGTATAGGAAACCCTTATAAGACATCCTAAAATTTTGTCAAGAATCCAAAAATAAAATAATATACAGGGTGTTCAATTTAAAATAAGGAAGTTAGTGGCGACTTCCGGTATAACCGGAAGTAACATGACCTTGAAAATATTTTGGAATGAAAGAGAATCTTAAATAACCCTTAAGTCCAAAAATTCGGATTTCTAAATTTTTTCTAACAACATAAACTTCTAACGAACGCCTACCGTGGAAAACGCTGTATATATTGCTACTACTACTTCTACTGCAAGTTGGTTTTTGCAAACCGTAATATAATCCAAATCGGTATTTTAGGCTTGAATTTTAAAAGATGATCGGGTTGAAACCAATTCTTGAAACTTGTTCATAAATTTAAGGCCCTTTTGACAGATTTAATTAATAGTATTATAAGCGTTGTTTAATGCCTCTAATATGATATGTTAAATAATCTAAATGTAATAAAAATGTAATTAGATTTCGTAATTGTACGTTCACCTTATATAACCACTGCTCTTTATGTAAACTCATTAATGGGTTTTTTGTACAATAAAATATTTAGGTACTTTTAAATTAATACTATTTCCAATTTCAAGTTTTACCGTCTTCCGATGTTTTTAAAACGAGACCACGACCAAACCTTATTACGGAAATATACAATTAGCTTTTTATAAAACACACAACTAGATGGCACTACTATCTCACATTCCAATACTTTTAAAATATACTGCTAGTTGGAGCCACGATCAGACCCTTACAGAAATCTACAATTAGCTTTTTACAAAATACACAACTAGATAACTCCACAAACAAACAAGGGGACCACCGCAGTGGGGCTAAGACTCTGTAACAAGTGGAAAGGTCCAAACGGTGTCTTATGAGGGCCCTCCATATTAGAATACTATTTCAAATTCCCCGCCATAACAGTTAAATCTCCTTTTAACATATACTACTAGGTGGTGCTACGATAAACCTCTATTACAGAAAACATTCATTAGTTTTAAAAATGCGCAGTGGATGGCGTCACAAACAATGAAGAAGCCCGACAAGGTGCGAAGACCCTTGAACAAGTTCCGGAGGCCTATAGCTGCCTTATAAGACAGCATGCGGGCCTCCTTATTAGAATACTATTTCAAATTTCTAGTTTTCCCGCCATTGTCAACAAGGGGGCGAAACCGTCTTATGAGATGCAGGCCCCCTTCTTAGAATACTATTTAATATTTCAAGTTTTCCAGCCATAACAATTACAGGGACCTACATCCACTCTTAAAATATACCGCTAGGTGGAGCCACGATCTTCTATTACAGAAAGATTCACTAGTCTTAGAAATACACCATTTGGTGCGGCAAACAAACAAACACAACCAACCAATCAGAATACAGAGCCTGAAATCTGGGCGGAGTCTAAGGGCCAACCATAAGCAAGGAGGCGTGGTCTACTCTTAGGCCCTCCAATCAGAACGCTCGGCCTGAGGCTGTATGCGCGCGCAGGCAAATCAGGTGTAAGTGGGCGTGCCCATGTGTGGGGAAGGGTGTCACGTACCCCCAGCCCCCTTTAAAATTTGTGACGTCATCCGATTAAAAGTGGTGGGGATTAATTTTGATTATTTACCTCTGGTGTAATTTTCTAGTTTCTTATTTTTACTACTAGTTACTTGGTTCTGCGTCTCTAAAAAGCAAGTA
The DNA here is from genome assembly GCA_036346205.1 of Vesta saturnalis. Lineage (NCBI taxonomy): Eukaryota > Metazoa > Arthropoda > Insecta > Coleoptera > Lampyridae > Vesta > Vesta saturnalis. Next base: position 446,324 of record JARFJB010000664.1, read on the forward strand.
AAGCATAAAAACAAAGTTACATCTAAATTGAAAACCTACTTTCTCCAAACTCAATTTCTACAATATTATCAGGTAGAGGGATAATTAATTTTAGTAAAACGCCTAAAATTAATCATTTGTTATTATACAACATATACAATCTAATAACGTAGATACAGGAACAGTATACTGGTCAATTGTTGCAGTGTTGTCAATTAAAGGTCCCTTCTGTGAAGCACTAGGTGGTGGAGATTGATCACTGTGAAAAAATCATATATAAATAGATTAATACAATAAATGCTTACTATCACTTGAATATCCTAACAAATGATCTGGAATCATCTGATCTCCTAGAAGAATTTTTTCTTCTACAGCAAAATTATGATTATTAGGGGAGACTGGGGAGGTTTGCTACTATGGGAGAGTTGATACACCTTTAATTTGCCGTCAAAACTGCTTGGCGGACGACTGTTTTGGCATCACTGTAATGCTCTTGCGTAGGCAATACATGTGGTGGTAGTGTGTGTTGGTTTCGCTGCGATGTTAAGAATTTAGGTCAAAAGACTGTTTTTAGTGAATATTTTGTGAATTTTAGAAAGGCCAGTGTAAGCATTGTAAGAACAACTTGACAAAATCATCCCGGTTATCGAATTTACGTAGGATAGTGCATACTTCTAACTCTAGTTTAACGTACAATCTATTTAAATGTTGTAGGTTAGATTCTCTGAAATTGAATTTCTGTGAAATCAGCTGCACAAGGAAGATTGAGACATTTAGTTGTAGATATATATATATATATATATATATATATATATATATATATATATATATATATATATATATATATATATATATATATATATATATTGAGATGTTTAGAAAGAGGTAATAGAAGTATCGGACAGCTTACATGACATTTGGGTCATAAAAGGGGTAATTTCTGGCTCGATACAAGTGTGAGACTCAATTTTACATAAATCTGGTTCACGATGTGTTTAAAATAAATTTATTTGGTATAAATTGATCTGAATATCATTTGCTAAGTTTGGTTTCATCATAAAAGCAATTTGTGCTACCAAATTGTCAAGATGTTAAATATAACCATTTTCGTAGAGTCATTTTAGTAGTGCAATTTTTACAATAAAATTCAATTTTTCAAAGGTAATTTGGCAAGTAGACATTTCACAGGTGTTTAAACATGGACTATGTAGTTAGGATTATGTTAGGGATAAGGTATGTTTAGTTTTTAAAAGCAGGAAATACAAAAATTTAGTTAAAAGGGTTATAATATGGACAGTATAGACAATTTTCGCACACATTTTTGTTATCAAATTAGTGACAAAATTATAATACATGATTCACAAGAAGAAAAACATTTAGAACATTATGGCATACAAACATTTATAGTGCCGTACATTTTATAGTGTAAAATTCTAAAAAGTGTTAGACGATGAGACTTTTTCAATGCAAGACTGAATAACATTATGCATTGCAAATAAGTAGTGAGAACAATAAAGACAAGTTGTACAAACCTTAAACATAACATTTTAAGTGTTAAAACATTTTTAATATGAATTTATTTCATATTTAAATTTAAGTATGGTTACGTTGTAAATTTTAGATTTTTCACATAATTTTATACTTTTCCACATTATTAGATTTAGTTTTTGCTCTTAAAGCAAATAATAGATGTTCTTTCACAATATAAATAAGTTTTTATAAGGATACAGCGTTTTTATCCGCAAAATTTTGCTAAATCTGAGGTGAATTCTAGACAAATTTACAAAAGCTTAAAATTTTCATTAAATTAAATGTTTCGAATATAAAAGATGTTTTCTTATGTAAATTGTCCTCAGAATTCCATTTTCGCAAGTAATTTTAGTGTAGCTTGTAAGTGTGTATAGTTAATAGCTTATTTTGATTAGATTAAGTTGTTTCGTTTATTAGTGGTAGGAATTATTGCTTATTAGGTGTCCTTTATTCAAAATTTCACATAGTTTTCATTTCCGTTTTTAAATTTCATTTCCGACCATGTATAAGAAAGTTACGGCCAAAATTCCATTTATGTACAATTCTTAATTTTGATTATCCAATTACATCCATTGTAAATTTTGCAATATGGCTGTAAAAAGTTGAAATTTCTGTAGCAACCAGAAACCTATAAAAGCAAGCGCTCAGGAATCATTCTCTCTAGAATTTGTTCAAAAGTGAAAAGGTTAAAACAGTGTTGCTAAATTTGTGTTTACATAACCTAATTTATTATCGTCGAGAAAGTTTACGTTACGAATAATTTCGAGAGCACTTGTTTTATATCATCGGTTAAAATTAAATAGTTCGGTCACCGATACCTGTCGTTGTTAATAAAATAATTCTGTACGATTAATTGATGTCACGATTTTGTGTAAATTTGTTTTCGTGTTTTCCGATTTAAAATAATTCTTATATACCAAATTAAATTCCATTTTTATTTGGTCAAAGTTTGTTTTATTTATCCGGACAATTCCTCTTAAATAAATATTATATTTCGGTAACTAAAATAAAAGTGTGTTAACAAAAATCTTGGATACTAATAATACATTTTAAACGATATCACTCATAAAGATTTAAAACCATTTTAAATAAAAGTTACCATAGTAAATAAGTGTTTGGAGGTTGCCGTTTTGGAAAGAAAACATCTTGAAGCTTGAAGTTGGTGTCTTCGAGAACCGAGATAGCAGTTGGATATTAGTAACAACAATAGCCGAGTGAACATTGCCTGCATCCAGCTGAAGTTTGAAGACATCATTCTATCGACAGGAAGGACTGTATATGTGAGTTTTAAAATTTTATAACCCTGTTTATTGTTATTTCCCTGCAATTTATATTTGTTATATGTTATTAATTAAGAATTTCAATTATTTACTTGTGTAAACACCTGTGAAGCTAATAATTTCCTTTTCTTTTTCTAAATTTTCATTTTGATGCAAACATTTAAGTTTCTTATTTATTTGACATTTTTTGACAGCTTTAATTATTTTTCACTTAAAGTCATTAACGCATGCGTTAGAAAGCAAATTCTATTCAGAGCAAATTTTATACGTTAAATTCAAGTACATATAGGATATTTCTTATATTTTAAAAAAAATTTTATCTTCAACTAAATCCCTGAACCCTTTCCCCAATTGAGATCTTGAGCTAGTCTGGTGCAACATAGTAAATATAATTAAACGCCTTGATCCCTATCCCCATATTGAATTATTAATAAATCAAATCAAATACATTTCAATTTATATATATATATATATATATATATATATATATATATGTATGTATGTATGTATACATAATTCCTCCCAGACCTGTGCTAATCAAAATAATAATTTGCCTTTTAATTTTAGGATGCCATTTAAGTGGAACAAAAAAACTAACAGAATCCCGGCGTCGCCTGAACGAACGAGGCCAGCTGTTCGAGAAGTTTTAGATGGGTCTAAAGTCATAACTACAGCTAATAAATACCACACCGATAGAAATACTTTGCGAAGATACGTCTCTAAGAACAGGGACAATGGAAATGAGACGAAACTCTTCCCCAACTATACAGGTTTCGCAGATTTTCTCTGATGTTGAAGAGAAAAGCGTAGAGTATTTACTAACAGCTGCCAGGATGAATTATGGTCTTACATCAAAAGATTCAAGAAAATTTGAATATTTGTATGCGTATAAAGTGAAAAGAAAACTTCCCAGAACTGGACAAGGAATGAAATGGCTTCATATGAGTGGCTTCGAGCCTTTATGTCTCGAAACAAGCAATTGTCACTCTGAACACCAGAACCAACGAGCTTTTCACGTGGGAGGACTTTTAACAGACACACAGTGGGAGAATTTTATGACTTACTTGCAGAAGTATTACGTCGATACCAGTTCGAGCTAGACTCCATCTATAGTTGCGATGAAAGTGAAGTCCAGACCGTCTACACAGCTGGCAAAATAAATTCACAAAAAGGACACAAACAGGTATGCGTACTTAAATAGTTTAGGTACATTTTTCTATGATTTCTATCATCGTGGTTCTAGTTAGCTAAAACCACTTTGGGTGAACGAGGTACAACAGTCATACTCCTATGTACCATAAATGCAACCGGAAGCTCAATTCCTTCGTTGTTTGTATACCCTCGTGTTCGTGAACAAGATTATGTGACACCTGGAGCACCACCAGGATCCAAAACTGTGACAAACCTAAGTGCCTGGATGACAGCAGACATTTTTGAAATATATTTGTTACGCTTCATAAAATTTGTAAAATGTACACCTGACAAGAAAGTTCTACTGATATTATACAATTCCTGTAGTCATTATCACCCAAAGGACTAAATATCTGAAAGCAAAATGGCATCGTTTTATTGACGATATTCCCACATACTAGTCATAAATTACAGCCGTTTGATGTTGCTGTCTACGGGCTATTCAAAACAGATCACAATGACGCTTGCAATGACTTCATGGTGCAAAATCTTGGTCAGACTATCGCTTTAAAAGATATCGCAAAGCTTGTTGGCAGTGGATATCAACGGGCTTTTACCCCAGTTAACATAATAAACGGGTTATTAAAAACAGTTACTTACCCCTTCGATTCGCACCTCTTTACAGACCATGACTTTCTTCCTGCATCGGTTACGGATAGACCTGATCCCTTGCAGCGAGAAGAAACACCAGAGGCAACATCTCCTTTTGGCGATGAACACCGTACACCGGGACCAATTCCTGGGACCTCCGAAGAAATAAGAGCACTTGGACCTTCCCGCCTTTATAAAACCCTTCAAGAAATAAGAGCCCAGGCTCCACCAAGAAAACGACAAAAAACACGAACGAAACTTGCAAAGACAAAAATCCTAACGGATTCTCCTAATATTGAAAAAATGAAAAGTGGGCATCAAAAAAGACAATAACAGAAGAATACTGCTGCCAAGAAAAACCCTATTACAGACAAAATATGAATTGGGACTATCAATATGAAAAAGATTGTAAAGCAGAACAAAGAAATGGCAATCAATAAACTCGCATTCGACTCAAAATCGTCTAATGAAACAACTGACATAGAAGAACAAATTGACAATGAGAGAAGAAGATTTTGTTACAGGGATGGTAAACGTAAATGATTATGTGCTGGTACGATTTGCGACTAAGAAAACGGAAAGATTTTAGAGAAAGTGATGTTGGAATTGTTTAATCTTTTTTTTGTTTGTTTCACCATTTGCTTATGTTTTTAGTTTAATCAATGTACATGTTGTCAGTGTAAGAATTTTAATATGTCAGAATTGTAGTCTTGTAATTATTTCTGATCTTTCTTGGTATTACTGCATGATAAACAGTCCTTAACGGGTAGTTAAACGGGTTTTTACATAATTTGGCAACCGTGACAGAACGTAATTCGGAAGAAAGTTTTCAATTCCAGTTTTTGATTTTATTATGGATAAGTTACAGAAAGCGCTCCGTTTCCACAGAGCTTTTTTTGACCAGATGTGCAAGACGGCGACTGATCTATTGAAGCAACCGGAGATTGATACTATTGCATTTCTAGGTGAACTCTGTATTTTACAAGATAACATTGAAATTCTTGGTGATTTAGATAGTCCAATGGTAGAGTTTATGTTAGAATCAGAAAGGAGTATCGATAGCGATCTTACTGCTGTAGCAGCCGATTATATTAAAAGATGCCACACAATCAAATTGGCATTGAACGTGTTGTACAAAATTCTGATTAATTGTAGGTCTTCGTTTAACGAACAGATTCAATAAGTGTCCCTCCCACAACTTAGCGCCAAATTTAAATGGCACATTTCTATTGGTTAGCCGGGTTCACACAACCACGAAAAATTTTGTATTATATTAACCTATAAATGTCAAAGTAATTTGTCATTTAGCATTTGTGTTTTCATTCTTTATTTTGGTTAAAGCTTTTGCTCTAGTACTTTTGATTTTTAAAAACAGTATTTTTCAATACTAGCTGCAATTTTGTAGCCTATTAGCAAATAATTACATTTATTATGAATCAACGAAATCTTTTGCCCCCGAAAAAATGCCCGGCCAGGCATTTTTCCGTTGACGAAAAGAAGCGAATCTTAAACATTTTTAAAGTTTGTATTAAAGAAAACCCGAACAACAACAAGACTGAAAATGTTGCATTTACAGCAAAAGCAGCTGGTAACATAATAACTTTATAAAAACATATTTTATTCATTACTTTACCATTTTAGGTATTACAGATAAAAGTGTGTACAACATTCTACGTGAGTACAAGCAAACACATGTATTACATCCTTCGACTGTGTACTACCGACAACGAGCAATTTTGGACAACATTGACGACGAAACTAAGAGTAATCTTAGACGTGTAGTCCATTCCTTCTTTGAACAAATATACACCTACCCTAAATAAAATTGTAGCCGCAATTGGTGAGCACGGTGAGATGCCTCAATTAAAAAGGAATACATTAAGAACCTTGTTGAATGAAATTGGCTTTAAGTGAGTAAAGGAATAACTTATCTCTAGCATAAATTATACTTTATTTTGAAATATATTTATTCCAAGAGGTCAAGAAATAGTTTCCTTAAAGAAAAATCCGAGATAGTTGCGTGGAGGCCACGTTATCTACGACAAATTAGAAAATACAGAGAAGAAGGAAAAAAGATATATTTCTTAGACGAGACTTGGGTTAATGCTGGCCATACAGTAAGCAAAGTATGGAAAGATACAACCATCTTGACAACGAGGCCACCGTTTGTTAATGGATTAACAACGGGGTTACGGGATACATCGGGAAAAGGAAAACCCCTTATCGTTTTACACTTTGGTTCGGAGGACGGTTTTGTTGATGATGGTTTGCTGTTGTTTGAGTCCAAGAAATCTGGCGATTATCATGAAAAAGATTCAACTTGCCAAAAATTGCATTTTAGCCATTTGGGGGTGATATTAAGGAGTGGCTCAGTTTCTGGAGTCAGTTTACACGTATCCATGAAGATAAAGAGATGCCGAAAGAGGATAAATTTCAATATCTGATCCAAGCTACCATTCCCAACTCGAGAGCCCGCCAACTGGTTAGCAGCTACCCTCCTAGTGCTGATAGCTATTGTAAGGTAATAGATAGTCTTAAAAACAGATTTGGCCGTGACGATTTTCTTGTGGAAGTTTATGTACGTGAGTTACTCAAATTAATATTAGAGAATTTACATACGAAAGTTAATCTTAGCTACCTCTATGACAAAATAGAATCTCAATTAAGAGCTTTAGATACTTTGGGTGTCAAAACATATAATTGCTCCGCAATGCTCTATCTGCTTATATGAGTTGATTAGAGTATGGCAGTGAAGTAGTTTCTAAGTGTTACTGACGTAACACTTAAGGTACGGTTGGATAAGTTGATGACCTTCTTAAGAAAAGAAGTTGAAACTGAAGAACGCGTTACACTCGCAACTTCAGGTTTTGAATTACAGCCTCAATCTAAAAAGAAAAACGATAATTTTTCTACGTAGAGTATCCTTGAAATGTTCCCATTGCAATGTAGGGCATATTAGAATGTTGTGTCCGAAAATTGAGGATCAAGTAAATAATAGCAAAAAGCAAAATTGTACTGAATCGGTAGTAGAAAGTAGTTTGTCTAATCATACTTATTCAGAGGTATTTTTACAAACCCTTTTAGTTAATATCAATGGTATTAATCAATTTCGAAAAATTCGAATTATTTTTGATACGGGATCTCAACGATTGTACATCACTAAATCTTTACTTAGTGAGATGGAGTACGATCCGATAAAAAAGAGGAATTGAAACACGCATTATTTGGGAGTACTGAAACTACCACTTACATTCATAATTCTTGTCGTATTACATTAAGTGATTTAAACAATACTTATTTCTGTAATTTTGAAGCTCTGGATCAAGAGATCATTTGCAGTAATATTACTTCGGTGAGAGGTCCGTGGTTGACTCAACTGCAATTCTTAGGTGTTGACATTCGATACCAAAGACGGTCCAGTAGATGCTCTGATTGGAGCAGATGTTGTAGGAAAATTGTTAACTGGAAAGCGTTGCGAGCTAATTGTGGATTAGTAGCGATGGAGACGCGTCTAGGATGGGCGCTCAGGGGTAAGATAAAACTTCCTACTGTGTCTAGTATTAGTTCCTTGTTAGTGACTTCCTTATTGACTAGAAGTGACAACATTTCTAATTTATGGAGTCTCGACATATTAGGTATTAAAGACCCTTGTGAAAAAAGAGCGGATACAGAAGAAGCAGTTAGGTCTCATTTCTTAAATACTTTTGATAGACAAGATGACGGTAGATATGTTATCCATATGCCATGGAATGAAGGTCATCCACCACTACCTAATAATTTTGAAATGGCTAATAAATGACTCAATAATTTGAAGAAAAAATTTACCAGCGATGGCTATTATTTAGACTAGGTCTTTTATGAGTGGCTGGAGGAAAACATCATAGAAGAAGTTCCCCCCCAAATCTGATTTTAATTTAGGTCATTACCTACCTCACCGTCATGTTGTAAAATTAAGTAGTGTTACTACAAAGATAAGACCATTATTGACGCTTCTGCTAGAGCAAGAAATCAGCCCTCTCTGAACCAAGGTCTAGAAAAAGACATAAATTTTATTTTGATACGATTCAGACTTTCAAAGAAACGAGTTATTTCAGATATTTGAAAAGCGTTTTTTGCATGGTACGACAAAGATTGTAATTTAAAAGTGTTTAGACACACTAGAGTCGTTTTTGGTGTTACTTGCAGCCCGTTTTTATTAGAAGCTGTGATCGCTTACCATATACGTAATGTACTTGAACAAGAAAATTCGCAGTACAACAGTGCACTTGTTTTGAAATTATTAAAAAGTTACTACGTGGATAATTGCATTACAAGTGCAGATACTGAGGAAGAATTGCACGAATTTATTAAGCAAGCTACTTCAATAATGGCTGAGAGTAAATTTGATTTAAGATCTTAGGAGTACTCTCTTTTAAATAATCAACCTGCTCAGTCTCCAACGTTGTCACCTGTTTTAGGGTTGAATTGGAATAGAAATTTAGATACTGTTGAAATTTGTGGTGATTGGCTTAAAAGTCTTAGAATAGATGCGTTACTAAAAGAGTTTTTGTCTGTGACTAATAAAATTTTTGATCCTGTTGGATTTTCATGTGCTACTCAGCTAATTCCGAAATTATTATTGCAGAGGACATGGATTTCTAAAGTTGTCTGGGATGTTAGTGGAAGGCGTTATAAAACAAGAATTTATGAATTGGGTTAGAGTGAATATTCAATTGATTCAGGCTAAAAGCAAGTTATCTTTCTTAAAAAAATGACAATTCCTAGACTTGAACTGCTAGCTGCAGCCATAGGTATCACAATATTATTGAAAATTTGGACCCTAACATAACAGTTAATTTTTGGACAGATTCGACAACCGTTTTAAGTTGAGTCAAAAATGATGGCAACTGGAAACCTTATATCTGGAATAAAGTGCAAGAAATTCGTAATTCGACTAACAAGAATTTATGTTTTTATGTACCAGGAAACTTAAACCCAGCCCACCTCCCATCTCGAAATTGCTCAGTCATACATTTAATCAAATCAAAATGGTGGGAGGTACCATTATGGTTACGTAAGCCTCGGGAAACCTGGCCACAACAAAATTACATTTGCAACGAGGATGAGATGTTAGTGGAGAAGAAAATAAGCTTCGCTTCTTCGTTTTTCTGCGCTAGAGAGGCTAAGGACAAGAACTGCTATTATAAGTATTTTTCAAAGTATAGTAAAATTGTGCGATTTTTAGCTTAGATTCACCGATTTATTCATAATTGTAAATATCGTAAGTGTAAGAAATACGATATTCTAAATCTTCAAGAAATAAATAGTGCCGAAAAGAGCCGTTTTAGACTTGTTCAAGCAGAAGTCTTTGTAGAAAACTCTCGACTTTCGAAGTTATGTCCATTTTGTGACACTGATAAAATAATGAGAATCAAAACTAAAATTTCGGATCGATTAGACACTAATGATTTTCTTTACCCTGTTGTTATGCCTTCGAATCATCCTGTTGTTGAGAGACCTATTTTCGAAAAACACACACAATTGAATCATGTAGGGACCCAGGGACTGCTTAGTTTGTTGAGAGAGCAATTTTAGATTTTTCTAGGCAGAAATTACATATTATTAGTCATATATCACCCAAAGGACTAGATATCTGCATATCAATGGGCTTTTACCCCAGTTAACGTAATAAATGGGTTTCAAAAACAGGTATTTACCCCTTCGATTCACACCTCTTTAAAGATCATGACTACGGATTGACCTGATCCATTACAGCAAGAAGAAACACCATAGGCAACGTTTCCTTTTGGCGATGGATACCGTACACCGGAACCAATTCCTGGGACCCAATCAATTAATCTCGCATTCGACTTATTATCGTCTAGTGAAATAACTGACATAGAAGAGCAAATTCAGAATGAGAGAAAAGAATTTGTTACAGAGATGGTGAACATAAATGTTTATGTGTAGTATGATTTGCGGCAAAAAAAACCGAAATATTTCGTGCGAAAGATTTTAGAGAAAGTGGAAGGTAGAGATTATTTGTTAGATTTTATGCGACGAAAGAAACCTGGCTACTATTTCGTGTTCCCTGGCGTGGAGGATCAGTTTATGGTATCTGAAGACGACGTTAGGAAGTTATCGCCACGAAGTTTGGTGAGTGGAACTGCTAGGTCCAAAAGAAGACTAGCGTTTCCTATTAATTTTGATAAATATAATAACGTTAATTAGATATCTCTAATTTCCTAATGCTGATATATCTCAATAAAAGCTAAGAAATGCTTTAAAAAGCCAAATCGTGTGCCACCATGTATCAAGGCTCCCATACTCTGTATAAAAACTCCCTTACTGTGGGAGGACTGATACAAGATGCAAGTTTAAAGAAAAAAATAAAATATCTCTCATCATATCCTGAATCGGTAGTTTTCAACTAGCTCCAATTAATTGTAACTTAGTAGGCTACGTAATGCACCACCTACGGAATTTATAGAACAAGTACTTACTTGTCTTTTTAACTTCATGTGTTAGGGGTATCAAATCTCCCCAGTCTCCACTAAATTTGAAAAGGCGCGCGGCAACAGAAGTATCCGTCATGTGATAACAAGTTTCCAAATTAGTTTCTTTATTAACTTATTGTAATTTTGCATATGGTCATTTTTGTTGTGTACCTATATACTTTTTTCATTTTAACGTTTTTGAAATAACGTACGTGCTAACATATACGTTAAGAAAGCAGTAAGTTGCGTTAACGTAACACGTTACTGTAGCTGTTATTTTGAAACATTATTTTAACATATTGTATACATGTCAAGTTTAACCATTGATTATACACAAAATAAACAATGATTTAACGTAACTGATACATCACAGGGCTGAATATTCACTAAAACGTAGTTTTTCATTCACATTGCACTAATGGCCAAAATTCCATACCTTAAATAGCAATCTCCATCTATTCTTGAAAACCACATACAAATTGTATTATGATCTTTCTGTGATATTAGACCACACTATACATAACATTGAACTATAGCAACTATGGAAGGATGCACCGTCAAGCCCTGTGAGGGCAAACATAGAAGAAATCTTACTTAAGTAAGATATCTATGGAGGCAAATAGATAATATAGGCAACCCACCGACTAAGGAGATTGCTATCTCATTCACAGCGATACATACGATCACCAAGCTATTATCTGGCTTATATTTGAACTTAACCTTGCCAAAGGGCTATTTCCGCATATAGTGGTAAGAGCACTAGAACACTAGAAATATTTTTGGTACATGTAACAAGCCGAATTGATTCAAAATTTCAATATTTGTTAGGTGAAATAAGTAGGCAAGTATTTTAAAAATATTTATTACTAAATACATGAAGTAAATATTTATTGCATATAATAAAGGTAATTTAATTAAATAATAAAAACTTATGAACTGTGAAATAACAACTTAGTACATTTTTGTCGAACACTTCAAATTTTTACTAATATTTTTTTCAGTTATTAATTTTGCTTCATGAGGCGTTCTACACTTTAAGTAAACACTTACGATACTTTCACTAATTGTAATTCCTGCAAATCTGATAAAAATTTTTCACAACCAACTGGATGTAGTAGTTGAAATTTAAGTTTTAAAGTTAACGTTTGATTGACATGCTGATAGTATGCTTCAACAAAACACAGGTTAAACCCCCGTTAGTTATTAAACTTGTGAACCTTTTATGCATTTCTGGAATGAATTCATTATAATACCTAACATCTGGTATCTTACGTATGAAACTATATATTGGGGTTCTTTGAATAAAAGTTTGTACACATACATGACACCAATTTACTACCATTTTCATATTAACTTACTAAAAAAACACTTATTTAACACTATACAGGAGATTTACAAGTGCACACATCAAGCTCAGCAGGTAAAAGCTGATTATATCACCACTAGAACGAGATTCAGGTAAACAGAAAGAGGGGCAAATCCTTCTTTCTACTCTGCCTGACGCAATAGTCACAGAGAAGAATGCCAGTTGCCCTTTAGTTGCTATAAAGTTCAATGATACATAAGACCAGATATTATGTTACTCAACAAAACAATAAAAAATGTGCAAAATAGATACTACCAATAGTATTTTAACAACAGGTGTAATATCTGAACTAACGTTACAGAACTGAATTATGTGAAAATCTGTAATTCTGAATTTTTACATGAATTAAAATAGACTCGCATGGGATGCCTTTGTAAATATCTGCATCTTTCTATTCTACACAAGCATATGTTGAGAAACAACATATAATAACAGCTTTCAGGAATATGATGTTGCAATCAATTAGTACATTGTGTGTAGTTTAAATTGGTTTCAGCCTGTTATTTGGCATCTTGCCGGTTGGTTGTAGAATTAAATAAAAACTAACGTTCGAATATATTTCTTCACTGTTACATTACCTTTATTTCTATTCAGTATTATGTATTACACTATGTCTATTAAAATTACTTTTATATTTAGTTACAAAATCACATTGGTTACATTTGTATTTTGAGGTTGCGACATGTTTTATAACATGACATTTTAAATACTTCTTCACTATTGTTGAATAATTACATTGGTCACATTTATATCTAGTGTTGGAGTGTATTTCACCATGGACCGTTAAATTACGTTTTACTTTTGTTGAATAATCACATTGGTCACATTTATATTCAGTACTTATATTATGTATTTCGCTATGTTTATTAAAATAATCTTTAAACTTTGTCACATAATCACATTTATAATTAAGAGTTAAAAAGTGTTTTTTAAGATGATATTCCAAGTTCCTCCTTACTGTTGTAGAATAATCACATTGCTCACATTTGTATTCAGAAAAATTTCGCTTCACTCTCACTGAATAATCACATTTATGATCAATACTTGTATTATGTATTGCACTATGCGCTTTCAAATTACTTTTAAATTTTGTTATATAACCACATTGGTCACATTTGTATTCTGAAGTTAAAGCATGGTGTATAAGATGACGTTTTAAATACTTCTTCAATGTTGTTGAGTAATAACATTGGTCACATCTGTATGTAGTACCCAAAATGTGTATTTTAACATGATCCATTAACTGGCGTTTCACATTTGTTGAATAACCACAATGGTCACACTTATAGTCAGTACTTGTATTATGTATTTCACTATGTTTATTAATATAATCTTTAAATTTTGTTTGATAATTACATTGGTCACACTTATAAACAGAAGTTAAATTGTGTCTTCTACGATGATATGTTAAGTTCCTTCTCACAGTTGTTGAATAATCACATTGATCACATTTATAATTACTACTTGTAGTATGTATTGAAGTATGCGTTTTCAAATCACTTTTAAATTTAGTTTATAAAGTCACATTGAGTTGCATTTGTATTCGAATTTAAAGTGTGTCCTGTAAATGAAGTTTCACTGTTGACAAATTACATTTAAATCTGCAGTGTACTAGTAGCATATGAGTGCTCTATAAAAATATTACGAAGAATACGCTTCACTTTTGTTGAATAATCACATTTGTAATTATTCATTAAATAATTTACATCAGTTGAAACGATATCATTTGCCAAGTTTTCATCTTTAATATATGAACAGGATTCAAGTTCATTGTAAATTTTAATGTTACCAGCATTGTAATCTATTTCTTCTTTTTTTATTTGATCATTATTTATCAAAACATGTTGCAGGGTAAAATCTAAATTTATTTGGGTTTCCTCTTCAGGTTCGACCTTAACAATTTTTTTATTAACGCCCTCAGACATTTCCAATTTATTTATTATAACTACACCCTTTTTTCTACGTTAACCTTAAAGGAACAAAGTTAGGTATTTTATATTCTAAGGGAACAAAAGAAAAACAATGTTGCCAACTGTGAATATTTAGTTAGCCCACCAACAAGCAAAATTAAACAAATTTGAATATTAAATATCTGGTGTGCAAAAGCATACTATCTTCCAACCCCATGAAGTGGAGTGGAAATTAAACGAAAGGGAATAATGCATCAGTTATTAGATAATAACTTTGGAAATGATTTAATGTATCAATATGTTGCATCAATGTTTATGTATAAAGTTTAAACCAGATGTTGAATATAATACAGCGTATGACTTTAGTTATTTTGATAATAAGCATCTACCTACTTATTTTGGTGCATTAACTTATACTTATAATGTTATTCATCATACATTGGTTCTGTAACTATTTGTTGTATTAATTGAAATAAAACTAACTTTAAATACGTTAATAATTTCATAAATGAGGTGGTAACGATATCCAGTATTTATTATAAAAGACATTGAACATATTTTTAATTCTAATGTAACAAGATAATCATTACATTTAGGTTATTTTAACTTGTGGTATTACTTCCACCACATGGATGCAAGTGGTAATCTTCTGACTTAAATAGCACGAAGTCATAAAATGTACCCGAAAGTTGAATTAACAATTATGTGTTAAAGCCTCAACTGCCACTACAGTTTAGTGCATGGAATATATTGAAAGCAGTGTGTCAACATTAAAATCTATATATGTATCTAAGCCCTAGTCAGATCTACGCCATTTACTTTAGTGTTAAATAGTCCATCATTATGAACTGAATACAGAAATATATACCACCTTTAAGTAACGGTTTGTAGTACATTTTCATTTATTATTACTTTAGAGCAATAACTCTTATTAATAAAATAAAATTTCATACCATCGTTAACGATTCAAAAAGTGACGTTAATTTGTTTAATTTCAAGATAACTAATAAAACCAGTGACGTTAACTAGTTCTATTTATTTTGGTTCGAATTTTTCGAACTTTTAACGTGGTAATTAAGCCATACAATCCTACAATACGTAATAGTTACGTATTACCCATACCTCACTGTATTTACACTTTATAGGAGTAGAAAAAGTATAGTGCACAACTCGGGTGGTAATGCCCTTATTATGTAATATAATATTTTTTCTTATTATACCGCAGATTTTAGATTTTTATACCTAACTACGAAGTTCTCAAACAATGAAACGCGTGATTGGTCCGCATATATCGAGATTTAGCCACAAGTCATATTTATCCTAAAAAATGCATTATTTCCTTTCGTTGAATTTCCACTCCACTTCATGGGTTGGAAGACAGTGTGCTTTTTCACACCAGATATTTAATATTCAAATTCATCCACGATTTTATAAAGAAGAAGAAATCTGATTAATTTTGCTTATTGGTGGGCGAACTATATATTCACAGTTGGCAACATTGTTTTTCTTTTGTTCCCTTAGAATATAAAATACTTAAGTTTGTTCCTTTAAGGTTAACGTAGAAAAAAGGGTGTAGTTATAATAAACAAATTGGAAATGCCTGAGGGCGTTAATAAAAAAATTGTTAAGCTCGAACCTGAAGAGGAAGCTAAAATAAATTTAGATTTTACCCTGCAACATGTTTTGATAAATAATGATCAAATAAAAAAAGAAGAAATAGATTACAATGCTGGTAACATTAAAATTGACAATGAATTTGAATCCCGTTCATATATTAAAGATGAAAACTTGGCAAATGATATCGTTTCAACCGATGTAAATTATTTAATGAATAATTACAAATGTGATTATTCAACAAAAGTGAAGCGTATTCTTCGTAATATTTTTATAGAGCACTCATATGCTGCTAGTACCACATGCAGATTTGACGAATGTAATTTGTCAACAGTGAAACGTCATCTTACAGGACACACTTTAAATTCCGAATATAAATGCAACCAATGTGGTTTTGGAACTAAATTTAAAAGTGATTTGAAAACGCATAGTTCAATACATACTACAAGTAGTAATTATAAATGTGATCAATGTGATTATTCAACATTAAAGACATATCATCAACAATTAATGTATATGTACCAAGAATCCACAAATGTAATTAAAAAAATACCAATTGCATTACAAAATTAAATATTTGAAAGTGAGATAGATACAGTGCATAAGGTATGTCGTATGAATTCAAATCATATGAATGCATTAACAATGTGGACTTGAAGATATTTAAAAAATATTTTTAATTTAAAAATCTTCATCATTGAGATATTGCACTGTATTCCATAACGTAAATTTATATATATATATATATATATATATATATATATATATATATATATATAATATTTGACGAATTACCTAAAGCGAAAGTAATAAAGTAGGATCTCTGGTTATGAACCTATTACTATATTCATTTCATTTCATTGTTACAACGACCGTCACCTATAGATACTACTACATATCCAGCACTGATGTCAATAGATAAATTTGGTGGACACCTTCATCATCAAATGACAATAGATAAATTTGGTAAATATATTACTTATCGTCATAGTGGTGCCACGAAACAAGGTGATATATATTACGAAACTTATTTTACCTTACAAGGTTTATTGCATAAGAAGACAGTAGATACTCTATTGGGTACAGATGGCAAATATTTGTTTCCTTATATAGAGTGTATAATAGTGCAGTGTATGTAGTCACCTCGAGTTCTTCATCTTCAAGTGGATGCTCTACAATATACGACACCGATGTTTCTAATTAGTCAAACTATACGTAAGGAAGCTGTGATTCAACCCATAATACCAGACGGTGTCAAATTTACGCAAGAACATTCATCATAGAGATTCTACTAAAATCGAAAGCGATAAAATGGGTAAAGCTGATATTGTAACTGCACAAACCAGCAAGGAGAAATTTTCCGCGGCATTATGTAATACTAAAAGGTTTAAATGATCTCTTTCAAGCTGATTTAGTGGAAATGATACCTTACGCTCGGGTAAACAAAGGATTCCGATACATTTTAGTGATAATAAATGCCTTCTCTAAATATGTCTGGGTTTTCCCATCAAACGCAAGAATGGTAAACTACTCGCAGATGTAATGAATAAACTTTTGTCTGGTTTGCACAGGACGCCTACACATACACAAACTGACATGTTAGTTATGAAAAAATGTAATATTAATCATTACAGTAGTTATTCCAACTTGAAGAGTTGTATAGTTGAACGTGTAAATCGTACTCTTAAAGCAATAATGTAGAAAACATTCAGTACGCAAGGTTCCTATAAATGGTTATCAATATTACTTCAAATTGTTGTGGATTATAATTCAAGAAACCATAGAACCACCGGATACAAACCTATAGAAGTAACAGAAAGGAATACTGCCTCTATTTTGAAACATTTAAAATGTCATAAAGTTCTTGACCGTAAGATACCTAAATTTAAAGTGGGGGATTATGTACGTATTAGCAAATACAGAAGCATATATTCTCTAATTCTCTAATTGGAGTTACTTCGAATATCAGCAGTGAAACGTTCCAGTCCAATTACCTACACATTACGTGATAGTCGAGATGAAGAGGTACAGGGACGTTTCTATGAGCCAGAGCTTCAAAGCGTTAAACATCCTGACATTCACCTAGTTGAACGTGTAATACGACGTCCAGGAAATATGTCTCTCGTTAGATGGTTAGGGTTTGATAATTCTCACAATTCATGGATTTCTAACAAAGACATTATATAATACACTTTGTACGATTCCTTTTATGTATTGTAATATTGTGATGTAATAAATAACTCTTTTTTAATTTTTTATTTATTATTAATACATACAATAATATACACTACTAAAGCGTTCCATAAATATGTAATCGCGACGTTGTTTTTCCAGGACAGCTGAAAGTATTTGACTACACTCTTCTATTCTTTTTCTAAAGGGCGCAGAGTCTCTTGCTAACTATTCCCATTCTCCTTTTCGCCCCTATTCTACTACATCGTGAACTACGTATTTGAGCTCATTAATGCAAACCTCCTTCACTTGTCGTTTGTCATCTGTTGAAATATAATTCGGTAAATGGCATTCTATTTCATGTACAAATTGTTCCAAAGATATTTCTCTAAGGTCTTCTATTAACCGCATAATACAACAAATGCACTCTACACCATCGCCATGCGATAGAAAATATTTCTCACAGATGTATTCCACTACCATACTTATAAACTAGATTATCTAAATAGTCATCACTAAACGTACCCCGCCCATACACTTTTTCATGTTCAGCATCAAATTCTAGTGATTAAAATTGGCATATTAGTCTTTGCACTGCACTAACATAATCCACAGCCTCAGGCCACGACTCTGCACTATAACATATCCATATATTGACTGAACTTTATTATTATCCCTATTCTCGCTTTGGTCGTTACTCCCACTTATTACTTACCGGCTTTCGCAACTTCAACGTCAATATCAATTTTCTCCTTGGCAAATTCTACAATTTTCATAACACATGCTACATTGAGATCAAATATATCTTGTAATGCAACTATTAACCTGTGTATGTCAACATCAGGCATTTCCGCTGCCCATGTACTATTTTATTATAAAATTAAGGAAGTTCCATAGTAGGTACTAAATCCAATCGGTAACTGACTATCTTAAGGACTCTCCATAACTGTTCTATAGACTCCCATCCTAAATAAACTTCTGATTCTTTACAATCAGATGCGTATAATTTTCGTCTTGTTAATAGTTTCATACGATATCGTTTTCGAACCCATCTTAGTAGGTAGCCAAGTCCCTTCAGGTGTGTAGAAATAATTTGTAATTATCCCTTGATTGTCCATCAGTATGTGCCGTTTCTGCCTATCAAACACCACTCCATTACTCTTAAATCCACCAAGTTTCACGACTGGTTCAAAATTGAATCGGGGTGACAGACCGACACTAACATACTTAGATTTACTTTTATTTCAAAAATACTGCACATTGTTAATTAAAATATCATATCCACTTGAATCCATAACACTCACAATCTTTGCCTTTTCTACCGCTTGACGTAATGTGTTCTCCATTACATACAATACTGGTTTCACACGTACTCCCTCTACGTTTATATCCTAATTTCCCCACTATTTCTCCCGTCAAGGTTACTTCCTTCAACTTAACCGCCACACTGAACGTTACTTCAGCAATCCTACCGTTTATTCACGACGTTTTTGCAAGGTTGACGAGATCTCACCAATCACATCAAGGATGTCTCCTTCACCTTTCCGATCCCTCACATTTTCAAGGTCTCCCATTACTCAGGTTCACTCCATTACAATATCCTACATTCTCACGTTTACCACTATTCCAAGGTTATCATTTTCAAGGTTCACACGCCCTCAAGGTCGTCACAACCTCAAGGTTATACAATGCCGACATCAATCATGTAATTCTTTAAGGTTTACTATACATATGTTTTCACAAGGTCTTTCCTTTCTTTAAAAGTAGGGATAACTACACATATAGTATCTTGTTATTTTCACCAGTGTCAGTATGTCTGCTAGCCCAGTACAGAACAATTGGGATGATAGGGAGTGCTACCAAACATTATCACTTTTTAATCTAAGTGTGCGGCGAGCATGTGAACTAATTCCCAACTGGGTGCAATTTGAAAAAAAAGGGCTATTGCCTTCTACGACATTAGAAGCATTAAGGAATACACATAAAGATGTGCAACGGAATACTGAATGGTTTGCCAACATATATAAAAGAATTCGCCACTTCCACAATCATGCCTTCATGGGTAATTTGGGATATTATTCACACATATTTGCTCTTCATACTCGTTATCATCTTGATGGCCATATGCATTTATGCTATGACTGTTACAAAGCATTGCAACCAAGTGAATACCGAGTTATTGACCATCATACACATATGGATAGATGAGTCGCAATTTACCACATGTCACACCAGGACTATTGGTGCTCATCGTAGAGCGCCCCTAACAATGCTGCACGAGGTATATGAAGATGATTCATGCAACTCTGGGAGAAGTGTATTATTTGAAATTATTTTTTATAATGTATATATTGTATATAAAATTATTTCCTGTTAGTATCTTACTGTGTTCTACGGTGAGAAGATGTGCGACTGACACCAACCTTTATTATCCTCAGTATTACAATTTTTGATAAACGTTTACTTACGTATCGAACATGGTCTGGAGTTCATTCACCTACATCGCTTGCAGCAGCAGGGTTCATTTCCATATCTTCAGACGATAGGTTGAATGCTTCATATGGAGTTCGAATAAACCATGGCTCATCTGACATGCAACAGGAGCATCTCCGATGGCACACACTGCACGTAAATTTACTTGCACCACGTCCTCGCAGGTGTAATGATACAGAAGTGGAAAGGACCTTTTGCACTTGTACTAAATCAAAATGTTTTATTCTAGAGAAAATCATATATCTGAATAATAATTGATTATTTGTACATAAAATAAAATATAATAGCATATCACTATTTTTTTTTTAATTTGGTTCTAATTGGTATCAGAGAAGTGTAAAAAATTAAAGCCTTGAAAAAGTGAGATGTCTGAGTAGGTAGGGCTTAGAGTGTGTTGAGTTAGTGACCTTGTATTTTTTAACCTTACAGTGTGGTAATCAGAAATGTGAGACCTTGGGAAAGTTTGTGAAACATGAACTTATCGCGTAGCCTTTCCTTGAAATTGTGGTAACCTTGGAAATGTGGGAACTTGGAAATTTGGGTGTTCCAAAAGTTCCAATCCCTATTTTTCCCTTACCAGACATTCAGTTCATTTGTCGGTAACAAAAAATTCAAACAAGGTTTCTTAAAAGAATAATTGTAAATAGAGTAAAGTTAATAAGCAACGTGTAAATATAGACCTTAGTAACAAACGCAACTTGGAAATTGAACCCTCGCCGCTTTTTTCAGTCATACTTTGAGGTTCGATAGTTACAACTTCGATATTTAAGCTGCTGCAGGGATCCTTTGGGTTTGGCTGCTATATAACGAAAAGGGGGTAAATTAGAGAAGCCAATTTATGTAAAGGCTGATAAAATTTAAGGTAATAATTTCTGTTCATATTTTGCTGTGTTGTTGACAATTTTGATAAAGTATTGTGTGTATTTTTTTTATGTTCTAACGGTTGAAAACGCTGTCCTTTAGGATCAAATTTCTCAATATTTTACTGTTTAAATTTTGTTGTAAGCGTTTTCATCCGTGTTATAATCAAACACGCAGATTATTTGTTATAACCATTTTCTCTTGTCTTAAGAGTAAAATTTACAGTATCTTAGAATTGCAGACGTTTGAAACTAGCTAGTATCATTGCATTTTAGGTAAACAAGGTAATTTAAATTGGAGAATCACGTAAACCAATTGGTTTGATGTTTGTGTTGGTTTATTTTAATACACAAAAATGAATTTGTGTTTTTTTTTATGTAGATTCAAGGTTTTTATACAGCGTGTTAATTACGTGCATCTTAGTTGTTTGTTTTATTATATGTGATAATCGAATTAACGTCAATATTTTTTTCTGTTTGTTTTATTATAACGTAACATTTAAAGAAAGATGCGTTAATGCATTAATTTCATGAATTTGGGTATATTTTGCAGCGAATTGGTTGATATAATTTCAAGTGGTTGTAAATTGAATTAAAGTTCAGTATTATTAGTGTTTTGTAACTGTGGTTTCCTATTAGTGGAGTTGATCGGCCTATTTCCACAGTTCTTGTTTTTTGAGCGCGACGTTTCTGAAGCGGACTGAGAAGGACTGTTTTCGCACTTGAGTCGAATTCATATGTTATATATAATTTTTCCCAAGCACTAGACTACTCTCATATTCGATCTTGGTACCTTTCACTGACTAGTCTGACACCTTTACCACTGAGCCACTAAGTAATCCAATATATATATATATATATATATATATATATATATATATAAACTTTTTCGTGGTTGCGCAGAAGTTTACTGCTGTATTGCACTTAAGCTCTTCGCGCATTATTGGAATCAATATGGGTTTCATTTTTACACTAGTTTGGCTTATTGGATTTTCTGCTAGTGCGATGTATGTGGCTTCCTTGAGTTTCCGACGAGTTGTGTTCTCGTCCTTTGCCACTATCTGTATGTTATCCCATTGGATGCGGTGGTCTTCGTTCCAGACATGTTCGGCGATTCTTGATCTTTCTGTTTCGCCCTTGCGGACGTTGTTCTTGTGTTTCTGCGTTCTCACTTTGAGTGGTCTACTGCTCTCTCCTATGTATGCTCTGCCGCATTCGCATGGTAGGTTGTATACACAATTCTTGGAATTCTGATCTTCATTGTATGGTTTGGTTTTGGTTAGTATTCACCTGAGCATTCTGGTCGATTTGAAGGCAGTGCGTATCTTGTATTTGCTGCGTATCCTTCGTATTTTGTCTGAGGTACCTTGTATATATGGTATTATCGCTGTATATTTAGGTTCTTCTTTTCGGTTACCCTTTCCTGTTTAGGTTAGGTGTTAGATCGGGTAGCCATTTTATTTAAGTGTTATAGCGATATTTTCTTTTTCTTCGTTCAGGTCCTCTTGTTTTGACATATTGTTTTTGCTCTATCGTAAAAGCATTTTGCCACGTCTAACTTCACGTTTTGTGGTGATTGGAGTTGTAGTGTAGGTACCTCCCTGTGTGGGTAGGTTTCCTGTATACACTTGTGAAAGTGTTGTCATTCCTGTATACAAGTACATCCAGGAATGGCAGTTTTGTTCCGACTCAATTCCATTGTGAATTTTATGGAGGGTGCGCGACTATTTAGATGATCTAGGAATTCATCTAGCTTATGCTTGCCGTGTTGCCAAACTACGAAAGTATCGTCCAGGTATTTAAGCCTCATCCTTGGTTTCTCTGTGAATTCGGATATCACTTGGTCTTTAAAGTCTTCCATATATATATATATATATATATATATATATATATATATATATATATGTATATATATTGCTCACTATGGGTGATAGTGGGAACCCATCGCCATCCCAAACTCTTGTTGGTAGAATTTGTCTTCTACCTGGAAATATGTAGTTCTAATGCATATTGTTAGAAGTTCCATTATTGTATTTTCCGAGAGTTTCGTGCGTTCGTCTAACGTTTCATCCTTTTCCAGCTTGTCCCTTATGATAGTTAGTGCCTTATCGGTAGGATTTGTGAATAGACTCACAATGTCAAAGCTTACCAGTATTTCTTCTGGTTTGGTTGGAAGTTTGGTTTCCACGAAGTGCTGCGTTTTCTTGGCCATAGACTCGGTTTTTCCCGATAAGGGTGTGATGATACCTAGCAGATAGTGTGCTAATGGGGACAAGGGAATTTCTCGAGCTCACATTGTCTCAGAGGAATTCCTTGCTTATGAATCTTTGGTAGGCCGTACAGATGCGAGGTTTGCTGTAGTGTGGGGTAAGTCAGTTCTCTGATAATCGGAGAACTCCCCTTATGTTTTGCCAGCGTCAGGTATATCCGTCTTTCGATCGATGGTGTGGGGACTTTTGGTATTTGTTTGTACTCGCCTCCCTCTAGTAGTTCTTGGATCTTACTGTTGTAAGTGTCCATATCCATTACCACAATCGCGTATCCTTTGTCTGCCGGGAGAATTTTGATCGTTGGGTCATTCTTAAGGGAAATGACCGTTCTACTTTCTAGATTAGAGAGGTTAGGACTGATCTAACCTTACTTCTGTAATATTCGGTTTCTTCAGAATCTAATTTTATAGCTGTTTCTTCGACTGCGGTTATTAAATCTGCTTTCGGAATATACCTCGGTGTTATCGCATAGTTCAAGCCTTTGTCCAGAACCTGCATTTCGTTTTCGTTCAACTGTCGTTTAGAGATGTTTATGACAGTGTTTTTCGATTGACGTTGGTTGGTCCGTTCTTCTCCTTTATTAGCTTTTCGAGTTTCTTCTGCTGAATTTCCTTGTGCATTGCCCTGGTCTCGAATATTTACTTCTGGTATCCGTATTTATCCTATCAAAGTCTTGTTCGTTCACTCGATTTCGAATGGTTTCTCTAATCTCGTTGGATTGGTGTTCGAGCTGGTACTTTCTGAAACGGTGATGTCTGATTCGTTCTTTGACTAACGCTTCGCTAGCTCTCTTTGCGATTAGTGAAATTTTCCAACTGTGTATCGGAGTTTTGATGTTGAGCCCGGTGGGTATTATGTTGTTATCACGGGCTTTGCAGAGGAAGGTTAGGTGGTTCTCCACTAGTGTTAGCTTGTTCATTGATGTTTCAAGCTTTCTGAAAAGTTGTTTGACTTCGGGGCCGTACCGAGTTACTCATTCTGTATTATAAGTGTTTTGTAACTGTGGTTTCCATTGGTGGAGTTGATCGGCCTATTTCCACAGTTTTTGCTTTTTGAGCGCGACGTTTAGGAAGCGGACTCTGCTTCCGTCATCAGACTTAGTCCTGAGAAGGACTGTTTTGCACTTGAGTCGAATTCATATGTTATATAATAATTTTTCCCAAGCACTAGACTACTCTCAGATTCGAACTTGGTACCTTTCACTTACTAGTCTGACACCTTTACCGCTGAGGTAGTATGTATATGTATGTATATATATATATATATATATATATATATATATTAATTTATTAATTAAAGTGTTTTCTCTTGGAATTATAAGTGCATTGAAATCCAGATCTATTAAGTGAAGTAACGTAACGACAGAGTTATTGGTTTTTTTAATCAGATCACTGACTGATTTTGCAGCATATATTTATTTAGGATAAACGTGCGATATTATTTGTAGTGTTACAGGTATAGAGAAGATCTGCAAGTTCTAGGACTCGGCTGTGATTACGTCCAAAGGTAAGCGAGTTGTTTGGGTATTTAAACGAGATGTGAACCTTAGTAATTAGGCATTTCAACCCTGACTGTGTAATTTCAAATACTCTGGCGCCTTTTCCGGTTTCATATCAACCCCAATCCCCTATTGTGACTTATTTATGGCAAGCTATCCTACTATGCGCAAAATTAAGTAACACCTTGCCCACCCCAATCACTGAGCAGTCGTCCAAACCCCCAATTTTACCTGTTATACCGCTCTACTGCCAGTTTATACCGTAATAAATAGTGAGGGAAATTTCTATACATTATGTCGTGTAAAAAGTTCCAAAATGGGCCAATTTGTCTGAATAATGACAGAGTTCAAAATCCCAACTGTTATCTAATTATTCTCGACAAGCATTTAAAGAACATTTTAGGTTAACATTGTTTGCTTAAAATGTTTCTTTTTATGAAAATAAATTGTCTTCTGAAACATTTGAAATAATTTTATCTCGAATTGGAAACTGGCTAATAAGTAGTCAATCTACAGGAAAGCAACTCAAATTCTTTAAGTTTTTCTTTAACACATACCTATTGGCAAATATTAGAGTAAGCGAGGAGAATGATTGTTGCAAAAATTTATTAACATGGGTGGTAAAGCGGAGATTAGAACCAAAAACCCACATTTTTTACGGTGAACAATGGGATGCATGCTACCATGTCAATTTGTCAAATAATATAATACTGCACTCCATGTGACATCCTAGATAATACTGTACACATGGAACTAACATTATAACCAATGAAAATCTTATTTATTTAACCTATTGGAAAGGTAATTTTGGTTTCTTAGGGTAGTATAAAAGTAGTATATGATTTATCATAATAGTTACAGCAAAGATCTTAATTAAGAAGTGTGAAACCATATTACAGCAGCTGTACTCACTACACAAACTAATCTTTTCAAATATACGGCATCAGCAAGCGTTTTCACTTTCAGAAGATGGCGGATAGTATTAGTTGTTGAAACAAAACAAAACATTCCTTTTGACCACCAATCTATGGTCACTAGTGGTACTGTTGCCAAACGGTTTCGATGTAATTCAAATTATGGTTATTTAAGAGATCTATTGTATCTAATATTAGTAAATAAATATTTATATAACATCCTAGAACTCATTTATCGTCAGATCGCTATTGCTATCAACTCAGAATATTTGATAACGAAATAGATCACCAGTAAATTATCTAGGTAATGTGACTGTGAAGATCCCGACCCTTATCTTAATTAACTTTCCTTAATTAACTCTTATAAATCCTCAATTGTATTCCTATACGTTCAAAATCCGTCAATTGCGCACCAATCCCACCATTTCGAATCCCTGCTAATAAAATTTGTAAAAATATTCGCCTTCCATGCGGCTCCATCCCTATAAAAGCGATCGCAAATTTGAATTCATTCTCTTCTCTTTCGAGAAATCAACCAAACTACTCTTCTCTTTCGAGAAACTAAACCAGCCTGATTCTCTTCTCTTTCGAGAAACCAAACCAGCCTAATCCTGTTGTCTGGCGAGAAACCATCCTGATCTATTTCCTAATAAACGAACGCCTGGATCTAACTTACAAATACACAACCTATACACGTTCATCCGCCTCCTGGTGTGAAAACCTTGGAGACGGCACACACACCCAAATTACACGCCGATCCAACTAGCCAACCTAGCCGTACATTTTTGTACGTTCTCTGCACGCGTTGGTCAACCAACGTAGAGCGGACTCAATCCTTCCCCGAGTGGTCGGTGAAAGCCACACGATTCCAATACTTAAGCTATCGGTGCAAACCGTACTGCTATAACCCCCGCAGCTTAGGCGAAAGCCCGATGTTATCCTGTACAGCACTCCGTTTAACCAGAACACTCAAACGCATTATACCCATACAAAATGCGACACACAAAATTAAGATTCATCCTGTATATACCAGAAGCATATTTTATTTCCTGTTAATTTTCCGTTATTTATTTTCATGTCATTTTACGAAAACATTTTAATTTTCCTGTTTAAAGAATCGTAAAATTTTAGTTCTTTAAAATAAGTTTTACATTATAAACTTTCATAAAGATATTCTATTAAAAAGAAAATTGATAAGCATATTAATTTATGCTTACATTTAAATAATTCTGTTTAAGTTAGATAAAATTTATCAAGCTTAGCGTAACAAAACATTTTGCGAATTCAATAAAGCTTTCATTCTATTATTGAAATCGCTATCACTACATTAGATTTAATTTTTTAATTAATTATAAAACATAAAGAAACCGCACCTATTTCAAATAGAATAGTCAAAATCGACATTGGAATTATTTCCACATGTCAATAAAAACCACATTGAATACAGAATTTTTCTATACACTGTAAATTAACCAGAACGGAAACAAACACTTATACACGTAGAAGAACACCCCAAACGTAATTCATTACTAAACATGCCCCTTAATAAAACAAATACAATTTAATTACAAATTCAAACACCCTTATTAATAATAAAACTTAATAATTAGTTCCATCAAATTATTAAGGAATTGATATCAGGCCGCAAAAACCGTGGAAAAAGTAATTATTTGATTACAGATAGAGGGAATACCATACCAGCTACACCAATGCCAGAATTTACCCCAGATCCCGACCGAACGAACCGTGGCCAAAAATACAAAAATTTATTTTTATAATTTCCCATTATAAAAGAGGGTATTATAAGTTGCCCAACTAGTAGGCGTAAAAAGCCACATATATGAAACTTATTACTCAATATACAAGGTCATTCACTGTACCGAAATTAAATAAAATGACTGAAATAACGTTTTGTTTCAAAATTTCCGTTATTACGCGCAAAATCACTAGGAGAATACGTAACACAAAAGATGGACGCTTCTACCTTAGCTCAGTGGTACTTCTAGTACAGACGTGCCGTACTAACCAACAAACCTCAAAATTGATTAAATGTAGCCGAAACTGCGTTACCTGCTTTTAATTAAAACATGATCAAGCTTGTAGGTAGCGGACCGAGAAAATGTTATTATTGTAATAAAAATTTCAAATCGCAATTGTTACTTGAAAAATTATGAATGCGTTCTAATATGTTGGGAATAAGTCGTAATTTGATCGTGTTTTTCGAGATATTTTATTTTATATAACTGATATTTGCCTAAGGGTCGAAAAGAAAAGAAAAACATGTTGCGGTAGTGACACTCGAAGCTTTTACCGAAGACCGCGACGAATCGTTGAAAGTTTCTATACGCACATTTTTGGGTAAAAACCTCGCCAGTTAATAATTAATTACATCGGAACATACCGCGAATTAAAAGACGTCTTTGTTTATTACTTTTGGAAATTTGAGACCTATATATATATATATATATATATATATATATATATATATATTTTTTTTGAGGTGATTAGATAAGACTAAGACAGGGATTGGAGAGTTTAAACTAGTAATTTCTTTAGAAAAAGGTTGAGATCAAGTATGATACGTTTACAATGCATTTAGTTGAGGTAATTTGGTTTACGATGGCAAGAAAGTGGATTTGTTTTGGTTAAAACAGTCTTAATAAAATTTATACATTTTGGTTTAATCATAAAAAGCATTGTGCTACTTGAAAAAAATGTCAGGAATGTTAAATAAAGTGATTTCTGTAAGTTCGATTCAGTACTTAGTTTGTCTCATTAAATTTCAGTTCTTTAAAAGTATTTTGGCATTTGGATGTTTTACAGGTGTTTAACAAATAGTGTAGAGTTGGGTTTATATTAGGGACATGTTATAAGTAAGTTAAATGCAGGAAAAATGTTAAAATTTCAAGAAAGGGTTACATTACGAACATAATTTGATCATTACTCACATTATATATGGAAGCGGATGTGTGATAAACAAAGTGGTGCATAATAAATATTAAGAATATGGTACAGAACAATTTTACAGAAAGATATTTACATGCAAATACATTTTTATGTTAGAATTTTGAAAAAGTGTGTTAAACAATATGATTTCTTAAAGTGACTTAAATTTAGACAATACAAACAAGATGACCAATGAATATAATAAAGACAGTTTTTACAAGTTGTATGGATAACATTTTGATGTATATGAACGTTTTCAAACGCAAATTATTTGTATATTTAGAATAAAGTTAGGTTATGTAATAAATTTAATATTTTTTTACAAATTTATAGTTTTTTAGATTAAGTTAGGCTTTAAATGGTTTGTTAATATGATTAATAGGAGGTTGTCCTCATTTTCACACAGTAATTTAACTTGTACAAGGCATTTGAACGCAAATTTTGTGAAATGGTGTTGACTATATAGATTTACTGTGGTAAAGATAATTTTCCTTTAAATTTAAGATTTTGAACATTTAATGAATGTTTTCCAATACAAATTTTCATCAGGATTACATATATGTAGTTAATTTAAGTGTAGGTTGTAAGATTATTTAGATATAAGCAAATTTAAGTTAGAATAAGTCATTTCGTAGAATATTTAAGAGAGCTATATCAAGTTGGGTATCGATTTATGCAGATTTTAACACAGATTTCATTTCTGTTATCAAAATTTAGATCTATAGCTTTATAAGAAAGTTATCGCATAATTTCTAATTTAGTTAAGTTTTCAAATTTATTCTGACCAATCATAGACATGGTTACATTATTTAAGTTTCTAAAAAAAAATTGAAAATGTGGTAACCAACAGAAGGGTATAAAAGGAATTGCTCTTGAGCATAAACTCTTTCTATAATTTTCCAGTTGTTTGCAAAGTTTAAAAAAGTGTAGTGTATTTGTCTAACAAGTAAGTTAATTAACCTCAATAATTATCGGGAAAATTTAATACAAAGTTAACGGAGAGACGAGAGGTTCAGGAACAATTGTTTTTAAACCTACATTTGTTTAAATTTAAAGTTAGGTTACCGATACCTGTTCATATTCGTAAAGTTTAGTACGAATTAAATTTCTTATTTGTGACGATTAATGTTTAACGATTTTAAAAATTCGTTTGTTTAATTTGAATTCTGGTTACGTTTTTCCATAATAAAATTGTAATCATTTTTCTTCAAATTGATTTTTATTTCTGCTGCGACATTTTAAATAATCAATGTTTGATTCGGAGCCTAAAAAGAAAGTGATATTAATTTAAAGTCTATGCAATCATAAAACATTATGTAAACCGACAAAGTTGAAAAGTCTTAATACAATTAAATAATATCATTATCGATTAAAAATTTGTGGTTGGGCGAAACCGTAAAGCTTAGAATAAAAGCGTTTACCGAAACAAAGTGACCATCAACCCGAGGGCCTGTGTGAAGCTATTAGGTGAATTGTAGCAGCGAACTTCGTGTATCAAGAATTTCGATCATCTTGGAAAGTGCTTGCATGTACAAATGGAACCAGCTGTATGAAGACATCCGTTTACAGATAGGACTATTCACATGTGAGTCAATTTTTGATCATAACCCTGTTTATTGTGTCTTTATTTGTGTGATTTCCTGCACTTATTATTTGTTTATGTATAGGTGTAAATGTTTATGTAATAGTTGTGTAAACACCTGCAAAACAAGTAGAAATTTAGTTTATTTCCAAATTTTAAATTTCAATTATCAAATTATAATCACAATTTCAACAAGTCATTATTTAACAAATTTGACATTTTTGGCAATTGAGTTCATTGAATTCATAACGCATGCGTTATAGTATAAATTTTGTCAAGATACATTTAACATATAAGATTTTTTATATAAAGTGGAATCCACATAATATCGAACCAGAAATAATTTCCCTTTAAATCAGAACTCTATCCCCTAATGAGATTAGAGCTAGTCCGGTGCATAAACATAAGTAATATTATTATATTTTAATATTTTACATTTCCATTAACATAAAATAAATTTAAATCTCCAACATTTAAATAAAAATCTTTCCCTTACATTAACATAAAATTTATTTAAATTTAGCAGTACAATATATATATATATATATATATATATATATATATATATATATATATATATATATATATATATATATATATATTACATATAGTGCCACGCGATAGAGACAAATAGTTCTGTGAAGGTCCGCAACGTCGTCGTTTAAAAGATAGTTGAGTTAATTATTTTTGTTTTTAATATCTTCTACAATGATGTATGGACGAAATTTTGTACATTTATCACGCAGAATTCAAATATGACCTTAGTTCTTTTATTACTGATGTGGGTCTTTGGTTCTAATTCCGCTTTACCACCCATGTTAATAAATTTGTGCAACAACCATTCTCCTCGCTTACTCTAATATTTGCCAATAGGTTAGTAATAAAAGAACTAAGGTCATATTTGAATTCTACATGATAAAAAGCCGCTGTATACAAAATTTCGTCCGCTTATTACATCATTATAAGAAGACATTAAGAAAAACAAAAAATAATTAAACTTCAACATCTTTTAAACGAAGCGTTGCAGACCTAAGTTCATAGGAACTTTTTTCTTATTTTAGTGTTCTCTATTGCACTATGCATATTTTCTATGTCACTGTATATATGTATTATATATATATATATATATATATATATATATATATATATATATATATATATATATATATATATATATAGTGAACACTACACTTTGAGGTCGAAATTTGTTATTAACTGGACACTTCGAGGTCGTTTCGTCATTTTAGTCAGGACCCCAAAGTGTATTACACTTTGGGGTCGTCATGAATACTGCTTATTATATGATTAAAGGGTTATTTCGGGGACGTTATGAAAAATCATGCACAATGGGGTCACCATCATTAGCATTGATTGCAATTATAATATAAGAAATTTTAAGTATTAGTCTCATTTTAACAGTAAATTGCTAAAACAGAAAGGATCCAGTTTGATTTTTAAAAACCAACAAAATGTAAACCATCGTTGGAACACTTGTTTCACTATTCTTCAAGAGGTTTAATTTTTCAATTTTATTAAATTATCTCGTAAAACGAATTATTAACAGTAAGATAGAGTGTCAATTTTTCGGAAAGATTTTTATTTTGCATGCGCATTGGTTGCTAGGCAATTAAACGTTTAATTGCCTTTAGCATAGAATGCGAATTTGCAAAATAAAATCTTGCCCTTCAAGAGATGAAGCACGAATGGTCTTTAGTTGGGGAATTAACTGAATCAATTATAGAAAAACGTCATGTTTTACGTTAGGTAAATTAACACTTTATTTATAACACGAAAAATAATTTGTCAGAATGATAATTAATTATTTTAGATAGTAATAAGGTTGCTAGAAACAATTATGAAGCGGCAAGAAAAGTACCATGCTCTTCTTTTCACTGTAAGTATTCCTTGGTAATTGGTCGATCATACATGAAGTTAATTAGCAGATGAAAAACTATAATAAGATGTAGTAAATTTAAACTATATGCTGACTGAAGGCACACTTAAAATTTTGTATATTTTAAAATTTATGTTGCAACAAACGCTATGTGTGGCAGAATATTTATTACCTTGTAATTTATAACTTTTATTCAGCTGCATAATCTTTTATTTAGAGTTTGGCTCTCAGAAACCAGATTAAAGTTTAAAATACTTTCAAAAGTCTATAATCATACAGTATTTTGTTATTTTTTGAACTTTTAATCATAAGGCAATCTCAACTACCATCCATAATTTTCCTAGTTAGAGTACGTTCAGTGATCTCATACATCAATAAAAAAAAGTTTAAATTTAAGACAAGATCAAATACTGATCTCTGTTTTGTTGATGGTTGTAGATAACTTAAGATAAGTCTGTCTCAATGATTTAATTTACGATTCCTATAATTTCATTTAAAAAGGACATCTTCATTGTTTTGATTTTTAAAATCCATAGCAGTTCGCCATCGTACGAATTATTAATGCAAAGTTTCTACCATGGTTAGAATGAAGTAACGCCGATGTAAATATCTAGTCTTTCATCAAAACTTCAGTAATTGTGACACTCTTGTGACTTAGTAGAACAAATCAATAATTCTTTACTTTTTGTCCCACGCGATTTTACCATTCTTGTCCTTAAACTTACCATATTGCCTAATTGTGTGAGCTAATTGACCACATTTTTAGCACCAATACCTGTACATTCTTTAATACTTAGGATGCACTACTCTATCGTTAAATACACTGAAAACATGACCAGTAATTAAACGAATACAGTAAGATACACCTTAAAGTATGCTTTTTCTAATGCTAGGGGAATGCATGAATCACGGCAAAACAAGAGTAGACCTACCCTCGCCTTGCCACAGAAATGTTTCTACATGAAATATTTAAAACCCCGTTTGATTTCAAGTATCGCCCGAAGACCTCATAGAATTGTTGTTGACACCTTTATTTAAGCGTTTTACTACAAAATCATTACAGCTGATTTTAAGTCAATATTTGCCATTTATGTAAAAACATGCCGATGCACATTTGCGTCTTCTTCTAATGCATGTACTTAAATTGAACCTATGTTTTAACGTACAGTGTAGGTTTTAGTTCACCACCTGCGGGATTATACACAACAAATTTCATTCCGTCTTCGTCATATAACATGTGTAAAAACGACAGTTGCATGTTCGACCGTAGTTTTTGAATAAAAGCGCTAATCCGATATCGAAATTCTTTTATAATTTCAGCTGACGTTGATTTCTTCAGTTTTACAAGGTTTAAAAATGTGAATTCTTCAGATAATAAATACGCCTTTTTAACTATCGAAAAAACATCTTACATAAGTGGTACCAGATCATTTCTTCAACATATGTTGACAGTAAAGTTCAACGTCGTTTGAAGCTCTAAAATTAACGTTGCCAATAAGATATTATTATATTATATTTCGACGTGATTAATCTGCTTTATAGATATTAATTTCTTTAATGTTTTCAGTTTTAAAAAATGCAAATTTTTGTTAGTGTAAATGTCAATTACAACACTAAATCTAAACTTATTTATGATTATTACAAATAAAATTCATTAGTCTTTACTCATAACTGATTTCTTTATCAGTTAGTCAATACGTTTTATTAGTTAACACGGAATTGCCTATGCTAAAAGTCTCAACTGAAGCACTTGAAGGAGACTCGTATTTTATTTAAGAAACAATTCTTTCAAGTACCTACTTAAAGTTTTCTTCATTATAAATGTTAATAAACGATGCTGCTTCTTTGGAAATAAGGAAGTACTTCCTCTGCGGTTACGCTAAAAAAATTTGGCAAGGAGGCTACGGTAAATCATTATTTACAAAGCCTTCGACATAATTTTGTTTCATTATACTAATAATATGCAAAGAAAACAACGTAATTTTTAGAAAGCTTAAATCGCAAGTTCCAAACACTTCTTAATAAAGACAAAAGTTAAATGAATTAAATAAATAAATTTCAAATATCTTTTTTATTGCTAAGTAACGGTTAAAACTGAAATAACATGAACTTTGAAAGTCAAGTGATAACTAACAAAGAAAAAGGAGTAAACATAAGAGGATTAAAATACTTTCAACACTTATTGTATTCTTTCATTGAATAGCTAATACCTTGAAGAAGTGCAACCTCAATGTCAGCCCTACCCCCTTGCCGTTTACCACTAAAATAGAAGTTGTAAAATGGTGCCCGTAACATTTTGCGGGAAAATATAGAATTATACGTTCCGGCCAATCTAGTTGTCCTTGAAATAACAAAACACAAACACGTTATTAGGCGCTCATCGGAAATAGATGTAGTTCAGGTAAAGAATCACATTCGTATAGCGACCGGTGTTCAGTAAAAATTTAAATGCAATTTGTTTTATTTTGATTTTACCATTTACCATTGAATAACTAATAGATTTTACTAAGGACAAAGAAACATTACAGTCCGCGCGGCCAAAGAATGCTTGAACGTTGGGTGCGCATTCGTCCAACTTCAAGTCTCTTAAGCGCGGCATGTCAGTGGCGTCGCCACCAAAAGCGCGTTCCGTTTATTATCAGGTATTACACTAATTAATTATTTATTTCTGTTATTAAATATAACAACTAAATATAAAAATATTTAGAGAACGAAATACTGATTGACGTACAAGTCGAAAAACTGGTGATAAATTTGGAGGACGATTCAGAAACTGAAAGTGGTTGGTCTAGTGATGAATGATTGTGTGACTTATTTGTTAGTAGTATTTAATATTATTATAGTAGGTAATTATCGCCGTTTGAGTAACTTTTCCCCAAAGTGTATGGAAATATAAAAATTGATTACCTAAGAAATATCATATTTTTTTTAAATCCTGGATAATACTCTTCAAATACAGCCTAATCTGTTTCTATAATTAAAAATCGAACTTGTACTTTTTTGATTTTCATAAACGATTAAACTGTTGTGTTCATTTGTAATTCAAATATAAAATTTATTACTTGTTAACATGGTTATTTTTTTATTTTATAGATGTTTAAACTATTACTGTTCATATGTAATTCAAATAAATAAAATATTTTAAAATTTCTTGTAGTTTGGTCACGAATAATTGAAAACGCGACACCGACGCCACTGGTAATGCTTTCAGTCGCTATTGCGTTAACGAGTGCGGCTGAATGCGCGACACGAGGCATTCTTTGGGCGCGCGGTCTGTAGTAGACGAATATGAATTACTTTTACTTTTTAAGAACTAAGGCATACGCCCATTTCTTTTCTACAACGTCCATCTGATTCTGATACGATCATAAATACTATTTTCGTTTTGGACAATGCTTTTAATATCAATCATCCAAAAATCAAACACAAACAATTTCTAGCTGCGACATTAAGACAAATTAGATGTAATGTTGATGTAAAGATTCTTGTGCAAGGTGGTCGACGATTTTTTAAATCACACTTTTAAAGTAAATATTCAATTTACACTCATTCGCGTCTTTTTTACAAATCAAACCTTTTGTATGTTTTGTTTTCTTTTTATCTATTAATTAGTTAAACGAAGCTAGGTACTCGATATGGTAGGCGGAATAAAAAGCAGCGGAAAAAAAGCCGGGGTATAAAAGTCTGGTAAAAAAGCAGGGAAAAAAAGCCGGGGGAAAAATGCGGCGGAAAAAAAGCAGGCGGAATAAAAAGCCGGCGAAATAAAAAGCCGAACGAAGTAAATAATACAAGCAAAGACAATAGTGATTTGATTGACTACTAACGGAGCAAACAATTATTAAACAATTGTGAAGTTTCATCTTTTCAATACCAAAATAACAACTACTATAATCATAATCTTTATGAAAGTTATTACGGACTATTTATATAAATTATAATAAATAAATACTTAACATTTATCTAACTTATCCTAATATATTATAATTTAATTGGCACGTAATCTAATGGTGTGTCCAACTGCCGAGAGGAAACGTCCGACGTCACCATCATATTCCCTGCACAAATTGTTTAACCTCGATTTTTTTTAAATTGCCTATACCACTACGTTTTTTGTAAAATCATTCCCGACGAATGTAAGAATAAATTTTCCTTATCTTCGCAAACAGCTTGAAAATAAAAGACAATAATTAATTTTCGTTTTTATCATTAAGATCTCTTTGAAAGCAGATTGAGAATTTTAATATTTTACCGGTTTATAATATTGAATTACCTACTTTTTCAGATATGTACATTCTTTTAAAATCAGCCTTGAGAACAGCTTAAAAATAAATGTTATTGTATGGTTAATAGCATCATTGTCCATTTCTGCAAATAGTTTAATGAGGCACCGTGATGAATCACATCGCATTGTTCATAATTACCAAAGGATTAAATACTTTGAGGGGGATATATTCAAGTATCTGCACAGAAACAAATAAATATTATAAATACCTAACTAACAATTACAATTCAGTTTTGATTTTGTTCTTCTGATATATTTCAATTTGTCGTATTTATTACATTAACTTTATATCCAGGTTGCCACAATTATCGAATTAATTCACTTAATTAAGAGTATATGTTAAACGTAGATCGTGGTCTAGTCAAGAAAGAGCAATAGCTTTACAAGAATTTAAACAGGAATTTGAAAGTAAACAATTACCATGCACGGCTCAATGCATTGCACTACGAAAAAAATCCTATTTTATTAAGCCGTAGTAGTCCACAAATCAAATCTTGGTTTGATAATATGTTAAGAATTTCAAAGTACCACGACAAAAGAACAGGAAGAACCAAAAGTAAAATAAAACGAAGTAAGTGAAAGAAATGTCTTAAATATACAGGGTGGTCACAATGTTGGTTACAATGGGTCGTTGGGGACACTTTTGACAGAGTAAGTAATGTTTTAACCCTTTCCACTTTTTAGGGTGGGGGTTACTTTTATTGTTAAATGGAAAGGTGTAGTATTCTTTACAGATTCGTAATCTCCAGAAAAACTACGTTATAATCAATGAATAATTTAATGCCAATGTCAATGTCACTACGCTAAATTCAACAAAATTAAAAGAAAATCAACAGAAGAAAAACTGATATTAGGTACATTATTTTATTATAATAGGTGTTCAAAATGACGACCATTTTGTTCTAAACATTTATCAACCCTCTTTCGAAAAGAATTCCGCACTCTGATTAACATATCTGGGGTGATTTCAGAACTGCATGCGTAATCCTTTCTCTCATGTCTTCGGCTGTAGTTGGAGCAGTCACCATGACTTTTTCTTTGACGAAACCCCACAAGAAAAATCAAGAGGGGTTAAGCCTGGCGATCTTGCAGGCCAATTTACTGGTCCACCACGTCCAATCCATCTGTTATGGTAAGTGTCATTCAATATAGCACGTGCTTCTCGACAGAAATGTGGTGGTGCGCCGTCTTGCTGGACCCAAATTGCTTCACGTTGTTGCTCTGGAATATTTGGCATCAGTCTTTGCAAGTCATTTCGAAGGAAATCGCAGTATCGCTGTCCATTAAGATTACCATCGAAAAAATGAGGTCCAATAACAACATCGCCAAATATCCCACACCAGGTATTTATCGACCAAGGGTGTTGATTAGTGACTGTTCGCATCATGTGTGGATTTTCTTGAGCCCAATAATGCATATTGTGACGATTGACTTGACCATGGTTAGTGAATGTTGCTTCGCCAGAAAATGTTATGTTTTCCAGTGAGTTGTTTTCATTAATCCATTGTCGAAACCACCGACAAAATTGCACCCGTCTCTCGAAGTCCTGTTCATACAATTCTTGATATAAGGTAATATGGTAAGGATGAAATTTAAAATTGTGCAAAATCCTGAGAACAGATGTTTTACACATCCCGGCGTCTTTGGATAGACCTCGGGAACCAATATGAGGGTTGAGAGTTACTGTTCCCAAAACTCCTACCGCCATGTCGTCGTTCGTTTTGGTTTTTCTCCTGCTGCGTTTTCTGGATGAGAGTTGGCCGATCTGGCGACTCCTAGTCTCTAATCTTTTGATCGCCACGTGAGATTTTGGTGCTAAATGGGAAATCTTACCGCCCAAAGTTCAGAAGCATTGCGGTAGTTTTTCTATATTCTCCGAGAATTAACAACATGCCAACTTGGCAGTTGAATTCATTCATTTTAAGGATACGTAATTAAAATCTCAACTAAGATTATTAAATACGAACAGGAATAACAGAGATAATTACCAAACGAACAGAACTAACACTAACTAACAATAAACGAACATAATGAACACTAATTTTAACAAGTCGCTTAAAATAAAGACTTTAAACTCGAAGATAATTTAAGGAAATTACTGGCAATGTCATAACATGTTAAGTCGTTCGTTGTCATAACTGCAACCGTGGCGGCTGGTGAATCATCGCTGCAGTGCCACATAGCTTAAAAAAAATCATGAACTTTCTAAGAAAATAATTATTAACTACATAATCTAACCAAAATACCGTACTTTTTTACCCAGTTGACATGTTAATTCTCGGAGGATGTAGAAAAAACAACGGCAATGCTTCTGAACAAAATGGTCGTCATTTCGAAAATCTATGTGTTATAATAAAATAATGTACCTAATATCAGTTTTTTCTTTAGTTGATTATATTTTTAATTTTGTTGAATTTAGCGTAGTGACATTGACATTGGCATTAAATTATTCATTGATTATAACGTAGTTTCTTCTGGAGATTACGAATCTGGAAAGAAAACTGCACCTTTCCATTTAACATTTAAAAGTTACCCCCACCCATAAACAGTGAAAAGGGTTAAAACATTACTTACTCTGTCAAAAAGTGTCCCCCAACGACCAATTGTATCTCTAGAAATTTCATTTATTTTCAATCAGCCGTTTCTCAATATCGCTTTGTAACACTTTAAAACGACCACCCTGTACATAGATTGTAACATTACAGCTAAATGGCAATCGCCGTTTAAAAGGTTTAAACACCATGGCTGTGGGGTACCGTACTTAAATCTCTAACAGTTTTTATTCGTACATAGGCCACCCAAATTGCATTATTTGTCCATTTAGTTTATTTTTAAGTCCATCACATGAAAGTTTACGTAGCTCAAAAATTATCTGAGGGTAATGTGCCTTTGGCAGGTACCCCATTGTTCATTCACAAGCAAGTTTTAACAAAAGACATATTTTTACCTAGGAATTGTTTTTATTGAAGAGGTTTGTTTATCGACTGTATTACATTTTTATTGTAAGTAAATAAATTAATGCCGTTTATTTATTATATAAACTACAATTAAAGTATTACAACATAACACTAAAGATACGCTAACCTATTATCGGTTTTTGTACATATTTTACATACGGAGACTTTGAAGTCATGCAACTTCATTATTTTTAGCTGAAAATATAATTATGAAATTTTAACCAATAATGGACTTTTTATCAGTACAATCATTGAGTATAAAATCATTTCTCAGTCAACGGTACAATCGAGAGGCGAGTAACTACGAGATTTTACGCCACTGATCCCTTCTAAAACAAAATTGAGATTTCTGTACATGACTGATTTTTTTTTAAATGTAATAAAATATTAAGATTGACTTGTTATTCTTACTGTAAGTACATTATTTCAATTCATATTTGTAGGTATAAGTATATTATTTATCATTATGAGAATAAATTTAACTGTTTACATTGGGTAGCTATTATTTATTTGTAATATTGTACAATCCTTATTAGTAATACATATAATACGAATTATACAGTCTTATTATTTTATTACATAAAAAAAATTTCACAGTTTTGTTTTAGCAGAGGTCATTTAATAGTGCATTTTTAAAAAAGTTTGCATGTACTGATAAAAGGTCCATTCTTATCAAAATTTGAAGAGGTTAACTTACAAATAAAAAAATTATAGTATTCTAAACTCAGGCGTCTTGCTTCTTGAAACCAATAGTAAGTACAAATTAAAATGTACCAGTGAATTCGAGCACCACTAAACTAAGCACGTAATACACGTATCGTAATATCATTGTTGTAATGCGAGTTTTTTTTTTTAGTTTTTG
This sequence comes from Vesta saturnalis, assembly GCA_036346205.1. Taxonomy (NCBI): domain Eukaryota; kingdom Metazoa; phylum Arthropoda; class Insecta; order Coleoptera; family Lampyridae; genus Vesta; species Vesta saturnalis. Next base: position 486,991 of record JARFJB010000664.1, read on the forward strand.
CTTCTTTATTTTCTTGAGCGGCGGTAATACTCGGCGAATCTCTGATCTTCATACCACGAGGCACACGTGGATCTGCTATTTCCGGTAACATACATTCATAGTAAAACTCTTTTAATTTAGGTAGCATAGTTTCTAACCAAAAAGTCGTATTTTTTTCTATTCGAATAATTTTCAAATCGCGGTTTGTAAAAACAATGAAGTCGCAATATAACTTATTTGCTATATGCAATTGTCCTTGCACTTGAAAGAAGTAGTTGTGTTTTTGTTTCAATTGTAGATATCCGTTTTCATAGTATATACAAATTTTATTAGGAGCTGTTTCTATAACGTGGTCTATGGTGTCATCGCGATGTGTATATAAACATTTTACTTCGATAATACCTCCATCTTGAAGTAATCCGTCAGGGGAAGCTGCTAGAAAAGGGTGCTCTTCTGCAATAAATAATCCACACGGCGAAACCTTCTTTTTCGTTTGAACTTCATACAGTACTATTGCCTTTTTCTCATTCAAGCGACCATAGACTATTGCCGAAGTTTTCAAGTCCTTGTTTCCTTTGTACAGCAAATCTAGTACAGCACAATGGCTTGAAGTGGTTGGAAGCCTTTTACAGACTTTGCCAAAGTTTGAAGCTGTCAGACGATTTCTTCTTGCAGATCTCCATTGAAGATTTTCATGCTGAGCTCTTGTAATTTTTCTATGTGACTTAATATTAGGTATCTCACGTTCAAGATCTAGTAAAATTTGTCGCTTTCTTGATTGAAATGCTTCAGGTTCCATATCCGGTTTTGCAGCATCCGGACCGTATTCCATATCGCCATTGCACGTTACCTTGAGATTACAATATCTTTGCCTCTTAGTCACTTTTCTGGCAGTATTACGTTTAAGCTTTTTTTTACAAAAGGCCGAAAAATAATTGTGACTGTGATCGTTCACAACCGATGAATGCCAAGAAGGGCCATTATTATACGACAGCCCGGCTCCTACACAACGTCTAAGGTATGAACCCTCTGGCAATAATTTATTCGTTTTCCACCAGTAAATTTACATACAAGAGACATGTAACGTTCTGCATAATTCGTAGTACTGTTGGTATTCAGACGATGCGCTCTACTGACAACATACTCTAATGCAGAGCATATATCAGAAAACATCTGCGTTTGTTTTAATAGATGTACCAAATTGACTTCATCGGTGTTTTTTCGCTTTCAGTATTCCGTGCGACAATTTGCATGATACCCGAAAACATGATAGGGTCCATTTTTTAAATCTTCGCGTAGTTGTTGTGCATTTGAACCTGATTCTGAATTGTTACTTATCGCTGACCGAACGGCGACGCTAAGACGAGGAATATGCTGTTTCAGAATCCGTCGTCTTTCTACTTCGTGTGATGTCTTTGTTGTAATTTTATGTAATTGAGAAGTGTAGCACCTTGTGATATGATTAGCACACTCAAGTTTGATTACGAAACGGCCATAAGATACAAGTTCTATTATTCGTGCATATACACTTGAATCGCCGTCACCTATCACGTACTTGTAACGAACACCATGCTGTGCAACACTACTATCAAAACCATCAACTATAATGTCTTGTTCCATACCTGTAGGGGGTCCACAAAGGTTTTTAAAACACACGTGTTTTTTTACCACCGAATGTTTTGAGACGCACATATGCTACAATATTTGTTTCGAATCCCCAAAAATAGCAATTTTCCAGTGTTTTTACCAATTATAACTGCTACTCCAGATAATGAACTATAAGACCATAAGATCGTTTGCTCCCCAAGCAATCATTTTGTTTACCCCAGTTCGTTTATTTCGTGGATGAGAATGTATTTTAAACATTTCTCACAAGCATCACAAAAGTAATAAAAGCAAGAACTCACTCCTTTTCTAATTTCTTTTGGTATTTCATTTTCCCATAGTGCATACCATGTCGTGACGCCCTAAACGTTTACATTCTTCTATAAAATACCCGATGTTCACTATACGGTCACCAAATAATATTGCATTTAAATCCAAATTTATGTCTGCTTCTGTTTCCAGAGGAGGTAAAATTTCATTCGGTAAACTAACGACAAGATAACAGAAATTAATATAAATTATACCTTTACCTAGAAGTAATAGAAATACTTACTTTCGAAAATACTCCACATGTGCGTCCTCTGAAACATTATCACCTTGTTGTATCAATTTAACGACCATTTCCCTCGTTCTTCGGGAATCTTTGCGCTTTCGATGCTTTTCCGCGCTTTCTTACAATCGAAGATATAACAACAAATAATGCAACAGTACAATAACTATTATAACAAACCAAAACAAATAACAACTAACAAATATTACAAATCGCACAATTTCAAATCACTCAATAATGGGATATTTCTATTTCAACAGTAATATCAAACTAAACAAAAACTTTAAATGTTCAGGTATACAGGTAGGGCGAGGGGGTTAGTCAATTACGTATTATTTATTTTATAATTCTTTGTATTATATAATAACCTGAAATGCATTTTAGAACCGACTTATTTATGTCATAATTACGTAAGCTTGTAGCATCGCAATATGGCACAGTATTTTGGATTATTAAAAATAAGTTGGAGTAAATAATGAATGATTGTGTAATAAAATTACTAATATTAATAATTATATCATTATAAGAGTTTCGATATTAATACGGGTAAAAGAAATAGTAACCAAACCATAATAAGACGAAACATTAGAATGATATAATTCTTAATATTAGTAATTTTTATTACATGATAAAGAATGTTTAAAAACATATCAATAAGAATCTTTTAATTTGATTTGTAAATATGGATTCCCTAGAAACACCAGGTATACTAAACAATATAAAGGATTATTGTCAAGTGTCGGTAATCCTCTAACAGTCTGCACTTTCTTAAGCTTTCATCTTCTTTTTTCGTTTGTTGTTTCTTTCTAAATTTTAATGGATTGATTTACACATTAATATTTTAGACATTTTAAGGACGGTTTTGATCACTGCAACTTTTTAATGCACCGTCGTATTCGTAATCGCTCATAGCAGGTTATGACAAAATTTGAATTATTTTGATACACAGGAAAACAGTTATAGTAACATTTCTTTATTAATTACGGATTTTAAAATTGAATTCAACAATAACCATACTTAATTACCACCAATCATGTTGAAAGTCTGTTATACCTAGCATACATATATATGTACCTACATTCAGAAATTCAGCGTTCTACTTCAATAATTGTACTTAAAATATCTAAAACGTAAGTCCGCATCGATTTATCAGATTACTTTTTTTCATCATTCATAACAAAGTAATAGCATTAATATGATTAATTAGTAGTCGAGAAACTTTCTAAATAGTATATGTAAGGAAAAATGCGTTTTAAAGTAATATAAAACAGGGTACTACAGCCTTGTGCCGATATTAAAGAAAATGAACCTGTTTTGAAACATCACTCAATCGAAGTAATAAAAGCATGGGTTAATAATAAGATAAATCGAAAGAACAACAATTAAACGAATATAATTATAAAAATGTTAAAGGATTTTTGTATGATGTAAATTAGGAATAAATAGAATATACGTATAAAACGAAGTTTACATTTAACTGACATTCTCTTCCATACATAATGTTATAAGTGTACTTCACAATGGTAGTAATTAAATGAATAAACGTCTTATGTTCATACATTTTTTTTCATTTCAAAAGTAGGACACTTATTGAAAGACCGTGCAGGTAATCCAATTGTACTTCATGACCTAGTGCATGTTATACATTTGGGTAATTTTGTGCGGAATACGAGAGGACAATCGTATTTGTTAGGTGTTGGTGGATGGATTCATTGCATTCGTTCTAGCGAAACCTGCACCTACTCTAAAATCAACTAAGGCAATTAAAGAGAAACTTGCTAAATGATATGATGACTAGTAATAGTTAAGTTAGCAGTACAATATGAGGATTGTTAACGAAAGTGGCAACACAAGAATATAATTAACACAGTGGGTAAAAACAGAAATTTCTCATAATGCCAACGTACTTGGCCTCACTGTCAAAAAGCTAACTGTAGTAAGCAAAAAGTTGACCAGTTATGTGAAAGTCAGGTGTCGGCTAAAGGAGATAGTCAAAGGACTATGACGGAAAGTCAGGTAATGGCTGAGAAGGTTAATAAAGGACCGGTAGTTGTTTAAACGAGACTTGTAACCATTGAAGTTATAGGGAGTTCAAGATTAGCAATTAGATATAAGTAACGGTGGGGCATTAACAAACCTGGCGAAGTCGGCTCAAAAAATAAAACAATACCAAAACTGAAAACGCCATAGTAAGTGTAAGAAGGACGAGTTGTTGTTAAGTGGATAGAAGGTGTTAGAGGCTATTTTCTCTAGATATAATATAATTTATATACATATGGATTAATTTCATTCACGTTAGTTTTCAAGTTAAAGATGCTTTTAGTCAAACACGTATATACTCTGTATATAATATATACCGTATATAGGTATATACGCGACCCCAACGTACCCTATACCACTATATATATATATATATATATATATATATATATATATATATATATATATATATGTCTGTTTGAGTAAAACTGAAAACGCGAATTTGTCTATATCTTTTTTTTTGTTGGTTTTAATGTAAGTTTTTTAAAAATTAATCTATAAATAACCGCCACTGTCTTGGGTTTAAACCGCGTATCTTAACACGTCGTGTTTGTGATTGAGAAATTAATTAAAGGATTATATTCAAACGTAAGTTGGTATTTGAATGTAGATTAACGCTCGCAGCAAGCAAATGAACAAACCTACATAACCTATTACAAATCAACCATTGCCTTGCAAGAAGTTTCTATTTAATTACGCAAGAACGCTCATTAATTTGAAATCTATTAATAAAAAGACTACGCGTCAGACAGTACAGTGCTCCCTCTCTCATCGCTTGTATGAGTTGGCTATGTTGACTGTAGATTAATATATTCGTCCGTGTAGAGAATGTATGCGTGGACAAATGTGACACGGTAAACCTCAGTTAATTGTTATTAACGATACCGGGGTTTACAGACACGGGATCAGATGACATTAATACCACCTCGAATTCCATTGTTACTGTTAAACTAACCCATTCTTATTGTTTTTAAATGCACTCAAACTTGCTACACTCCAAATAGCAATCGACAGCTGTAAAAGCTCTGGGGAGGCAACAGGTAACACCTGAGTAGGTCCTAGAAGGCAAGCTAAATCTTTGCCAGCTAACAGAAACCAATACCGTAAGGCTGGTGCGGGTACTGGGCCATTCCACTGTCAATTGTAATAAAGTGACCGATCAACTAGCCAGAAAGGAATACTCGGCAAGTTTTATAGTACCTCAACCATTTTAAATGAATAGGATGAATAGCGAAATAGCTCTGGTAAAGGGCAAAGCCAAGTTCCTACTAAGGATTCCCTCCAGCCAAAGGGTAGAAGAAATGCTGAACTTCAATGATAAACATTGTTTGACAGGCTTACTTACGGGGCACTGTTGAATGGCAACGCATCTTTAGAAAATTTAGTCAGCCTGTTTGTTGGATGACCAATTTGTGTTCTTTAAGGTTCAGATGGGTTGTGGCTCTGACTAGATCATGGACCTACTTATTCATTTATTTATAAGGTTTTACCTACATTAACAAAAGGATCTATTACAGCGAGTTTCGTAAACTATTTCGTTGAACAGTTTGGGTGTCACTGGAATCCTCACTGGAAACATTATTTTGTTACTAATATTAAAATTCTCTCTGTTAAGTTTTTGATAATTCTTTAACCCGTATCAACACGCTAGATAAAAACAAAAGAACCTGCGGGGTGAAAAAGACAATCTATATAGAGTATTCTGTATTAACTAACCCTTTATCTAACCACTCTTATGTAGTCTATTCTACCCGTAATGTATAATATTTATTTGTACAAGGTCGCCTTACATGGTCTTCTAGAAGACTGAGAATCTTGCAGCATCCTCCGCAGACGTTGAAAGCTCTACAGCACCAATTACAGGTTAATTGGGACACAATACCCCAATAGGACATTGACTATCTGCTAGAATCAATGACACGACGAGTGGAGATGAGTGAAACCAACAGGAGGGCCCAACACATTATTAATAAAAATTATGTTTATTTTTTGTTCTTTTTCTTTGAAAGTTTAATCAATTGCTACCTTTTTAGTAGTTAAACGTTTCTGCCAAGTTTGGTCAAAAAATTCGTACCCCTTCTTGGTGTTGCAATTTCCATGTCATTGAGTATATAACACAGCATGTTTTTTTTAATGAAGAAGAGGAGAGTCTAGTAAATTATATTCTTAAGTCTTCGAAGTTACAGCATGGATTAACCTACTTTCAAATTCGAACGTTTGCCTATGAGCATGCTTTGAAGCTTGAAAAAATGTTCCAAAGTCATAGTTAGAAAATCATGCAGCTGGAGTTGATTGGATGTTTCATGAAGCGTCACAATAATCTAGGTTGGCGAAAACCGGAGTCCACGAGTCTAGCCAGAAACATCAGTTTTAATAAAGTTAATGTAGGCATATTTTTTGACCAAAAATACAAATTTACTAGTGATAGAATCGTGAACGTGGATGAAACCGGGGTGAACACTGTTCTACTAATGCCAAAATTGGTAGCAAATAAATGCTGTAAGCAGGTGGGACAAGCACTTGGGGCAGAAAGAGGCGAGCAAGTGACATTCGTTGGAATAATCATTGCCAGTGGAAATGCTATTCCACCTGCTTATATTTTCCCATGAGTAAGATTTAAAGAGTCATTCTTGACTGGAGCTCCAGAAGGCAGCATTGGTATTGCTCCTCTAAGCGGTTGGATGCCCAACGAGGGTTTCGTAGAGGTTGTAAAACATATTAAAAAACATGCATGCTTCTAAGGAAAATCCTGTCTTAATACTTCTGAATAACCATAATGCACATGCAACGTTACATGTTATATTGTATTGCAGCGAAAATGGTTTAGTACCGTTAACGTTTCCTCCCCACACAACACATCGTTTACCGCCTCTAGATATGTGTATATTTGCGCCTTTTAAAGCTCGTTGTCCTACAGCATTCAACTTATGGATGTCTAAACATCCAGGAAAAGCTATTACAATTTATGACATTGCACACCTAAGCGCTCCAGCCTTTGGTGCAGCTTTTAATAGAGAAAATATTATTTTTGGATTTTTAAAAACTGGCTATTACCTATCCCTTTAATAAAAATATATTTTTAAGGTTTCGTTGGAGCTGAAGTTACCGAGGTCAGCGATGTATCGCAGCAATATAACACAAATTATGTTTGTCCAAATGACTTTACGCTGTCTAATTGCGAAATGCCTTCTACGTCATCAGCAAATGTTCAACCAGGAGTCAACAGTTGTCCACCATTTTTAATTACCGAAAAACAAAGTTCGAAAATTGTAATTATTTCCGATGGAAAGCTTACTCTGGATCAGGTCCGTCCGTATCCAAAGGTTGTGTGAGTAAGTTATAAGAAAGGAAGAAAGAAAAAAACTTCGACCATCCTAACCGCAACACCAGAAAAAATAGATTAGAGAATGAAACAAGAGAAAAGCAGGAACGGGCTGACGAAAGAAAGGCAATAAATATAGGAAAGAAAAAAGCCAAATCCCGTATTAGAAAAGTTTTTGATGAGGAAACCTCAGAAAGCGAAATTGAGAATTATTGCGAAGAATCAGATGATAGTCTTTAGGAAGTTGAGACCGTAGATAGTAAAGAATTTGGATGGGATCTTACGAATATCCAGAAAGGAGATTTTGTTTTCGTTAAATTTGCGACAAAGAAAAGAAATTCTTTGTTGGTCAGATTGAAGATAAACTGGCAGAGTCAGAATCTTTAGTGAATTTTTAAAAAATGACACCACAAAAGGAGTTTGTATTTCCAGATCAGAAGGATAATTGTCATATTTGTGCAGATGATATTGTGCGAAAATTACCAGCCCCTGAAACGAAAATTGGAACAGCAAGATCTGCTCTTTTTTTAAGTTTTTGGTGAATTTTCATGGTTATAGTATGGGTTAATACAATGTATTATGTAAAATAAATATTAAAAATTGCAATTGTAGGAAAATTGTATTAATTTATATTCATTAATACCTGTGTCCACATGTCCTCGCAGAAAATATTGTACCCCCCCGTAGGAGCACATGTGGACAAATTGCATCCAATTGGAACATAATGGGCGTACCCTGAATAATTTCATTATTGCATAATTTAGATGCACAATTATATGAGTTTTACATTGAAGAACTCTACACTTTGCTACGAATCCCATTTTGTGATAGAAAAACACTTACAGAAATCTGTCCACACCCCTCCACTGTATTCAATGCAAAACACACAAGACACTATTAGATGCATAAAGACTCTATAAGGCATTTTATATAGTACCGTGAAGAACAGTAAAACACCAGGAATTGTCATTAACAATAGTAATATGAAAAGAATCTACTACTACAAAAGACTCATGAGCTCTGTACTATTTACAACATATTTAGTCGCAATTATAAAGAAATGTCATTGGAGGGTAAGAAAATTACACGTGACATAAGGAAGCTTTAAAAATCTGTGGTACTCTCAGAATATGAATTTGCTGATGATCTTATAATAATGGCTAAACATGAAGAAAAACTGCAGAGATACTTAGTAATTAATATGGAATGAAGAATTCATAAGAAATGTAATGAAAATAAGTACTTATAGCACAGGTGAATGTTAAATTAAAACAACTTTTGACTCTTTATATCTGAATAGGTATAATTATTATTTTAAGTACTGAACTGAAATGATTTTACATTGACAGAATACATAATAGTAAAATAAATCAAAAAGTTTAATTTCTTTATTATATATTGATTATACATAATTTATTTAATCAATAAAACTTATGCCTACTTAGCAATATCTTTACAATAAAAGCATAAAAATATAATCCTGGTCTTTAATAAAACTCATAATAAAAATTATTCTTGTAAGCACATATTAAACATGACATAAAATGTCACATCAAATTATTCGAAGCCTTAATAAGAGAGGAAGCATCTTTTTGTTAAAAATTTCTTCATACATGTTTAAGAATTTCTGACAAGCATAAAGGTTAAAGCTTTTAGGTTTAAATATTAATCCAGAACTTTGTGAAGTCTACCATTCTAATACCCCTGGAATGTATTTGTCGATTAAAGTTTTATAGTAAGGCCATAATTTCTCAATATCAGGTACTTTAGTACTTTTTGTATATAAATCATAAGTGCTGAAAACAGTATAGATTACTACCAGTTAATTATAAATATGTATAATGTACTTAAACATTCGCACCCATTTTTTCATTTCGGCATCTTTTTCATTCTCTAAATGTGAGTAATTATTGCTGCTGTGCCAAGGATAAAAACTGTGGTAACGTATCATCGCTAATGCTTGAGGGGGAAGAGTTGATTTGTTGTGTTTTAATACCCTATATAAATATTCATCATGCCCCCAAGACATGAGCACATTATCAATGCCACAGTTAGGTTCATACATGCCGTGTTTTGTACTAAAACATTTTAAATTATCATAAAAATCACACTGATAAAAAAATATTACTTATATTTCGGATTTTTACCATCAAGATTATTCTCGAATGAATACTCACGATATACAATGTCTTTACTCCACTCACATCCAACAACAAAAGTATCTCCAACAACAGCCCATTGTGGTTCATCGTAAAATGCCATCACCTATAAATTTCAACATAATTTCCAATTGATTAGCTTTAAGAGATAACATACTTTGCCCAAATCGTGAATTAGTCCAGTAAGATGAAACCAATCCATATCAGGATAATCTTCTCGTATACGTTCAGCAGTTTGAAATGCATGCACTATATTAGGTATATCAATATCGGGATCACTTTCATCAATTAAATCGTTTAATTTTTCTAAAGCATCCTGAATTGTTGCTTCAAAGTGATTGAACTTTAGCCACTTTTTGTGTTGATCTGTATTAATAATAAAAAAAATTATTATGGAATTAAAAAATGTGGGGCTCAGCCGGGATTTGAACCCGGGACCTCTCGCACCCAAAGCGAGAATCATACCCCTAGACCACTGAGCCATCTGATAACCGCTTTTCTAAAACTTACTTTTAACGAACTCAACGTTTTGGTTTGTATGCATATCGTGATAAGTTTTACGAATTCTTTCTTTGATTATATCTTCTTCATTAATTGAAAAATCTCTAAATGTAGATAAAGCTTTATCCGCAAATGCTGGTTCGGGTCGTAATAATTCTGATGGATCAATCAACTTGATCGTGTCTGTATTCTGCAATAAAAGTAAGTGGGATGTAATTAAAATGTACTAATTATTGTTTATATGATTTATATTACAAATGAAATAAAAATAGGAACCTAGAAATACTAAATAATAAACGCTTAAATTCTTGCACTAAATTTAATTTAATGTGCTACGTTAGGTAATTTAAGTCGATTAGGTTTCTGCAAAATTTAATTTGATGTTTAGTAATATAATACAGTCCAAAATAAATTTGTTTGTTTTTGGAATTTTATATGTAAATAAGAGGTATATTTAAAATAAATTTTGAATGTTGTCTTTGAATTGAGTATTAAGTAGTAGGAGATTCTTTAATTGAATTAAAGTATGTAATGTTATATTGCTTTACACAAGGTATAATGATTATATCATTGTTTATAATTTATTATTATAGGTAATTTTATATTTTTCTCGACGACTGTTAAAAAAAGTGTACTATATTTTACCTTTTTGCGTTCATAAAACGTATCTTTATGGCAAGAATGAAAAAAAGTAAAAAATCATTAAAAAAAGTGCCGTAGCCTGTCATTATTTCACTCCAGCGCTAATGCGAGTTATAAGAATGCGTTGAAAACAATTAAAAATTGCGACGCGATGTTTGCTTTGGAAACGTCAAAATTTGTAAGTAATTAGTGTTTGACTTTCGACAGACGTTGTTGTAAAGCTTGATTAGAAGTTAATTTGAACCAATATGGATATTGATGAAGTTTCCGATATAGCAGTACACCAGAAGAAATTGTAAAACAGGCAAGACTTATTACGGGCAAAATCTAAATAAATTTGTATAAAAGAATAAATACAACACGTTTATGGAATGGCGTAATAAGAATGGAGTTCAGAGATTTACAGAAAGGGTATTGTTAGCATTTTCTGAAGAAAAATCGAAAAGTTCCAAATCATCAACACTATGGTCTACTTATTCAAAATTAAAAGCAACATTAATTATTAATGATAACGTTGATATAAGTAAATATACGAAGTTAATAACCTATTTAAAACAGAAGGCGGTAGGATACAAACCAAAAAAATATCAAACATTTTCAATGGAAGCACCGGACAACAAGAATGTGATGTTTAAGATAAAATTTCTACTTTTTTATTACATAGAGTATGTATTTATTGATGGTTGGTCAATTTTTAGGTTGCATGGATATTAGGAATTGCTGGGGCTTGTCCGCTTGTCGGAGAGAAGAGTTGTATAAGATGCTGATTTATAATGTTGATAAAGGATCGGTTTTAATTGTAACAATTCTGGATTCAACGACGCTTTACTGTTACTGAAAACACAGAGATTACTAATTTGGATTTATTACATATTTATAGAAAGTATGCTAAACTTAGGCCACAGAATGCAAATAATAGGCATTTCTTTCTGTCTTATAAAAACGGAAAATGTACTAAACAAGTAGTGCGAATAAATACTTTCTCGAACATTCTGTCAATTATTGCAAAGTACCTACATTTATCACAACCAGATACATATACCGGGCACACATTCAGACGTACTTCGGCATCGCTTCTTGTTGATTGTGGGGGTGATGTACTTAAACTGAAGCAGCACGGCTGATGGAATCCACTGCCGTTGCAGAAGGATATGTGAACAATTCCTTCAATACTAAAATGGATTGTGCATCAAGAATTTTCAGTGGACATGGAACTACTAATAACGATATTTTCAACCAACCAGTTATGTAAATGAAGACAGTTTAAATATTGCCACAAGGAATAACAATCAAGAATCAGTGTGTGTAAACACATTGGAAAATACATTACGTGGATCAAAATTTAACATTACTAATAATAAGTTACCACAAATAAAGGATTGCAAAATATAATTTATTTTATTTGGACAGTCGTCGAAAAAATTTTGTATGCAACACTTGTATAAAGTGTCTTTTTTTCACTCATAAGATTGGCAAACTTCTTATTCGTGAAAAAAAGTACCACTTTATACACTTGTTGCATAAATAACTATTATAGGTAAGTACAGTATGTTTTAAGGGAAATAGTGCATACTTTAATATGTTGTAGCATTGTACAGGTTGTCCCATTTTCGTATGTTTTACGGGGTATCTCGCTTATTTTTTAGGTTAGAACCTTGCGGTTTTCGCGACATCGTGCTACTTTTTAATGAAACCAAAGATGCAATAATCAAATTTGCCATAGCCATCTTAGTTTTTGTGCTACAGGGTGATTTTAGAAAAATTACATTTTCAGTCATCCTCTGTAACTCTGTTATTGTCAGACATATTAAAAAAGTAAAACTGATATTTGTAGATTTTTTACGTAGAATCCAGTGGCGTACTCAGATTTTCTTTAGAGGTCACAGTTTTGAGATATTGACATAACCTACTTTTTTTAATGGGACACCCTATATATTTTTCCCTTGCCAAAGCTTTTCAAATATAGCATAGTCTATATTTATTTTTATAAATAACGTGACAAAATGATTTCTATAATTTACATTGATAAAAACAAAATAATTAATTAATACAAATATTGTTCAAATTGCAGACCATTATGTCTCCTCCAAGTTTCACAAAGTTTATAAATTCTTTTAATAGCATTTTCCAAAATAAATGATTGTCTTCATAATTCTGCAAAAGTATTTTCCGTTGTAATTTTTAATTGTTGCATGTTGGCATATTGCCTTAAATAAATTTTATTCTTTAAATACCCCCACAAAAAAATTCAAAACCGAGAGATCCGGTGATCGTGGTGGCTATCGAACAGGTCCATTTGTTCCGATCCATCTCCTGGGGAAACGTTCATTTAGCCAGTTTTGTATTATTCTAGCATTGTGGGCCGGAGCCCCATCCTGCTGGAAGAATATATCGTTCAGTTGAGCCAGTGGAATATCTTCTAAAATGTTCATAGTTTTTTCTTGTAGAATTTGTAAGTACCCATTAGAGTTTAGGTTTTCTTCATAAATCTTGTAAACTATTTTTCGGTTAAAAATAAAGCAGGAGACATTAAATCCGAACTTGCCTTGACGCTCTCTAGGAAAAATCAAGTGGGTGTTTTCTTGACTCCAAAACCATGAGTTGTGTCTATTAAGAATTCCCGAACTTGTGAAATGTGCCTCGTCTAACCAAATTATTTTTTTTTCAAAATTATTGTCCTGCGTTTTCATATTTATAAACCAATTGCAGAACTCCAATCTACGTTCAGCATCACCAGGGTGCAGATGATGAACAAATTTATACTTGTAGGGTTTGAATTTATGTTTTTTTAAAATCCTTTGCACTGTTGTTTTAGACACACCGGTCTCTTCATCTATTTTCCTGCACGAGGTTTCAAGAGTGGCTTGAACAACTGCTAAAACGTTGATCTCTGATTCCTCGTTCTCTTTGTTGTAAACTCGGGGTCGAGGTTTGTCAAAACATCCATGTTGGCAAAGATTAAATTTTAATTTTTGAAATATTCTTCTGTCGGGTTGTCTTCTTTCGGGATATCTATATGACAAAATAGGTATATAAAATAAATACAAATTCTAAGGCAAAGATTAACTAACCTGTTCAGATAGAAGGCCTGGTCTGCCTTTTCATTAGATAATATGAAGCAGGTATTTCATATCATATTTCTCAAAGTTTTCAAATTTTTGGTTTCGAGCCATTTTAAAAATAATTAAACAACAAGAACAAGAACGATAACAATAAACAAAAACAACGAATAACAATAAATATCAGCACTAAATTTGGGAAAATGTAACCAGGAATAATTTGAGAGAAGCAGAAACTTCAAAAATCAAATACCTAAGTAATGGCAGAACGTTAATTATTTTGTTTTTTTGCGTTACCATGGTTACCCACGGCTATCCACTATTATCAATGTAAATTATAGAAAAAAATCATTTTGTCACGTTATTTATAAAAATAAATATAGACTATGCTATATTTTTGAAAAGCTCTTGGCAAGGGGAAAGAGATTTTAAAAAAATATATAGGCTGTCCCATAAAAAAAATAAGTTATGTCAATATCTCAAAAACTGTGACCTCTAAAGAAAATCTGAGTACGCCACTGGATTCTACGTAAAAAAATCTACAAATATCAGTTTTTACTTTTTTAATATGTCTGACAATAACAGAGTTACAGGGGATGACTGAAAATGCAATTTTTCCAAAATCACCCTGTAGCACACAAACTAAGATGGCTATGGCAAATTTGATTAGTGCATCTTTGGTTTCATTAAAAAATAGCAAGGTGTCGCGAAAAGCGCAAGGTTCTAACCTAAAAAATAAGCGAGATACCCCCTAAAACATACGAAAATGGGACAACCTGTACAATGTGGTCCAAGTTACGCTGTAGTAGGAGTATAAACTTTATGTTATGAAATCGCAACAAATGGAGGGCAAAATGAGAGATAGAATCTCCAGCAATTAGTTTTTGAAAAAACTTAACATTTGAACAATTTGCCCTGGTAACTTTAGAAATGCATTGAACTAGTTGGAATGTAGCTAGGGAATAGATTTCTCGCATAATATTGCATAAGTCCTATGAATAATGCATAAGTACAGATTCTGTTTATGCAATATACAGATTATATAAAAGAGGTTTCTGAGTTTTTTCTAATGGTAGGTACATACTGTATAATTTTGCTGGTCGTGCTAATGACTATTTATAACCATAGTATCAACGTTTTCTACTACTTAGCTTTTTTGTAAACGTATAAAAAGGTAAACTTTCAATCATTTGCACAGGTAACTTAAAAAAGGTGTAGAACTAGCTATAATGTAGCTAAGAAATCGATTTTCTCAAACATGTTGCATTTGTTGTAGGGATTTTGTTCATGCAATATATAGCGTACCTACATAAAAGTGAACTTCCAATGGTTGACAGCTTAGATCAGCGGGTTTTTCGGTTTGTTCATATAGAACATTCATATCTGTTTTATTGTAAGCTCCTCCAATAGCCCTTGCACCAGACTTAAATAACGGTATTATACTTCTAAATATCCCGCCGAACTAGCTGATATGTTGATAAGGACAAACCATTATTATACTTTCTGAAAGTGCAGCTTCAAACACGATGTGCCAAACTCGAATGGCATTGTTGCACCCCTATCTGTTTTTATATTAATCTCACATGTAGTGTGCAGGTGAAAAAACTACATCATTATGACTCCCGTAAGTAATGTTTATTATACGCATAAGTGGAGATAAAATATTACCCACAATTTGCGGTTTAACGATGTCGCAATAAACAAACATCTGCATTGGTAAACATATCCATATATTAGCGGGGTCCGATGGTATTGGTTCCATTGCTACGTTTTGGTGCGGACGCTACCCCAAGTGTAAGGCTAAGTGCTGTAAGAATCCAAATAGTGAGTGAGTCAAATCACAGGTGTATTATCAAAATTGGAAACTAAACTCAGCTTGTTTATTTGTCCCCGGGCATTTGTCTATTTCAAAATTATTTTTAAATTCATTTTGGGGCAATTTCGGACTGGGGAATAATGTAATATAAACCACAATTATTGATGATCCTCACAACCTTTTTAAAATTATGATCGATCCTTCCAAGGAGGCTCACTCCATTTTAATCGTGAACGAGGAAGTTATGGCCGAAAGCTGGTTTAGAGCCGAAGATGGATTTGAACAGCTGAATACTGTCAACGTCGTCTTGGCAGCTTACACAACCGCGAATGATCACCTGGTGCTGTACAGTTAACTGGAACAACTCGCTGAACAGATCTTGTACTTTGATACCGATTCCGTGATTTCCACGCAAATTTCAGGAGAGTGGGCTCCCTCCACATGTTGGTGATTTTGTTGGTCATATGACTGATGAGGTGTCCTAAGAATCATACGTACAAGGTGTGCAAAGCTAAGGGAATCACCCTAAACTATAAAAATTCCCCTGTGGTTAATTTCGACAAACTAAAGTCTTTAGTGTTAAATGGCATCGAACCTGTGTACACGCAAACTCACCGTAAAATTGTTAGAACCCCTGCATACGAAGTTGTATCAAAGCCAGAGAGCAGGTACAGTACTGTAAACGTCGTAGAAAGGAGGATGGTTATGGCACTCTTCCTTACGGTTACGTGGCTCGCACATAACTTTAACATACACGGTTTATTCTCTCCCGACTAGTTTTAGTTTCTAGTATCTTGTTTTTAAAAACCCCGTTCAGCAGCCACGTGGCCATCCTTGAATCCATTTCCCTTGCTTTCCCTTTTATTTATATATAACCGAGTTAATTTTAGATATGATTTCACCCATAATACACGATACTACTAGAACTCTTTGTTATTGTATACACATTTTTACTAATTTAACTGTAAATTTATTTTATCACTGTATGCAAAACTCGTTAATTTGGGTTGGTAGTACAACTGGATGGTGTGTGTGCGTGCGTGTGCCAGTGCGTGTGCGTGTGCGCGCGCGTGTATGTAATCTTAACGTATCGTTAGAAACGCATTGCTTTGTATGAATTAAGTCTGCCCAATTACAGTGTTCAGTAGGTTGATATCCATGTTGAAATGAAAATTCAACTGGTTTATTATTGAATCAACCATTCGTCAGTACCATCTCATCTCGGTCAACTGGTCTAAACTGAAGATCTAACAGATAAGGAGCATGATGATGATGCTGCCGCTGATACATGAGATGTGATTTTATGTAATCTTAAAAACAGTATTACCTATAATAAATTATTAGAAATCCCTTTATCCTTTTATTACCGGTAACAACCAACATCTTGAATTTATTTCCGTATTACTTTCGCACATTATCGTACAAGAAAATCTCTATAATAGTACAACTTTAATTGTTTTACATAACCAGCTAATTAGGAAAGTTATACGAAAAGTGAATGCGCGATTTTAATTGTATTTTCAAGGTCTTTTATGTATTTACCTAATTAGTGGGGTTTTCTAAACACGTCTAGAGGTATTTGAATAGTGAAAGGTTGTTATTGTGGTTACATAACTGGGGAAATCTCGAAAATAATTACTTTATGTTAACGATTTGGGGAAAACCGTTAAGTAGTTTATCATGAATTTATTTCTATATTGCTTTGCGATTTGAAATTGGACGGTAATTAAAAACCTGTTTATGCATTTGATTGAGATTGATTAATTTGATTTAATTAAGCTTGGTTTGATTGAGATTGATATTGATTGTTTGATTTGATTACGATTGATTTGATTGAGATTGATTTTGATTGGTTGATTTGATAGTGATTTATTTTATTGAATAACATAAAAAGTGACCAAAAAATGAGTGTACGCTAAATTATTTATTAATCAAATTAGTTTCAAAATTCCATTTTTTGTGAAATATATCTCAAAAATTTTTTTTTGAAAAACTAACTGTGCCATTTGAAAGAACAGGCAATTTTACATAAAGAGAGTCTATAAGGTTATTCTCTAAAATGAATACTGTAAGCTTTGGCATTTTTTTGCTAATGTCCGAAAATCTGTGACAGCGTCAAGTGCAACGCTCGCGCAGCTCCAGACTGCGGGTGCGCTACACTGTATTTGTCATAACTTTTGATCTAGTTGATCAATTTGAACTCACAACAATTTAAAGCATCCTTATATTGGACACTTTTAGCTGATTAAGGTAGATACATTAACACATGATTGGGTATTCAAAAGTTTTCAAATTTTGTGGGAATGAATAATACATACTTGCATTTTGTTAAAATGACTCTTGTGTACAGGGTAGGCCAAAACGAGACAGTTACATTTTTTGAATTTTTCTAACGGAACATCCTGCATTTGTAATCCAAGTCGGCTACTTTGAAGCTGTACCCTTATTTCTATTTGTCATTCCGCATACCTAAATACAGCACTGATATTCGCAGCTCTCTGTTTAAAATAAATCATTTTCAGTTAACTCTCATCATTTGTAGCTGGCTATAAAAAAGAACTAAAAACAATCTTGAAAATGTGGCCATAGCGTTTTAACGCGATGGCGATACGCTAAACTGAGTGAGAACTGTTCTCACTCAGTTTAGCCTATTGGGCTATATAAATTACGCTATTACTGAAACCTCTGCCTCAAACGTTTTTTTACAGCTTTAATAGTAAATCCTTTAAAGACCGTATTTAATGGACGCAGTGTATATGCTTTGAGAGACAGAATTTATTTTTCAAAAATATTGTATCTTTATAGCAATTTATTGTGGAATTTCTAAGTATTTAAAGCAATAAATTTGATATAAATATAAATATCTTTAGAAGTCGGACATTGTATTTTGGGGTTTAGCTAGCAGGTACTCTGAAACTCGAGACCTAAATGTAGGGTTCGTTTCGGACGAATGCGTACTTTAAAAATTAATTCTTCTTTTGGTAATAAATATGAAAATATTCCCACGTAATATTCCTTGTTTTTGTAACTTTTTGGGAGTTAATATAGGTAGTTGAAGTCGGAGGCAGCTGCGATTAGTGTTTTGATTCAGCTGGATCGATTAGATTGTTTAATTAGAAACTCATTTTAAACCGTTTTGTCCATAAATATTTTTGTCGTGTGCATTTGGGAAACACTAAAAATGCTAATTCGTTCTTTTCTTTTGTGTCGGTTTTAATGTAAGTTTCTCCAAAAAATAATCTATAAATAATCAGGCATCGCGTCGAGTCTACACCGCTTATCTTAATTCGTCGTGTTTGTGATAAAGTGTTTAACTAAAGGGAATAGAGTCAAGTGTAAGTCGGTATTTTAATGTAAATTAAAGCTCGCAGCAAATAATTCTACTAGGCTATGTAACGTATTAAAAATCAATCATTGCCTTGCAAGAAGTATCTAATTACGCACGCAGACTCATTAAGTTGAAATCTGTTAAAAAAGTAGGGGTGGGCTTTAGACAGTACCGTAGCCCTACTCATTTTTAGAATGACTTGGCATTGTTGTTTGTTGATTATATTTGTATAGAGAGAGTTGGCGTGGACAAAACGTGTAAAAGACAAATCTCGGTTATAAATGTAAATAGGCAATACCGATGGTTTACACACACACACACACACACACACACACACACACACACACACACACAACACACACACACACACACACACACACACACACACACACACACACGGGTCCAGATGACCGTAAAAATACCCCAAATTCCATTTCAACTGTTTTTATTGTTTTGTATAGATGAATGTGTATACTGAGAAAGGGGCACTGTATTTTCTAACGCAGTCACTCAAGCTTGTGCATCGGTCACATTTTTATGATTTATTTGCGTTTACCCTTGTAAGGCTTTGTTTTAATGAGTTTGTTTTTGTGAATTAATTTCTATTTATATCAATTTATTGTAATTGTACGTATGCATTTTGTGCTTTATTAGTCACTATACAATTGTGGATGTGTAAATTCCTTGCCTATTTTTTTTTGTTCTTGCAGTTACCTTATTATTACCTGTGCAATTTTACTGTTGTTATATTTTATATGTACCGTAGTCTGCCTTATTAATTTAATTGCTTATTTATTTAAAGACCGGCTTGGTTGCATAGGGTCATATGTTTGGTACTACAATATTTATTCTGATTTATTTATAACACAATGTGAGTGTTATCTCACCGTTTATTTTTCATTGTGTTTATGTGTAGCTAAACTGCTTTTTATTTTATTTTGTTCCTTAATGTTATAATTTTGTACGCACTTTAACCTGATCTAATGATGTTTTGTTATGTATTCAACCTTTTAATTGTTTTTTTGTTATTTGACTTATTAATGTACTTGTTTTCTTGGTGGTTCTTTCCCAACATAGTAAATTAACGGGTTGAACCATCATTTGCGCAAAGCACGTTAATTCTAATTTGAGTAGTTTCATTGTTTACCTGTCCCACATTATGCAACACTTAATTTCATCCAAGCCTACCTAATTCAAATAACACGACGTAGCTACTAGTACACGGCCAATTCTTTTGATCAGATTTGAGGTTTACGAGTAATTAAATATCAGACTTGTAAATAAATTCTAATGTTTTAATTATTGCCAGGAAAGGCAATGTAAGGGAATCAATTAATTTGAGTAATCGTAGTATTATTGTCAGTAAAGTCAAGATACATCACTTAGTGATCATTTTGTTCTTGAATTTGCATTCTTGCGAATAAGTTCAAATTACACTTTCTAAGATAGGGTACCTGGGGACGTTATAAGTGAAACATACGTTTTAAATATGATGTACAGCCCTTAAAGTTCCATAAGTATACTTCTACACCTATGGCTACAAATTTTAGCTACTTAACAGTTTGGGTAATAACTAGAAGATTATGTGCCTTATGCTCAGTCGTAGATTAAAGTGGGCCAGGTTCATAAAATTATAGATTTGCTCGACCAAAAAATGTTTGCCTTATCAAATATTTACATGTACCTAGATATGTTCGCTTTAAAATCGGAGTTGCTTCTTCCTGAAACTAATTGTTAAATACTCAGGACGCCAACTTGTTTTTAAATATGGAATAAACAACTAACCATTATACAATAAAGTTAAAAGAAAATTTCTACAATAACAAATTTTATTACACAACCTATATTTAATTATAAAATGAAATACCTTAATGCTAATGTTAGTAACGTTATAACCTAATGAATAATTAATGTTTTGAGTAATTAATGGAAACAGAGTACCTTATTCTTGGTCACACTGTAGATAATGACATGGCTACATCCTGGGTCCGCGTTTTGGAAATTGTTGCGTAATATTACTTCAGGGTTGAAATAAATCTGGATTTGTATGCTTTATAATTCCCAAATGAATAAATCTCACTCTTGATTAATCGTACTAATACCGTAAATTGGATTAACGGTAAAATAATTAATTGCGTACATGTGTATAAACGTGTGAAAAGTACAGTAACGGTGAAGTAAAGGTAAAAATTAAAAAGTAAACGTGAAAGTAAAAGAGTCTGAAATGCAAACGTCTCAAACATTGTAAAATAGCTTTAAATAACTCACCGGAGAATTTATAGCACTTTTAATAACAAATATTTAACAAAGCAAAAATGGATGCTCTACTACCTTTCAGTATCGCACAAAAAACGACGCTCCCAAAAGGTCTCTGCGCATGAACATGTCTGAAGCGATATGCGTGGAAGGCTTCACTTTAAGCAAGTAAATTATGTTTTATGCAGCTATGATATGCAACACACATAGCACGAAATGCACGTTAGTTGCCTACAGAGAGGTGAATTATTAATAACACGTTCGAAGTTTGTTACAATGATACAATAAATTATACTTGGTGTTCGATAAGTTATGGTTCAATAAAAATATTGTCCAAATGTTACACCACTCTGTATATCGATTATCATGGTAGTGAGATGTATGTGTTTTTGAACTCGCCTAGAGAAGTCCTTCCTCCAGTAAACGTACATGTGTTCAGCTTATCCTGATGCACAAGAAAAGGTTGTGATACACTTCTTAACACGAATTTTAACGAAACAAAAAAAAAGTGGTTAAATGAAGGACTATTATTACTATTTAATAAAAAAATTTCTTTTTTATATCTACTTGCTTAAAATAATTTGTTGTGACTTTACATATGTATTTTAACACCTTGCACCAACTGCTAACAATATTGTTCCGTCTGGTACGTAAATTACGAGGGGCTTATTAACAATTAATAAATTTAATTTTAAGAACTACATAAAATAACAAATAAACTTATAACGGTTACCTAATCAGTTTATAAATAAACACAATCGTAATAAAGGGTTAAGAATATAGATATAGATATGTTATATATAAATCATAACTGCATGGGCGGTTTCCACGCAACGTGTGTGCGGATCGTGCTTCGTTTACGCATCAGTAATCACCACAGTGGGTAATTCAATCTCTATCATTCCCGCGAGGTGATACCGCTGAAAGCTATCGTGCCAGCATTGCTCATGAATGAACAAAACATGATTACGTCTTTACCGACGATAAGTAATCAGTTTGACGTAAAGCTCTTGTTCAACAAAATATAACCTTACAGCGATAAACCTACAATTATCACAAGCTGATCCCTAAACTTACTGCACTCAAATCGCAATTTTAAATTAATCAGCAATCCAATATATAGGGGCCGTGCAACAAGTCAACAGCTGTGCTCTACTTGACAGATAAAGAATTTAACGAAGTAAAAAATAAAAAGGAAAAGGAAAAAATCGGTCATGGCACCTTCTCCACAAACAAATAATAAGAAACTATGAAAGAAAAAAGCGTGGAAGGCACAGTACCATTGCCTCTATTTACCAGAATTCAGAATAATGATAATGGGAGAATTGATTAAGCCTTATGCAATAATGATATCACCATAACAGTCAGTAATGAAAAAGATTACAGGAGCATCGAATAATGCCTTCCTGAATTAAGCGAAAATAATAAAAAAAAGTATCAGAAAATCCTTTTAATGAATTGGAATTTCACACTTACTAATTAAAAAGCGAGAAATGTCACAGAGTAGTGTTTAGGGAACTGCCTACACCAACACTACATGATTACTTAGAAGAGGAACTTAAGAGGAAGGAGCCAAAATTAACAACGTACAAGCAAAAAACAACTTGTCACGAGGTCGTGATTTTATCGATTATTTGCCGTTAGTTTCGAAATTATAAGCTATTAATCAATACCGGACGTCTGAAATGTAATATAAGTCCAGGAGACTCAACTTGTTAACGCATACATTCTTGGAAGTTTTTGTATTGTGACGTTTCTTGACGTATTTGGAACTAATTCGAAATGTTTACAAATGGTAATCGCGTTTAGAAACCCTATTTTGATAATGAAAGACAATTTTTGGTTTGTTTATTGAGCTTAGATTGGAATCTAAATGAAGATTTGGTTTACGTATTGGTATCGATAGGTAGTGGAATCCCATTTACTAATTTGGCTGAAAATTAATTAGTTCCGTTGTACATAATAATAATTGTTCGTATTTTGTAAATTGTTTCCATTACAATAAGTATTGACGTTAAAATTGCGTCGGTGGAAAAATTAATTGCCGAATTAAAATTGTTACTTTGTATTCAAATAGAGTGTAGAAAAGCATATATCGCAGTTTTAAACGTTTTAGGGGACAGATTGGCGGAAATTTTTCGATAAAATTTTTGGTCTTAAACAAAGAGTTTCGCTTTTAAATACGACACGTTAAAAGCTAGCGTTGCAATGAAATCATCAACGTAGTGGATATCAACTACATTAATAACAACCCGCTTGTTGTGATGTTTTCTGGTGATTCAATTTTGCTTTCGGCTTTCGAGTTTCGCTCGTGTTTGGCGCGCATTAAAAATTTCAGCAGACCTTTCAAGTTAACGTTACCGTAGCCGGTGAATTATCGCGGAACGGCGTTACTTCAAATCCGTGTTGAAAGAACTTCCGTTAGAAGGGGCAGTTTCCCCAATCAACCCTTTGAAGGGATTCTATTGCGTCGTTTATCGTTAAGTGCAGCTTCTCCAAACGGACTTTGTCGAAGATACTAGAAGTAGGTGTTAAGCGTTAATCCTAGTGCTTTCTCTGTTCTATGGAGTAGTTATCGCTTTTGTGCGGAAGAAATAGAACCTTTGTTCCTAATTCCCCAGACATTCAGTTCATAGGTCCTCAGTAACGAAAAACTCACTGTAAATAATTAATCTTTTTTTTTAAAATAGTAAGTGTCGTTCAGAACTAGTACATAAATAGAATAAAGTTAACAAGCAACGTGTAAATATAGACATTAGTCTACCATACAACCAGTTCACAGATTAATCAAAACGCAACTTGGAACTCTGGGTTTCCACCAGGTAGCGGACCGCGAAAATTTTATTATTGTAATAAACGTTTGTCAAATCGCCATTGTTACCACGATAGAAAAGATAATTAGTGGATTTTTAATATCTTGATAATACGTCGTAATTTGCTGTTTTCAAAATATTTTTATTTATATATTTTTATCTAAGGAATGTAGGATTGTTTGTAACTAATATGTATGTAAACACATATTAGGAGGTGAGTGGCAGATGCATGCTTAAAATGCTTTACTGAAGGCGCGTAAGAAATCATTGAATTTTTCTTGATGTAAAAATGTCATTGCGCTAATGATTGATTACGGCTGGGCAGACCGCGAACAAAAGATATCTTTGTCTGTTACTGGGAAACTCGAGAGACGTAAATATAAGTTTGTTACAGACGAATGCATATTTTAAAATTAAGATGTCGTGCAATAATTAATATGAAACTGTTCCAACATAAATTAATGTTTTTTGTTTTTTTTTTATTACTTTTGAAAGACGGGGCTTGATTTTTGGGAGTAGACATAGTTATTATAATTATTATATTATTACATACATAAAGACAAAATTTGCATCGATTTGGGCTTGAACCTTGGTGGCGCAGTTGGTTAGCGCGGTACTCTAGCAAAGTATAGGTCGTAGGTTCAAATCCTACTCGGTAAACTTTTATTTATGTATTTAATAAAATTAATAATAACTTTTAATTAGACATAGTTAGACATAGTTTAAAAATTAAATACCTTCATTGTAAACAGTTTGTCTTTAAAATGATTCTTCCGTGTACACTTTTCTTTTGAATTCGCTAAGTTGTCGGGATTTTCTTATCGTGAAATCTTCCTTTTTCCTTTCAGAATGAGCGATGCTTCTGCTGGTAAACTTAGTTTATCTATTGGTCGACTTGTTAGTTCACGCACCGAATGGCAATGAAGTTCTACTTAAATTTTGGGTACGGATGTGCTTGGTTCACTGTATTTGGGGATTTGAGTCTACGTAATTAAAAGTATATTAAGTTACTTTGTAGATCTACAGTAATTTTGTTAAGTTGGCAGGTTTATTTTTCGTGAGAGGATGTACAGTCGCAGAGGATTCTTCTCGCCGAACGTATTAAGAAATTATAGAAAAGTCGTAACGTGCTGCTTTCCTTTTAGTCAATTATGATCACTCACTGTCAAGATGTACTTCAGTAACGTGACGACTTAAGCTGGTATTATGACGTAGTTCGTTGGTCGAGTGTGTTGCTGTGTTATTGTATTGTCGGTTAGTAGACGCTACTAACCCAACATAATTTTGTTATAGAGATTCCTAGTTTTCTTTTAAGTAGCTTCACGGAGTAACCCCTTGTGGACGTTACTGGATTTGTTTCGGTACTGCAAA
The DNA here is from genome assembly GCA_036346205.1 of Vesta saturnalis. Lineage (NCBI taxonomy): Eukaryota > Metazoa > Arthropoda > Insecta > Coleoptera > Lampyridae > Vesta > Vesta saturnalis. The sequence goes on from JARFJB010000664.1 coordinate 512,432, forward strand.
AAAAAAAGGGATGGCGGACATATAGGCTTACTGTGCCCAGCTGTGTGGACAATTATCGGAATAATTTAGCGTGTTGCCTTAGCGGGAATTAAGTTATTGTGATGAAAGTACTGCGTGACAGAGTCGAGTTTACATTTTTTTCTGATTTAAGCGGCCTAAGTTAAAATTTGTAATGTGTTATTAAACCATTGAGTTTTAAGCAAAACAATTTATTTTCCACATTTTGGACTGCTCGTGAAAGTACGTTTTGTTAGTACCGCTAACAACGAGTTGGTTAATGGTCACAGGCTGGGATGTAGTGAAAATATGTAAATCACCTCTGTGTTTTTTTTTATTTGATGACTAAATAAAAGTACCCTTTAAGGAATATAAAATTATAAGCGAGTGTTAATAAAAGTTAGAGCTGGTATCTGGACCATCGTGGAGTTTTTCTAACTAAAGAAAATTAAGATATTACCATCTACTGGTTATTTAATTATTATTAATTTTATTAAATACATAAATACAAAGTTTACCTCGAGTAGGATTTGAACCGACGACATCTACTTTGCTAGAGAGCTCGCTGGTAGTAAAGAGACTGGAAGCAAGAATACTAATTACGCAATAACTCAAATTTACGTCAAACCCCGGAGGACTGATAGAAAAATTAGAAGACACATCATCATCGCAGTAACCTGGAGCAGCTGAGTATGCCCAATACCTGGTTATACATAGCCAACAAACCGAGTGTAGAAGTAACCTGTAACGGCATTCGAAAAAAAATATGCTAAACTCCACTGAAGGTATTTGACGATACCACTGAAGGTATTTGACGATACCACTCTGCATCATACAAACAAAACAGAATTTTATCAATCCAAAAAAAAGTGGTACTGTATCGATGATTGCAAGTTATGTACAACGAATTAATATTTCATTTAATCAAACATGTAAACAAGCAATGTACGATGCAGTCCCTGAGGAAGAATTAATCAAAACAGTAGACCCGTTCACAGACCTACAAGTACATCTTCATAAGAAAGTTTGGAAACAGATTTTACACCAACCCTGGACGAACAATGTATTCATCTTCTGAGGAGGACTTAATAAGTGTATTAGTTTTAAAAATGTGCAAGTGGGAAGCCTGCAATATGTTTAATCATAAGTTAAATAGTTTTTAATTTTTTTGCATATTATCAGAACCGTAGTATGCCTAATTACTGTACATAGTTTTATCCTAATTTTAACTTAATATTTAATCGATCTATTGACTTATTGTATTTACGTAATTAATGTAATCTGAACTTTACATATTTAATTGATGTAATTGGGTTAACCTAGTATTTTTAGAATGGTATACACGTTTACATTCACTATTTTGATATTTATTAACCATAAAAACTTGCACATTTATACACCTACAGTTTAAAGATGAAAATGTATGCTTACACACATTTCTACACGTTTCATAATATAACTACATTATTGATTTCTAAATTAAAAGTCAGGTTTGTACGCAAACAAAGAAACCTTATAATTTTCAAAAACTCTGTGTGTAAACATGTATTCAATCTTTATTTTAATAAAACCAATTTAAATATTTAATTATCTTTCATGTAATACTTGCTTTCAAGTCTTTTAAATTAACAGTTGAGACTGACTGTCGCAAGCACTAACACCCTAAACCCTTTAATCTCTTATTCACAAAGTAGGAAATATGCACCCATTTTGTACAACTGTTTGAAATATCCGGCAAACCACTTGACCTGGTAAGCTTGCACAACTTCAAAGTCATGTAAACACCTGTTACAGTTAATGTGGTCAATAACTTACTCCCAAACTACCGCGCGCTGGAGGTACAGAATAATATTACCATAAACCTATTTGACTTCTAGCAATATTAAGAAATCGGAGTTAACAGATCCCAAAGTATTGAAAATCATTCACCACTTTGAGGAGTACGAAGCTGCCTCAAACAAGTTTTACCAGTGGAGTGACGGCAGATACTTAACGTCCCCAGGTGTGCTGTACGGATGGAGATTCTTTAGACAAGAATTGGGGCATATGTTTAAAGACCAAGGTAATTGCCCAACGGTTAGCCACTAACAACGGGAAGACTTCCAAGATATTACTACCGCGCTTTTTGAAAATTAAAAAATTACATAATTCTTTGTTTTCGAAATTTTGAAACACAACAATCTGAGAACAAAGTAAAAATTCTAATTACAAAATAATAATTTTTTCAACATTCATACAAGAAACAAACACTTTTGGAATGATTTTCGATGTAAAAAGTTTTGGACTAGTGCAATAAAAAATGTTATTGAACCTTATGTATTTATACAGATGCTAAAGATATGAGGATATTCCGTTTGTGATTTCCTTTTTTAAAGTAACAGTTTAATTAGGTGAAATGTAATACTCTATAGCTATATTTTAGTACTTTTTTTTACCGGAAATAGGAAACGGTTTCAGTACTAACAAATATGTCACGTGGTCGTGATTTTATCACTATTTGCCGTTAATTTCGAATTTATAAATTATTTATTAGTAACGTACTTCTGAAATGCAGTTAAGCTTAATAACGCGTCAATTCTTGGGAAGCTTTGTGATTGTAACGTTTTATTTTGTTCCTTTACGTATTTGGAAAGTATTTGAAATTTTTACAAATCGTAATCGCATTTAGAATTCTTTTCTAAAAACGAAATATAAGTTTTAGTTTGTTTATCAGGTTTAGATAAGAGTTCGAAATTAAAATGTGATTTACGTATTGATATCCATAGTTAGTGAAATACTTTTTACTAATGTGGTTGAGAATGAATGAGTTTCTTTGTAAATAAGAGTTGTTTGTAATTTTATAGATATCGTTAAATATAGTCGTTTACGTTAAATTGTGTCAGTGGAAAATTTTTCACGTATTAAAATTGTTATTCTGTATTTAAATATATTTATTTAAATAGAGTTTAGCTTTTAGATTTCAGCGTCGTTATGAACACTTTAATTTACAGAATGTCGGTTACATTGATAACGCTCGCCGGTTGTGAAATAGTTTTTTTTGGCGATGCAATTTTTCCGACGGATTTCGAGTTTAGATCTTGTGGGCTCGTATTTGAAAATTTAAGTAATAACTTGGTATGATTGGTTAAACTAAAACGTAAGAGAGATGAATGGAAGATGGCGAATTTCGTATGATGTTGAAGGGAGGCCATTCCAAGATTTAGTGGAAGACTCATGTTTTTTTTTTGTTTACAGTTTCGCAATATACGCGAAAGGGGTTAGTGTAGTATGAGGGAACAAGTTATATCGAACCGAGGGTGCATCGAACATTACCGTAGGAATATTTTCCGCTTGCATTTGTATAGAATATTTTAAAGTTTCAACACACCCCTGGATTATCTTATCGTAGTGTTTCCTTTTGTCAATAGCGACAATTTTCGGTCATCCAGTAATTGGTTTTAGTGTTTCTTTTCTTAAGAAGTCTGAACCTCTGTTCTGTTGACCCGTTTTAATGTATTTAGGTTATGCGGATTAATTTTAACGAGTTCCTGTTAAAGGGGTAGTTTCACGTATATCGCGCAGCTCAAACAAATAAAGTACAAACTTTCTGTATATAGTGCTGCTTTATTAGAGTTTAGAGAAAATATAATAGAACATTTTGTAAATAACGCAATGTTAGTAAGTACGGATAAATATTGGTGCATTTACATTAAATCAGATGTAAAATTAGTTATTTGGTGCTTTTGGCCGAATTAACTGTCGAGTAATTATAAATAGAAGGTTGCCATTTGTGAGATGTTATTTGGAGAGCGTACCGTAGAAATTCACTAGAGCCCTATCGATTCAACACCTGGGGGACCAGTTGCACGATCTAGTATATTGTAGTTCAGAGGAAGGAGAGCATTATATTGTTGTAGGTGCTAATTAAGGTAAAATTTTACTTTTTTTATTCTGCTGATGATAACAATAAAGAGTGTTTTTTTGTGTTTGTGTGGAGGATGCATTAGTTTGCTTTCGGGTAAACTATTGTATAAATATCTGTGTAATGTTGTGAATTAAAAGTTTATTTCATTCAGATTAGTCAAATTTATGTTACCGACATCTTTATTGTTTCCACTGGCGAACTGAATTTCATTATTATTTTTTGGCTCTTGCTGTGAATTGCTAAATTTAATGTGTTTTTTTAACGCTTTTATTCAACTCACTTTGACTGTCCGGTTCAAATCTTGTAATAGAATTTTCAACAACTTCCTGATCTCTGATTGAGCTGAAATTTGGCATACATGCGCAGCCTTGATGGCAATACACGAATATGTGTTTTTTACTTTGACTTTTGCTGCCAAATTTGGCCAAATATGGTCGAAATTTCTGTTTATAACGCTAGGGCCTTAAAATTCAAGACTTAAGCTTTTAGCATAAGACCATGCACAAAAATATACGACAAGTTGAGTTCAAGACCAGGGGGCTCAAAATATTGTATTCGGTCAAAAAAAAATCAACTATTTTCCGATCTTCGGTTGAACTGAATTTCGTCATACATGTTGGCCAAGTAAGTTCAAAATTTCTGTTTATAAAACTAGGGTCTTGAAAAATTGAGTTTCTTTCTTTGTTGGAACTTACACCCAAGCGACTAAAAAGTAGAAAATAAAAATAAGTAAAAAAAAAACCTTTTTTAAAAACCGCGTTTATTTCCAAATGTACTGAAAAGAATAAAATAATTTTTTTATCTACCCAATAACATCAAAAATTTTTGTGCCTAAAAATAAAAGTGTGGGGCATACATATTTTATACTTATAACAAAGCCTATCACCACCTACATTCAAACAATGAAGTGCAAGGTACTTCAAAGAGCGCCCCATACTTTTATTTTTAGTCACTAAAACCTTTGACGTTACTGGGTAGATAAAAAATTATTTTATTCTTTTTAGAACATTTGGAAATAAAAGCGTTTTTTAAAAACACTTTTTTACGTATTTTTATTTTTTGTAACTGTACCTACTAAAATTTAATATGTAAATTCCATAATATACGACCATTGTTAATGTTTATAACGGTTCTATTAATAGATATAAATCTATTGTGACTTCGTCCTCTGTGCCTACGATTTTGCCGAGATTTTGCCGACGTAAAGTAATAAGTTGAAAGATTAGATATTTTGATTTAAGTTTAAGATTTCTAGTGTTTGAATTCAATTTTATGAGAAATTTCGAGTTAAGTAATTTTACAGTGACAACGTCCATTTATCGTTCACTTTGATTGTAACCAATTTTAAAAATTTTCAAAGTAACCCTTTGAAGTTTCATTAAGCTGTAACGTAATGAGTAACGAAAATTTCTCGCGTCTGCTATTTTGATTTTGGTAATAAGTCATTTCAAAAGAAATTTTAAGTTATAAAGTAACGTAATAATGAAGTAAATCGGCCAATCAGCTATTTGTCTTTGCATACGATAGTTTTTCGAGTAGTCGCAATTTATTTGAAGCGATTTTTATAGGAATCAACTTACCGATACCGTAGTACCTGGTGGTAAGCAGTTTGCTATTTGTTAGGGAATGAGATGTGTATTTTCGAATTTAGGAGTTACATCCCGATTTTGTCCTTTAGTAAATTTTAGGACTGTATAAATTTTCGATCGCGCTTACTTTTGTTGTGACGTATCTTTTGTTTGAAATTGAATAATTAATTACCGTAATGATCAGTTATTTTTGGGTTATTTGAGCCAATAATTTTGACGTGGAAGTTTATCGAAATATTTAATGAGTTTTAGTTTTATTATCGCAATTTTTGCGGATTTTATATGAAGCTTAAGATTTTATTGAAGTTTGGGCGAACTTTGCGTAAATATTTTTGGAGTAGAATTTTAGTAGAGATGAGGGTTTTATTTTGAGTGAACATTATGGTTTCCTGTTAAGCCATTATTAGATCTATTATAAGTTTTTTTTTTTTATTCTTATTAATTATTAATAATTTTTAATTATTAGATCTAGTTCATGACGTTTTCCCGCTATAAATGTATTTAACATGTGGCGCCTTTTTGACATTTTCTCCCAATTTTGACGTTTTAGGAGTTGTGACGAGTACCCTTTTGCAGCATTAAGTAAGAACCCCGCCCCCACCACTGAGTTATGCCGTGCGCGGACATTGACTTTACGGGCTGATGTTCTAATGAGTGTTTGGCCTGTAACACATATTACTTAGCTACACATTAAAGGTTATTCTGGTTTACCAGTTTATGTAAATGAAAAATGTGGGGGTGTAAAAATAATTTTCCAGCTTAAAATGAGTAATATTATTCAATATATAAATGACAGTAGCGAGGAAGAGTTTTTTTTTGATACCCTACCAGAAATCAGTGCCCAGGTAAATGAAGCATCTTTAAACCTACTATGCAACAAATCACGCTAGCAATGATAATGATAAGTAAAAATTAAATATTACATCATTAACAAATATTGTTTATTTACTTACAGTTATGGACCTAGTTTTTTTTGTATAAACATAGAAAAAATATGGTGTGCTACTCGTGCAGAAGGTGTTTATTACACTCGACGTGTTGTCCAATTTGGCCTAAAGCCCTCGTTGGACCAATGTAGATCGTGTGCAATAAACACTCACTGTTTACACTTGCTACATAAATAACAATTATTACAGGGAATGCGAACTTTGATTTTGCAGAAGTAATTAAACTAAGAAATAAAGTTTAATATAAGAACAATGCAAAAACATTATTAGACAACAAAAGCGAATAAAAATTGTTCTTTCAAATTTTGCAAGAAACTTACTAATGTATCAAAATGTAGTATATTTGCCCAGGTCAGTATTGTCAAATATTTTATTGCGTATTCAGGGAAATTATTGTTTAACAGTATATAACAATATACTCAATAAACCAACTGAAATTACATTGCCAAGTTTTAGTTATCTGCATTCTGCTTTTACACAATTGCTAAACAATATTTCCAAATGAACAAATAAATAATATTTACAGGTTTGATTTATAAATAGAATCATTTAAGCAATTTGGCGTATTGCTATGTTGCTACTAAAAATGTTTAAAGAAACTTACTGTTAACAATTTCATTTTGGAATCACCTGTGAAACACTACTAAAGAGTCTGTGTCCTTCTCAACTATTTAAATATATCACTTTATCAATTTTCACTCTGATATTATAAATTGATTTTGTAAAATTAATAAATACCAGATAAAAGGTTATACTAATGATTTAAAAAAAGGTTAGATGCTGATAAAATTGATTAATAAGGTCAAAGGTTTGTGTAATGTAATCTTAGGTAATGATAATTCACGAGATTAAAAAAGAATGGTGCATTTTAATTAAAATGCGAGATGCATGGCACTTTTTAATCAAATAATGTAGGCTGAAATTTTCATAGAACTACGCAGTGTCGATAATTACGTTTTAAACAATTTTTGGAAGATAATGATAACCTTATCTATCGAGTTTGTGTTTGTGCCGTAGTAAACACACAAATGAATCCCTGACTGTTTGACGTTAAATGACGTGATGATTTACATCATTTCGCACTGTTTTCTGTTAGTTACTATCAAAATAAACATTAGTTTTTTTATAATAGAACTTCATATCGGATATTTTATTTGATATAATGATGCTTTTACTGGAAAACCATTTCAGTATAGAAGGAATGTGTTTGTAAATATTGTAGCATTTTTTTTAATTACTTGAGATTACAGACCATTTTTTTTTGGATATGCGAATAAAAACTCGGACAATAATAAGGCAAAAAATAAAGCTGAGCCAAACAATTACTAAAGGGGGTAGCGCAATCGTGACAACATGGCCGTTACAAAGGGGATTCGGAGTTTGTTTACATACTGTCACACACACGTCATTAGTCACTAGCACGAGTTGATATCTAGTGTTTTGGTGATAGATCGAGTGTTTATTTCGAATTTGATAATTCATGAATTTTGTGGAACGTGATAGTCGAATTTGTCGACATATTGAACGTGTTTGGCGATTTAAAGACGCCACTTGTTGAAGGGGCAGGCAATTTTGGATGCCAAATATGTAAAATTTCCACAAGGGAGACGCACACAAAACTAGAAGCATTGTGCTTACAGACGAATAATTTGCGGGGTCCGCCTCATGAGATTCGCATTGGAATAACGTCAGCCAAAGTTTCAGGCCAAGATAGAAGTAAAACTTTTTCATGTAAATGTAGTTGCAAAGCTGGAAACTCGGGCAAATGTAAGCATGTGATTACTGTTTGATACTACGTTTTCAGGTGAGTCTAACCATTTCTCTTTTCCCTGTTGGCATAACTTCACAGTGCATGCAAAGTGAATGGTGTACCTATTTATCGAACTATGTGAACATGATATTCAAAATCTGAGATGAATGTGTTTTATTCTTAGGCATACCGTAGAACAATTAGAAGATTTTAGCACTACAGATCTCGAACAGCAATGGGGAAAATTGAAGGACACTAATTTGTATGGCCATGCCGTTCCTGTCAGTATACCGAGCTGGTAGCGTAGTGGTAACACCACTTGCTTAGCATTCGGGAGGTAATGGGTTCGATTCCCGTTACCGTTTATCTTGTATGAGGTTTTTTCAGGGGGTTTTCCTCATACACATGTAGCGGCAGGGTTACTGCGTATATGCACACCATGTGCGGTTACTTAGGCGAATGCTGGGGTAGCATTTTTTCCCTCAGAACCCTAACTCCGTTCCTTCCGATCCTATCCTGACCACACCCATCCTTAATCCTACCATGCATATATACGTAATGTATGTATGTATGCTGGGAATCCATGATTGTGGCTAAAGGAGCTCGGAAAGCTCGACCAGTCCGCCCTCCCCCTGGAGGGAATGAAATACGTGCCCTTTTCCTTTTTTTCCTGTCAGTAATATCTACTTTGTAAGCATATTACACGTTCTATATAATATTTACCAACGAATTTGAGCAGTTTGTGAATGAAATATGTGCGTCGTTAAATTTCATAATTCCTACGCGACTGTGGTAATGGATATGGACACTTACAACAGTAAGATCCAAGAACTACTAGACGGGGGAGAGTGCAAACAAATACCAATAGACCCCACACCATCAATCGAAAGACGGATATACCTAACGCTGGCAAAACATAAGGGAGAGTTCTACGATTACCAGAGAACTAGACTTACCCCACACTACAGCTAACCTCCGCATCTGTACGGCCTACCAAAGATTCATAAGCAAGAAATTCCCCTGATACTAATTGTGAGCTCGAGAAATTCACCTTGTCATCCATTAGCACACTCTACTATCTACTAGGTATCATCACACCCTTATCGGGAAAAACTGAGTCTATGGTGAAGAATACGCAGCACTTCGTGGAAACCATCAGAAACTTCCAACCAAACCACGAAAAATACTAGTAAGCTTTGACGTTGTGATTTATTCACAAATGTGCCTACCGATAAGGCACTAACTATCATAAGGGACAAGCTGGAAAATGATGAAACGTTAGACGAACGCACGAAACTCTCGGTAAACACAATAATGGAACTTCTAACAATATGCATTAGAACTACATATTTACAGGTACAAGACAAATTCTATCAACAATAGTTTGGCGATGGGTTCCCCACTATCACCCATAGTGAGCAATATATATATATATATATATATATATATATATATATATATATACAGACTTGAACAAAGAAAAGAAAAGATCGCTAGAACACTAAAAAAAATGGCTACCCAGATCTAACACCAACCTAAACAGCGAAAGGGTAACCGAAAAAGAAGAACCTAAATATACAGCGATAATACCATATATGCAAGGTACCTCAGACAAAATACGAAAGATAGGCAAGATAAGCACTGCCTTCAAATCAACCAGAACGCTCAGGGAATACTAACCAAAACCAAACCATACAATGAAGATCAGAATTCCAAGAATTGTGTATACAACCTACCATGCGAATGCGTTAGAGCATACATAGGAGAGAACAGTAGACCACTCAAAGTGGGAATGAAGGAACATAAGAACAACGTCCGCAAGGGCGAAACAGAAAGATCAAGAATCGCCGAACATGTCTGGAACGAAGACCACCGCATCCAATGGGATAACATACAGATAGTGGCAAAGGACGAGAACACAATTCGTCGGAAACTCAAAGAAGCGACATACACCGCATTAGCAGAAAATCCAATAAGCCTTGCTAGTGTAGAAATGAAACCCATATGGGTTCCAATAATGCGCGAAGAGCTTAGCGCAATACACCTGCGCAATAAGTTACGGCGCAACATGCGCAATAAACTTCTGCTCAACCACGAAAGAAGTTATATATATATATATATATATATATATATATATATATATATATATATATATATATATGTGCTGGCAATATATTGATATAAATAATTAATGGCTTAAATTTTAATATTAGGGTATACACTGGGGGATAGGGTTCAAATAATTTTTAATTCAACTTAAAAATGCTCCGGACTAACTCAGTATCTCTTTGGGGATAGGATTCTATTTTTGAAATTAATGTTGGCAAATCAAATTAATAGCTTTTATTTTTTTTAATTATTATTATTAAATTAAAATCTTTTCAAATCTTTTTCGTGAAATCAAAAGAAATCTCAATTCACATATGTAAATATTCTTGTCAATTATTAAATTGTAATATGTAATTAATAGTTTCAATGTGAAACATACTTCGTTGTAATTTGCTCAAATTACGCATGCGTTGCGTCTTTGCTAACTTAATTAAATGCAGCCTATCAAAAATTTTACCAAGAATCTAAAATTAGTTAGTACAATTTTGATTTTCTTCAAAGTAAAATTATTATTTTTATAATAACAGCTGTTCGTTGACTTTTCAGATATTGATACATGTTGTCGCACAAGCGTTTATACATAGTCAAACAAAAAGCATAAATACAGGATATCAAAAGAATAAACAATACAATAGTTGGGTTACGATAGAAAAATTTAACTAACATGTGTTTTTGCAATTTTCAAAGAATGGTTACATTTGGCTTATTCCATATTGACATTGGACGTAGACTTCTTTCCATGTATCGATGATACTGCCTTGCTGTTGAAATTGGTGCTGCTTATATTCCATAACTTCATTAAAATCCATAACTGGTGATAACTCTTCCTCGTGGTAAACATGATGTACTTATATAATATGCTCATATACTTTCAGACACGCACTTTTATTTGATTTGTATATTTAAATGTTGGTTTAAATATTTAATAATTTTTCGGATTTAATTTGTATTTTATTCTTATTATAAAATTTTATATTTACTTGCACTTTTATTTTAGATGCCGTTATGAAGTTAAATTTATTGTATAATCTCCACCACTTCTAAAAAAATAAACGTCACATCCAAAGTAACTGAAGGATTTACTAATATCTAACAAATTTTATATTTTACAACTAAACTAATCACATATTAAAATTCTACATAAAAAAACTGTATAAGAAAACACCTATCTCAACCCATTTTACCTAGTTTTAACAAGATTTCCACTTTCATATCTGAATTTTAGGTAGTTAACCCAACTTTTCTAATTTTATGTTTAGATTACATATTTACTGTTAATTTCTTTGTGAAAATGAGGGACACCTACTATTATATGCTTTTACAATTTATTCTACACTTATCCTATCCTATAAAAACTATAAATTTGTAAAATTCTTAAATATAGTACTTAACCTAACTTTGTATAATTTACTTTTAACTTGCGTTTTAAACGTCTATATCACTTGAAATGTTCATGTATTATGTTCTTATATAAGTCTCTATCACAAACACTGTTTATATGTACTCCATAGTTCATAATTTTGTTTTTTTACATTTTCATGTTGTTAACACTTTTTGTAAATTTTTGCATACAAATTGTAATTATATATATTAAATATCACATTGTTCTTAACTACGTTTTTAAGTCACTACCACTTCTTATACACTTTTTAAACACTTTGTCTGTGAATTACCAATATACTGTGTTCGTACCATAACCCTTTTTTATAGTTCGCAGAGTTTATGCATTGTACCTATTACTATACATGTTCTACACATTAGAATGATCGTACTTTATGTGATCAATATCTGTCACGTTTTTAAATTGCTTAAATAAATTGATTAAAATGTGAAATTACTTAAATATGTTAAACGAAACTAAACGTACACACTAATATGAATCGTGTTGACCTTTTTTCTCACATGCTACTGGTATAGCTCATTGCTTTTATGAACATAACAACCTTGTGCATACCCACAAAGCCTGTTTTGTTACATCAAAACCATATTTTTACACTCGTATACTATTTTTTCTCATAATAAACTGTATACTTCTTCAATTTTATTTAAACTTGCATACTATATAGAATTTAAACTGGATCAGAAGTACAAAACAAAAAGTTACTACCGTAGCTTGACTTTTGAAAATTGTAGGTTATGTTTTTAAAGTGAAACTAATGCAGCGTTGCAACATAGTTTTTCACTCTATTTACACTCCGTTTTCACGAAAATCGTTGGCTCTCGAGTGACCTATTAAAAAAAGGTTAATTTTCTTCACATTATTTACATTGGTCAAAAAAAAGACAATGTCTTATCTATAGAATGAGATGTTTTGTTAACCAAATCTACGTAAAAAACTGATAAGAATGCCTTCTCCTTTTTTCACTCTTCCAAATAAAAAATAGGGGAGGAATATGCAGGTACTCCAGAGAGCAATTTGATAAGTAATTCAATGTGAAGACTTGTCTACTTACCTACTGCATCTTTCTCTTTCTTGTCTTGACTATTAAACATGATGTAAAGGTATACATAATCCAGCGAAAAAACCGATGCACGTCATAAATTTATTAAGCTAGTTGCAACTAATTTTTAGATATTTCTCCTATATCTAAGAATTAGTTGGACAGATAAAAAAACTAGCAAACTTTATTATGACAAATTTTGCATAAGTCACGTGTGTGCCCATTTTTGGCATTTATTACACTGTATCCAGTCTTCATCGAAGCTCTCGTGGCATATTAATCATAAACAAACTGCATTTTCTCTATATTGATCATTTTCCAACTTATTTTTTCTCATAGTTTCAATATTTATCACCGCACTCTGTATTTTATCCAATTTTTTTGTTGTATTTCCTCTGGTTTTCGTTATTGCCTCAAATTTTTTTCTTGTATTCCCACTGGTTTTCGTTAATGAATTCTTCTTTTTAGTCGAGTCAATGGATTTAACTTTCTTTGTAACTTTCATGACATCCTCGGTGTTCTGGGCTAGTACCTTTTCTTCCAGAGAAACTTTGAAGGGAGTTGAAGCTAGAATTTCACTTTTTTCTGCCTTCTTTCTTCTCATTTCTATTCTTCTTTGGGTACAATTTGGTATGGCTGATAATTGTTCCAAAACTCTGATTGCGGTATTGCTATCTGGAGAAGTAGAAGTACATGATGAGTTCTGCGAATTTTTTTGAGTCGGTGATGGTGGTGTCTTTTCTTTGATATCGGCGTGAACTTGAGCAACTACTGTAATTTCGTTCATAGCAGAGCAAATCATATCTTCGGTAAGTTCATTGACCGTGACTGCCTTTTCTGATGAAGGCCCAGCACGAATTGTTGCATGATTGTTAGTTATCATGGATAGGAGAAAGTCTAAGTCTGTAAATATATTCCGGTACACTTAAAACCATTTTGAGCAATGTCCAAACGAGCAGCACGGGAAAAAGCGTTGGCCACCAAAGCTGCTATATCATATTGCCCTATGCTCTGTGTGTTACATTTTCAAATTTACTGCCAAATCGAAAGCAAGCTTCTTGTTAAAAGCATTAATCTATTGTCTAAGTCTTTCACGTGACTAACAAGTAGGTTTTCATATTTTTTATTAAAGGTAACCTCAAATCTACCAATTTTGGGTGTTGCTTTAATTTCCAAACCATCCTTGAGAGCACTAACACATCTTTGAAGTGTGCTCTTCGGTACGTTGTACCTTTTTGCTGCGTCCCTTATGCTATGATTTCCTTCGGTTACATATTTTACAACTTGGATGAGGTTATTTTCGGTCCAAGAACCGCGGTTAGTCGCCCTGTCTTTAAACTATGGCATTCTAAAATAAAAAATGAATAAGCTGCAACATGTCCCGTGTTGTCCCGGGATACCCGAAATTAACTTTTCCCAGGCTACCCGAATCTCCAAAAATTCGTCCAGCGTGTGGTGAATCTATTTAATCCGAAATTAAGCTGATTTTCAGGCACCAACAAGTTATATAATCCCAAAATTATAACCTGCATATTAACTCACCTGGTCAATTGATGATGTACCTTAAAAACATAAACGAAACAAATAAAAAACTTGAAAAAACGCAAAAACTTCAATATTAATGCACTTGCTTCACTGCTCCTCATAAAAAATTGGAGGTTAGCTTATTATGCATTCACGCGCCTGTGGATGTTTTATCTATGCCAAGAACATTTATTATTGCAATGTCCCGCGCTACCCGATGTCCTGCGTTACCCGACTTTCCCTACATAACTTTAATCTTTTGCATTTAAATTCTCAAAGCCTTGTAAATAAGATTCTAAACTTAGAAATATTTTTAATAGTGGTAATGGCAAAATTTCAGTTTTATGTTTACAGGAACACTGGTTATCAGAGAGCAAATTAACATGATGACAATGAAAGGATTTGCACTCGCTTCATTTTATGCACGTGATTATCACAAACATGGAGGATCAGTAATTTTTGTGAATAATCAGCTGAATTATAAAATATTAGAAAATATAGGTAAGCACAGGGTAGAAATGCACTTTGATGTGGTGTTTAAGTCGTATCTAATATACAGGGTTAGTTAAAATATGGAGACGGCGATTTATTGTCGTTAATATTCATTTTAGGAAATTATGTTCAATACAAAAGTTTGTTATGAAATTATTATCTACATTTGAGAATACTTGAATTATTTTTTCTTCAATTGTTTTTAAGTTACGACGTCATCGATATTTTTTGAAATGACAACCTATATTTCTGATTATTGATTTCGATAGTACATTCTCTTCAACGGTATACAATTTTCAATATGTTACATTTGAAAAAATTGAGAAAAATGCCTTAATGTTCAAATATTAAAGATCCATTAAATTAGCAGAATTAATCTAGATAGACAAAAGCGAGGCGATAAACATACTCGAGCGAGGCAACTTTATCAGTGGTTATTGTTTATGTCAAATAGTTGACATATTTCAATTGTGCAATTTGTTGCTGTTAATATTAGCAATGGCGAGTTTAAGTGAACGTGAAAGAATTGAAATACTTATGATGCTGGGTTATGGAAATAGACGCAGAAGTTTACAAGACGCTTGTAATTTAATTAATGACACGTATCCAAACAGAAATCCAATTTCTAAATCCGTTGTTGGTAAAACCTTAAAACGCTTTGAACAAACCGGTAGTGTTAAAGAGTTGCCAAGGAGTGGTAGACCTAGAACAGCGAAAAGCGATGATAAAAAACTGAATGTTCTATTGGCCGTATCTGAAGATTCCCATTTATCAACCAATCAATTAGCGGCCAATCACAATATTTCACAGTCATCGGTCGTTTCAATTTTAAAAAGTGAAAAGTATAAATCTTATAAGGTACAACTTCTACACGAGTTGACGGAAGATGATTTTGATAGGAGACTACAATTTTGTGAAGAAATGTCAAATATTTGCAATAATAATGCAAATTTCGTCAACAATATTCTTTTCTCTGACGAAGCTACCTTTTGTCTTACCGGTGAAGTAAACAGACATAATTGCAGATATTGGTCATCGGAAAATCCTTTGTTTGAGCACCATAGCAGTACAAAAGGTTAATGTTTGTTGGCATTCTAGATCATATTATCGGTCCTTTTCATCAATGGCAATTTAACTTCGGCTATGTATTTGCAGTTATTGCAAAATGAAATTATACCTGCTTGTGCTATGCTGTATCCAGATGAAAACAATGAACACCTTCCCAATAACAGTATCTGGTTTCAGCAAGATGGCGCCCACCACATTATAGTGTAAATGTTCGTCAATATTTGGATAACGTCTTTCCAAACAGATGGATTGGGAGACAAGGAATTATTGAATGGCCAGCTCGTTCGCCTGATTTAAGCCCTTTACATTTTTTTCTTTGGGGATACGTAAAAACAGGGTTTACAAAGATAAGCCCAACGATGTCGAAGATTTAAAATCCGAATTACCAGAACGATAGAAGAAATTCCCGAGAATTTTACAAAATTCTATTTAGGCTTTTGTAAATCGATTGAGTCATTGTCAAATTAGAAATGGAGAACAATTTGAACACTTACTTTAATTTAGTTAGTTATTAATTTGTTTTAATGATAAGATTGTGACTGATAAGTTTATTGCAAATAAATGAGTCTAGTTACCGTGTTAATTAATTCTGCTAATTTAATGGATCTTTAATATTTGAACATTAAGGCACTTTTTTCAATTTTTTCAAATGTAACATATTGAAAATTGTATACCGTTGAAAAGAGAATAGAATGTACTATCGAAATCAATAATCAGAAATATAGGTTGTCATTTCAAAAAATATCGATGACGTCGTAACTTAAAACAATTGAAGAAAAAATAATTCAAGTATTCTCAAATGTAGATAATAATTTCATAACAAACTTTTGTATTGAACATAATTTCCTAAAATGAATATTAACGACAATAAATCGCCGTCTCCATACTTTTAACTAACCCTGTATGTGTTGTTTCAATTTACTAACCTCCGAAAGGTGATCTTAATATCGTTTGTCAACAATTAGAATGTATTTTAGACATCGTAGCGTTTAAGTATTTCTATATTTTTATAGCGGGAGATTTCAATATTAATATTTTAGCTACAGAAACAAGCAAACTGGTATCCATGTTTGCTTTTTACAATATGAAGCCTTTATTTTTCAGCTCACTAGGGTTACTAAAATATCACAATTATGCCTTGATAATGTATTTACAAACTTATCACATCCATCATTAAAGACGCGGAACTGCGAAATAATTTCTCCGATTACCATCTACATATGTATCTGCTAAGGTAAATTTAACTACATCAAAAATCAAAACAATATGACGTTTAAGAGAAGGTATAATACTATAAACATTAACAAATTTTTGGCACATTTGAATCAAGTCGATTGGTCGAATATAAAAGAATCGTCGATCTAGCCAAAACGAATTATCTTAACACGTTCAAGTCCTATGACCCACATGTGGGTCATAGAAGCATTTGCTGGCACGTCCATGAACCACATGTGGGTCACAAATCTTCGGATAGAAATAGCTCGATTAAACGTAGGACGTGGCAGTACGAATTATTGTTTCTTAATAGGACGTTAGGGAAAGAAAACCTATATTTTGTTATAAATTTTATTGAGTTATGCTTAAAATAAACGAACTTATGACGATTTAAATTTCATGTAAAAATGTAAATTAAACTTATAAATTAATGATTTTCGCAAAACAAGCCACAAAAGGCTTGATTGCAACCAGGACAAATTGTACTTCACCTTTTTGTCCTTTTGCGGCTTCTGATGACGAGAGACTCTCTCGCAATTCTGTGTAGCATCCGTGGCATCTTTTCCTGCATATTTTTTTATCTGAGCCTCTTGGTAGTTCTTCTAGTTTACGCTGCATTTTATTGTCCTTATTCTGTCGTGTCTCATTTGACACCCTGATGTTAGAATGATCAATTTTAGCAAACTCTTTATAAGGGATTGTCTCAGTTGCAGCATAGTTAATTGGTCCTTTGTAGAGAGTTGGGAATTACACAATCTAAGAGTATTAACTATCATTGTTCCACAAACAACTTCTACTATTATTTTTTGTACCAAGTAAGGATTTACGAATGCAGGTATAATAGCTGGATAGCTGATCGGAAATATCGACACCTTGTTTACCTTTGTTGTATTCTACTACATCAGCTGGTTTCACCTTATCCTCGCCATTTCGTTTTTTTTCCACAGATGTTGAACCTTTGATCGTGACAAGTTGAGAGCATGTACACATCTCGTTGGTCCTCCA
This sequence comes from Vesta saturnalis, assembly GCA_036346205.1. Lineage (NCBI taxonomy): Eukaryota > Metazoa > Arthropoda > Insecta > Coleoptera > Lampyridae > Vesta > Vesta saturnalis. The sequence continues at coordinate 530,473 of JARFJB010000664.1, forward strand.
CTTTAAAAACGTAATATAACGTTTTTGTCTTGCTGCTATTTCACCCTTCTTTAAATTTTGCGTAATTAGGTCTTTTGGTAGATCTGCTCTGTTTTTTCTTATTGTTCCTAAGAAATTAGTATTCCTTTCATATAAATATTTAGCAAGTTTAGTACTTGTATAAAAATTGTCGGTAACCAATAGACGTCCAACATTTAATAAAGGCTCCACTAGTTTAATAACGGTGCTACCAGGAAGATCTAGCTCCGGCAATTGTTGTCCTTGACCATCATAGACCTTTAAATCCCATGTATATCCATTTGGAGTACAAATTTTGAATAATTTGATACCATATTTGTGGGTTTTAGATGGATTATATTGTCTAAACTTTAACCTGCCCCGAAAAGGAATCATAGTTTCATCCACGACAATAGTATCCCCAGGTTCATACATATTTCTAAATTTTTTTCGTATCAGATCAAGTAAGTTGTCAATTTTTGACAATCGGCTGATAGAGGGATCTTTGTTATCGTGAAAATGCCAGCATTTTAACAACAAGGCAAATCGGTTATATTTTATGGAAAGTTTATGAAACAGGCCATGGTAATAAAGTGGATCGGTTTTCCAGTAGCATTCAATGCTAGGAAAATTTATTAGACCCATTAGCATAATGATTCCTAAATATAATAATTTATTTCAAACTTTGTATAGTAATTCGTAGGAATACTTACCAATAAATGAACGCATCTCTGATTCATCAGTGTCATGCCATCGGGAAATACGAGCTGATCGAACACGGCGTTTCTTTTCTTGAATTTCTTTTGCGTATATGCCATCAAAGCGATTATTTCTTCATCCAGGAATAAATTGTAAATATCTATAGGTTGCATATTAGGGCGATTTCAAATTGTAGACCACAAGTTCCAGTAAACTGAAATCTTCCAAATTGAAGAACAGTTTCTGACCAAAACGAATGATCTAGTTCATCGTCACTATGTTCTTCATTATCACTTAATTCACCTTCATCCCAGTTTTCATCCTCTGAAGAACTTTCTATATAGTCAACATTGTAATTAGGATCTTGCAAGCTGTCATCCGAATCGAAATCACTTCCGGAAATAGAACTTACTTCTGACACATTATTAACGATATTTTCCAACTCCTGTTCTGTTAACTTCCTTTATTTCGATTCATTTTAAACGATTACTAGCTAAAACAACTACTTTTACACCACGTTTGTAATCGATATAGTTGAGGTTAGATATGACCCATATGTGACTCATAAGACGTAGGACTAATAATTTTAATAACATAACGTCCTATGCCCCATATGTGGGGCATAACATTTAAACGTGGACGTGACGAGTATTATTTTAAAATGTACAGTGGACTGTGAACGTGTTAATAACATTATAAGTACACCAGTAATGTATCAAGAACCGTTTGAATATCATAAAAAGACACTAATCAAGCTCGGTGCCGACATGAAGATATACAGAACGCTCATACAATAGATGACCCATATTATTAATAACTTGCTTTAGTAAATACTCCAATAATATTCCGAAATCAATAAAAGACAGCATTCCATTAACACATAATTAAAAGCTAAAATCTATCAAATCAAAGTCATCATAATTTTGTTTACACAAGGACTACGATAGAAGTGAAGAACATTATCAGTAAACAGAAGAATACTAATTCCTTAGGGATTGATGACATTCCAGTGAAAGTTTTAAAATCAGCGACTGAAGTCATATCTCCTGTCATCTCATATTATATAATTAACTATAGTTTTACGAATGGCCAATTTCCAAGCGTTTTAAAAATCGCTAAAGTTATAGCGTTACTCAAAAATAAGAGAAAAAATAACAACGATGTTTCAAATTATAGACCGATATCAATCATATCAACATTATCAAAGGTATTTGAAGTAGCAATTAAAGGAGAATTGTAGATTTTTATCATACACAACTATTTTGTTTAGAGCAGCATCGTTTTACGTCGGAAATCTACTCAAACCGCAATTCAAAATATCTTGTTTAATGTTATAAATAATATAAATAATAAATATAACGTAGCTTGTTTAATGATGGATTTAGCTAAAGCCTTCGATATTGTAGATAGGAAAATACTATTACAAAAGCTAAAGCAATATGGTTTCCGCGGAGTAGCTTTGCAATTACTTCAATCCTACCTCGAGGATAGATACTCAATTGTTGAAATACATTATAGCAGCAACAGTATTATTAAACCACACAGATCAACTATGTATACCCCTGTTTTTCCTAATTTTTATGAGCGACCTAGCAGCAAAGACAGACAGCACTAATGTTACATTATACGCAGACGACACAAGCATAGTTCTAACATCTAACAGTTTAATAAATCTCCACAATAAAATTAACGAAACTGTGAAAAAAACAGACAACTGGTTTCATACTAATAAGATATCTTTAAACATGGATAAAACTAGCTGCATTATATATGTTAAACAAATTTGCATTTTATAACATGATACAGTTTTTAAGCACAGATTTTGTACACCATTATTTAAAATTGTTAGTTGTATTATTAAAATTAAGCGGTTGCAAACCTTGATCGCTGATATTGTGTGCATGTGTTATTTATGTATGTGTAATACACTACGTTTCAAATGAAATGCACCACTTAGAAATAATAATGCTATGATCTTGAAAGTATGGTAAAATAATGCTTTATTAACATGTATAGGATGATGAAACTTTGAAGGAAAAATATTAACAGTTAACAAAAAAATGTTAATAGTGTGTAGAATCGCCACACAGCAATACAAGCGTTCGCTCTCCGAGGCATGCTTTCTATGAGATGGTCTATATCCTCCTGAGGCATTTCATCCCAGGCTACCTGGAGATGGTGTCGTAATTCATCCAAGTTGTTTGGGGGCCTTGGTAGTTGCCTTAGTCCTCGACCCATCATGTCCCATACATGTTTAATAGGGGAAAGATCCGGCGATCGCGCGCGCCACGGCAATACTGGTAGCTGCACTTGATCAAGAAACCTTCTTGTAACATGTGCGGTATGTGGTCTAACATTATCTTGTTGCAAAATACCATTTGGCAACGTCTGCATTAACGGTACTACCACTGGCTCCAAAACATTACCAATGTAACGCTGAGCACTTAATGTGCCTAGAATGAACACAAGAGGAGATCTTCCACCAACACGTATGGCGCCCCAAACCATGACTCCAGGTGTTAAGCCTGTGGGTCGTCTTTCAACAAACTCTAAATTTCGACGTTCTCCTCGAAACGGCCGCACCTCCTGACGACCATCGTTTTGCCACAAACAAAACGCTATTCGTCGCTGAAGATGATGTTATTCCATTGAAGGGCCCCGGCCCCCCGCTCTTGACACCATGCCAATCTAGCAGTCTTATGCTCTTGGGTTAACTGGGGTCGTCGTTACGGACGATACGAATGTAAGCCAAAAGACTTAATTCTCCTATAGATTATTGACATTGATAGCGATAGACGACCAATAGCTCCTGTCCAGTTCACCGCAACAGACCTTGTTGACTAAACCGATCTCTTGTGGCCATCCGCCTAATCGTTCTTCAGATCATTGGTGCTGCTGGTGGTCTTCCACTGGGATGAGGTCGTTGAATGCCTTCTTAAGACCAAGAAGACCAAATGCGGGCCACCGTGGTGCGGTCTCGATTAAGTCTCCTGCCGATTTCTCGAAATGACAGACTTGCTTCTTTTATGTCGATAATTCTAATCCTGTCAAAATCTGAAACTTGGGCAAAGTTTCGTCGTCGTCTTACTGGGGACATCTTTCAGAATAAATGTGTCAGTTAAACAACAAAAATTGACACTAAGCGAGTAGATTTCTTAAAATATATAAATAAAAATTGCTGATAATTGATGTTAACAGTGGTGCAAAGTACATAATGACTTGTTCTTTTTCATTGAAACTTCCACCGTTTTCTATATGATACTGAAACATTATTTTGCTAAAATTTCAAAATCATAGCATTATTATTTCTAAGTGGTGCATTTCATTTGAACCGTAGTGTAGTTATTTACGATTTAAGTATCGTAATATGAAATTACGATACAAACATCGTACAACGTTTTATCTACTAACAATAGTTTTAATTATATAGAGAAATAAGTAATTCAATCAGCGAAATATATTAAGAACGGTATTATCCAAGCAGGCGTATTATATAATTGTCATTGTAAAGTTTAATCAAACTCAGATTGTCAATTTGTGGACAACGTTAGTTTTGCCTCTAGACCTGGTTTAAAGTTTCTAATTGCAGGAATTTTATTATTAATGTTTATAATACATAGTTTATTAAATTTTATTTTAGTAATTATCTTATTCTCACTATTACTTTACCGTAATAGTGCGGTAAAGTGATACTTTTACAGTTTAGTTGTACATCATAATGTTTTATGACGTATCAATTACAACGTTGCCTAAGTAATTTTAATCAACGAGTATCTGTTGTAAAAAACACCAATGTCATGTTGGTCAACTATCCATCAGTAAAATATATTGTATATTTAATTCTTTCGAATATAATACAATGTATTATAATTGATTAAATGTAAAACATGTAGTATATTATGATAAAATGATAGGTTCTCACTGCTAGAACTGTAATCTTTAGACAGTATATTACTATAGCAATGTCTTCAAGATAGAAGATAGAATTACATCGATTAATTATTTTCTATGCAACAGTATTATTTATGTCCATCTGGAATGAAGTTTTAACGTCATTCTGACATAGATTACTGTTTTTTTACAATGTTGCCCGTTTTTCGTTTTGAACGTATGTTTCGTGCGTGTCCTGTACAATTTAAGTGTTAGTTCAATTTTTTCAATATCTGAATAATAATTTTTTTTAATTAACGTATTTATGTCTATTAATCTCCATCTGATATGAGGTTTTAAACGTCATTCTGACATAGATTATTGTTTTTATTTTTATAATGTTGCCTGTTTTCGTTATGAACGTATGAAAGATGTTGCATAGTTACCCTAAACCACTTTATAATAAAAATTGTTTCATTTCTTTTAATTTTTTAAGTTGGCATCTAGATCTCTATTAATTAACTTTTATCTGTCATGAAGTTTTAAACGTCTGTTTGACATAGATTATTGTTTTTGCTTTTAAAATGTTGCCTATTTTTGTAATAAACGTACTATAAAACAGATTCTATAATTATCCTAAAAGAGTGTTTTTAAAGTTATTTCATTTCTTTTAGTTTCCATTATGTACGTTGGAAGGTCGTATAAATACAAGCGCGTTACGCGCCGAAATCAATGTGCTGTATGCTCTATAAAAGCAATACGTTTACTGGAGATGGAGACGCATCGCTCGATGCCCCAAATCGCCCGTATACGAGCGTATGGCGAATTATACTCGAAATAGACACACCAGTGTTTTTCAAAGTGTGGGTTGCGACCCCCTGGGAGGGGGGGGGCCTCTGCAAGGGAGTCGCGGAAGGTTCCGAAGCCTTAGTAAAAAAAAACAATTCACTTCAATAAATTCAAAGACGTGAATTCAACATTAAAACAATGGCTTGTCATTGTCAAACAAATCCAGATTAGCAGTATTGGCACCGTCGCCCGTCCGTCGCGTTGTTCATGAACGGCGCTCTGTACACCCGCGACGCCGTCGCGGGGCTTATTGTGACTCACTCATTCATTGGACTTACATGCTCGGATTTGATATTTGCAATATAATAAAATACTTAATACACTATACAGGTTAGGAACAGCGGAGAGTAGGGGGTCATTTTTACATGCTAAGGGGGTCGCGCATGGAAAACATTGAAAAGCATTGAGGTACATTTTAGATCGTTCCCCGGAACATAGTCCTGATGCCCGGAAGGAAACTTTGATACGATCGTTATAAAAAAAAGTAAGAATAATAAAATAAAATAATGTACTGGATTACACGCGAATTTCTTTTAGTGTTTATCTTGGTGGGTGGGTGGGCATCTGGTGCCTTTGTGCCCTTTAGTACCAGCCGCCAATGCTTAGTTTTGAAGAAAAGAGTTTATATAGTGCAAAATTATTGAAAGAAAAGTACTTACTGTGCAACCTTTACATCCTTCAAAAAGTTGTTTAGCTTGAACTTTCTCATGGGCGGATGTGAGAGTTACATGTTCCTCTTAAATCACATTTAGTTAAACGAAACAATGACAATTTCAATTTTACTATTGGAGTACTTCTGATAAATAACGTTCCGAATGGAGGTAATATTCAACGAACCTATATCCAAAACTTTCTTACTAAGATCGCGTTTTTTTGGAGGCGATGTAAGAGCATTATTGCTTTCAACAGCTTCTGAATTTTGGCTAACTGTTCCAATACTAAGTTTCAATGCTTCCTGAACACGCTGGAATAAATCAGTTTTCATTTTATGTAATTACATTGTTTACCTCTTGCACAGCTGATAAAGGCAGAAAGGGGCCACCATTGTCACGATCTCTCTCGAAGTACTCGATTAAATGTGCTACAAGTTCTTTCGCTTTACTGTGTAACGGCTTCGGCATTTCCACAATTAAATAACACGAAATAACACGAACTGAAAGTTTGTTCTGGAAAGAATATATTTTTCAAATGTAGGAAGAAATAGTAATGCGAACGGGGAAATAAGATTAAATAAGCAACAAAAATGAAAATTCGACCGTTTGACGAGACCAGAAAAGTAATAGCTGTCAAGTGTCAAACGAATCGAAAAAAGGTTTGGTATCAAGGCGGAACTAGAATTCGGTTCTGCCAACTTACTGCCACTAACAAAAACTATTACTTCATGCATTTCCTAATAAACAAAACTAGAATTACTTTGGTACGTCGTTGTTCAGGTAATGACGTGCAACCAAACTTATGTGAAATTTACTATAGGAAATTATGTTCATTGAACGTCAAAATATATATGTGCAAGTTCTAAAGTTGCTCTATTTTTGAATCATATTGAAGAACGAAATAGAAGTATAATTTTTTTGTAAATATTCATATATTTGGATGTATTGTCGAATTTCGATAAATGTAGTTTTACGTCAATCGTATTTTAAATTGGTGTCTTGTTTATTGCGTTGAAAAGAAATAGTTCCGTTTTGAGAATTAAATTTGTTATAATAAAGTTCCATACAATACAATATATTTTCGCCTTTGAAATTTATTTTTCTTATTGTGCTGATGTAAGTGTACCGCGCGTTGAGTAATTCTTGGTATCTTATAGTTCACCAGTTCACTTTGGGTAAAGTTGTGAATGAGCGTATGGGTTTATTTCAGTAATAGGGCCTATTGTGTGAAACAGGATGTCACATTTTCAGTTCTAGCGATCGAAGGGTTTTTGTGTAACACATGGGCTCGAAATGTTTTTTCTTTCAAGGTCAAGGAATGGTCTATTTAGCAATCGAAAAATGGTAGAACGTTAAGTTTTTCGCGGAGCAGAGAGACTTTGCTTTTGCTTTACTTTAGTTAGTTGTGAACGAGCTGTAGAGACAAGTAGTCGAGAGTTGGTGATGTGGACCGCGCGTGAAAAGTGTGAAGAAACGTAAAATGTTGGGTTTCAGTGCTTATCTATTTTTTAGAGTTAAATCGCGCTTAAGCGGGTTATTCTATTCTGTTGCTTTGGTACATTTGATGTGCATCAAGAAAGTCGCATTGGTTTCTCTTGTGGTACATCACAATATATCCACAGCTTGTTCAGATAGACAAATGGTTGCCGTAAATATATCGCAGCTATAAATTATATGTATATAAAAGACAAAGAACGGTGTATAAATAAATTAATGTTTGTGTAGATATACTCAGGTGAAGCAGTTATTAAATCCTTGGTCTTGGCTTAAATAGTTTCGCTGTTAAATTTGCGAATACAAGTTAAAAGAGTAGGTTAGTTGACATTGACGTTAGAAAAGTTGCCGAGCCCTGCAGGGCGTATCCGTAGAAATAAAATGAAGGTCCATTGGTATTTTCCTATCAATTACGGATGGTCGATTGTACGAAAATTACATCCAATTCCTGTGAACCATAGAGGGAAAATTTTATGCGAATCAAGGTAATTACTCTTCTGTGTTTGTTTTGCTGACAGGAGCGCCCTTCAAGTGATTGATTGTATTTTTTATATCTATAGTTGTTCATGCAGCTAATGAAGATGGAATTATTTCCGATGCTTCACTTTTTTATACGAAGTCACAAAGTGTAGATTATCATGGAGATAAGTATACGGAGTTGTTTACAAAATGGTTTGAAAATAATTTAATTTTAAACTAAAAAGAACCATCTTTAATTGTAATAAACAATGCTAGTTATCATTCCACACTTCTAGAAAAAATTCCAAATAATGCATCTAAGAAGGAAGAAATATGTAATTTTCTATTAAAGCACAACATAGCTTATGAACCTAGCATATTTAAGAAAGAGTTACTGAAATTAGTTGCAAATAATGCCAAAAATACCAAATGTACGAAATAGATGGAATAGCACACAAGTGTGGACACAGAGTATTACGATCAATTTAATCCAAATGAACTGGTGTGGGCAGAATGCAAAGAATACTACAACAAAAATATAGGAAGACATAATTCCAAATTTAACGATGACCATGTGAAAGAAATATGGATGGAATCCTTGCAACGAATTGATGGGACATATTAGCAGACATGCAATAAACATGCCGCAGTGTCTATGTTAGAGTGGTGGGAAATTGAAAAACATTTTGAGGTTGTGCAACAATTAATTACGTCTGTTAACTATTCTACTTCTGAGAGTGACACTGATAGTGAATAATTGTTTTTAGTTTAAACGTTTTAATTCCAGTGTAATATAAATATTCTAATTTTTGCATAACATATTAATAACCCTACAATATGTGGACTGAATACATGTACTGATTTATGTAAATTGCTTTTCATTTAACTTGGAGCAATATGAAATCTATTTAAACTATGTGCTAAATTAAAGTATTAAACATCTATAATTTCGTTGAACTTCCAACTACATTATACTGTACAATTTTTCGACCTTAAACGATTTAATTTATAATAAACAAAAAAAGTATTTCTTTACTTACAAATATATTGGTTGTATTATAATGGTATACAATTATAATCAAACCATGTCCTAAATTATAACAATTCACTGTCGCAACAAAATATTTTTGACTCTGTCAATAAAATAAGTGGATATAATGGATAATATTTCTAGTTTAAAATATACTGACTTCCATAACAATTGCAACATCTAGAATTTATTGAACGATTTTATTGAAATTTTCGTCAACGATGTCTTTCATTAGAACAAACAAACGATTAAAATTTGAAAGCAAAAGAACAAAAACTAAAAATGTTTTTTTCAATAATGAGTTGCTCCGCCACGATTTGTAATGCAATGTACTCATTTAGGAGGCGTGGCATGCTATCAATCAAGTGATGTATAGCTGCCTGTGGTATATCAACCCAAGCTTCTTTAATCCGTAGCCGTAGATCGTGTAAGTTATCTGGAGGGTGTGGTAAATTACCTAGTCGCCTACCGACCTTATCCCATACTTGTTCAATGGGCGACAAATGAGGCGACTGAGCAGGCCATGGGAGGACGGCAATGTTAGCTTCTTCCAAAAAACGTGTTGTAGCCCTTAGCGTATGAGGGCGCGCATTATCCTGTTGGAAAACGGGATTTTCCAGCCCTCTGAAGATATGGAAGCGCACCGGGTTCTAGCATATTGGCAATATAACCAGCGGCGTTTAAGTTGCCATCAATGAAGACCAAGGATGATCTGCTACCGTAACATATTGCACCCCATACCATCACTCCTTGTGTGAGGGCTGTGTTGGGTTCCACAAAAACTGTTGGATTTTTACGTTCTCCACGCATCCGTCTGACCCTCCTACGACCATCGTGGCCCTACAAGCAAAATCGGGACTCGTCACTAAACACAATTCGATGCCATTCTTACGCCCAATTTGCTCTTTCGTTGCGCCATTCTAGCTTACGTAGACGGTGAAGTGGTGTAAGAGGAAGACATGAAAATGGACGATATGAACGCAGCCCATAAAACCCTATCCGGCAATAAACAGATGATATTGACATTCTGGATCCTATACCTCTCATCCAATCATTTGCAATCGATCGAGTTGTTGAAAATCTGTCTCTTGTGGCCAAAACTCTTAAGCGACGTTCTTCGCGATCTGTAGTCCTGTGGGGACGTTCAGATCCAGGGCAACGTTGTTGCACCCCTTCCTCGGACCATTTGGACCAACTCAATACTGTTGTACCATTTCGGTTTACACGACGAGCAATTTCTCTTAGCGGAAGTTCGGCCTCTCTCATGCCAATAATACGGCAACGTTCAAAATTAGTCAATTGGGAAAAATGTTGATGTTGTCGTACTCTTGGCGTTGTTCCCAAGTTCAGAACGAAATTGTGAACAAACAATTTGCAAAATTGACTGTTAATTACACACTGATTAGTTTATTTCTTCAAATTTATTGTTACTAAGTGCAAAGGAAAAAAAAATACTAACTAGATTTTATTCAAATTTTAATCGTTTTTTGTTCTAATGCAAGGAATCGTTGACGAAAATTTCAACAAAATCATTCAACAAATTCTAGGTGCAATTTTTATGGAAGTCAGTATATAAAAAACATTCAATAATTTTCAACTTTCTTTAACATTTTATGGAAACTTATGTGGAGACATCTGCCGGTAAAAGTATTAACTAAAAGATAAGACTTACGTCGCCTAAATCTAAGTTCGTGTAATTTTAAGAATGAGTCATACCCAACTTTATTTGAATAAAACTATATTTAGATTATTATAATTAACTTTTATGTTGTTGATAGCAGTATTTCAATTAATAAAACTGTATCTAGTCTATCGTATAAGAATTTATTTAATTAATTCTGAAATTAAAGATCGGGCGTTCATTAAGTCTGAATTGTAATATGTAAGAATTGTTTTTTTTTAAGTATCAGATGGTTGGAAATAGTATATTAAGAAACGAGTTTCATAAGAATCGCTTTTATCGCACGCGTCGAAGTTTAGAAAACGAGCCGCGCATTGGCGAGTTTTGTAAACGTCAAGTACGATAAAGCGTCTTATGAAACGTGTTTCTTATGCTATTTTTTCTATTTTGCATGAAAATTTGAGAATGATTGCATTTTAATTATCAAGTATCAACAATACAAAGTTCTCAATTTTATTACTTTTACCTTATTGTTGGTAGAACTGCTAATTTGAAATTTTCGATTCAAAATTTGAATTTTTTATTCGTATTTAACAACTAGAGTTTTAGGTTATGTTAAGTGTTTACATTGACATTTGTGAAATTCTGACACTGTTACCAATCCGTTAACAATACAGTTTGTGTATCGTAATGAGCCGCATTTGAATACGCAAATGACGTCAATCGCATATCGTAATAAAAGCATTATGAACGCGAAATAGAAAACGATATTCTTTGTAACGGAATTTTGTTGCGTTACATAAGGCCAAAAAAAAGAAAACTCTATTGAGTTTAGTTTTCGGAAAATTTTGTAAGACAGTCTGTAAACATTTAATAAAAAATTAAAATGTTAATAAATTAATGCTTAAATATTTACTATCAGTGAGGATTACAATAAAATCTTACAATAGTACAAAACTTTACAAACTATTCATTTTAAATAACAAAAAGTAAGAAATTTAAAACATGAAACTAGTAAATCTGACAATATATGACAAAAAGTATTTCAAATTCTTTTTAGGACATAAACAATGATCACATAATGTATAATTATTATAAGTTTTTGTTATGAACGAATAAGTTCAAAGGTAAATATGGAATTAAAAATTATTATTAATTTTATTTAATACATAAATAAAAAGTTTACCTCGAGTAAGATTTGAACCTACGACTTGTACTTTGCTGGAGTACCGCGCTATCGAAGTATAAGCCCCAATCGGTGTAAATTTTGTCTTTATGTATTTAGAACTGATCTAAATTTAATAAGATCACAATCAAAGTACTTATAGTAATGGAATGTGATCCTGCAATATCGCAAGGATTCACGCATACCAAAGCAACTTGACTAATATTAAATTATTATAAGTTTTTGTTATGAACGAATAAGTTCAAAGGTAAATATGGAATTAAAAATTATTATTAATTTTATTAAATACATAAATAAAAAGTTTATCTCGAGTACGATTTGAACCTACGATCTGTACTTTGCTAGAGTATCGCGCTAAGCAACTGCTCCATCAAGGTTCAAGCCCCAATCGGTGTAAATTTTGTCTGTATGTATGTAAAGACGAGATGTATGTAAAAGCGAGAATCGTAGATTTTCTCGAAATTTACGAATAGAACACTCTATATTTTTCAACGGCATGGGATAGCTTGTTTGCTACTCTATCAATTTTATTAAGCATTCCCTATACCCAAACCCACCCGTTTTTAGTTAAACTTTTCTTTATCCGAAACTACCCGTTATTAATCAAAACTAGGCGTAAAAGTTCTATCTTTTAAAGGGAGCACCTGTATATTTTGTTCCTATTGGGCGTGGAATAAAGTACGCAATATCTTTTATATTTGTAATTATGCTGAGATGTTTCAAAGTTTCAGAGATATTAATCGAAAGCTGTTTACACGTAGCAAACTTATGAATACTTTCATTTAAAAATTATTGTGACATCGTTAACGTATGTATAACTAAAGTTTTTGATATCAATTTTGTATTTCGAAATTTTTTGGTTAAAATCTATGTTCGATATGTCTTCGGTTTTCTTGGAGGCACAACTGAAGGCGGTTTTGAAAAGACCTTGCTACTCTTTTTAACATGTCGGACGTAATACTCTCAAACGCGTTCCTTATTCTTTGTTGCATATTTTCTTGTGTAGTTGACGGCTCTTGGCAACGATTTCGTTAACATATCCCCACAAAAAGAAATCCAGTTTAGTTAAATCAGGGGCAGTTTCATGACCCTCCTCTTCTAATGCAACGATTTGAAGGAATGCATTACGACGGTCCCTGATCCGAACGGAATAACGTGCGGGGGCTCCATCGTGTTGCAGCCACATTGTGGCAAATTTGCACATAGTATTTGCAAATAATTTTGCAAAAAATCAAAATTCATAATAAAAATGCCCGTTAAAAAAATAAGGTCCAATAACATTTTCACCAATAATTCCGCCCCAAACATTTATTGACCATTTGTGTTGATAGTCAACCTGCCTGAAAATCCCCGGATTCTGATCTGAATAGTAGCGGAAGTTATGGCGATTCACAAATCCGTTTTTGTGGAATATGGCTTCATCCGAGAACAACACCTTATCAAAAAGGTTGTGAGTTATACCAATTTTAAGTTGAGCCTAATTGCAAAATACGACACGTCGCTCCAAATCCATATCAGATACTTGTTGATGAAACTGGATATGATACGCATGAAAACGGTTATTCATTATTCATCAACATCCTTTGAACGATTCGTTCACTAACACCTACAGCATAACTAACTGAAGGATATTCGGTAACAGATAACATAACAGACCAGTCATTTTCTCACTTAGAACGGGTCTACTTTTAACTGGTTTTGTATAGTCTATATGTCCCGTTTGTATAAATCTTTGTAATAAATTTTCCAGGCTTCGCTTGTCTGGATATCTTCGGGGTAACGCTCTACATAAACTCGACTTGCCAGAAAAGAGTTTCTTTGGCATTTCCCTAGTATAAAAATCATATCTACGAGCTCATCTTTCTGGTACTCCATCACAAGAAGCAACACGTAACTAACAATGTACAAAACTTATAGTTGATACGTAAATTGAAACGTTAATGTTTATTTATTTGACAGTTACCACGCATTTTTTTTTTCATGGCCAACTATTAGATACCTTATCTTATTTTTCCCAAGAAAGTATGATATCGGTAGTTTTTTTACTCACCTTAGTTTACGCTTCGTGTCTAACGTATTTTAACGTAGTAGACGAGCGTGTTAAAAAAAGGATACTAGTCCGATTATAAAAAATATCATTTAAATACTAAAATTTATCGCAAATGGTATTATTAATATTAGAAATCTATGTATTTTCATGAATATCTCTGAAACTTTGAAACATATCGGTATAATTACAAATATATAAGAGATGTTGCGTACTTTATTGCGCACCCAACAGTAATAAAATACACAGGTGTTCCCTTTAAAAGATATCACTTTTACGCCTAGTTTTGATTAATAACAGGTAGTTTCGGATAAAGACGAATTTAACTAAGAACGGAGTGGGTTTGGGTATAAGGAATGTTTAATAAAATTGATAGAGTAGCATATAAGCTATCCTATGCCGATAAAAAATATAGGTTGTTCCATTTGAGGTACGAAGCGACGAGAATTAAAATCTGGAATAATATATAGGGTGTCCCATTAAAATGTATGTAAGTTTGTTTTGTCATGGACATATGGGACACCTTGTATTTGTGAAGATACTTTTAAAATGTGCTGTCTAGTAAACATTTTATTGCTCCATTTTAATATTTTTTCTAACATAAATCATTTAGATGTAGTAGAAGTTGGGAGCTAGGATGCAGGCCTCTGTATGTATATGGAGTGCAAATGAAATTTATGCGTACCATTTCGTTATTGTATGTAAGGTTACACGTGATTTTCGCCCTATCTCACAGTATTAATCTTATTTGCGTATCATATATACTTAGGAGGTAGAATATTTTGATTACTTTCGTGTTGCTAATTTACTAATAGTAGTTTTTGAGTCACACGACCTTGCAGCGAGAGCGTTTTTTGTTTATGATTTTGATGAAAGCTTTTAGCGTTAACAATTTAGGAGAGATTTCATTGATTGTTTTGTGAGTTCTTAGAATTCCACTGATAAGAATTAACGTATAGCAGAATTAGAGTGAATCAGCTAGTCTTTCAGCAAGTCATTTTATTTTCCTGAGATAACATTAGGTTTATGAAACATTCTTCTTCTACTTAAGTCACTTAGCTTTTGGATATCAACTCGCACTTTTTGTTAATTTTTTGTAAATTTAAACGTTTCTATAACAATTACAGTTATCTTCAGTAAACTATAATACTTTTTAAAAAATATTTAAGATGTCAAATAAATACATGAAATCTGAAAACATAAATGTAAGCCTGCTTCAATAGTTAGGTTATGTATATGCAAACGCCTACTACAGAATATCATTTTATTTTAGTAAAGATCAGCTAGATTTTTTAATAAATTAAATATTATTAAACCACTTTGAAAATGACAAATCAGATCACCCTCAAACGGACGATGGTTAACAATGAAAAATGTCACATTCAAAAACAAATTTAACGAAATTTAATCAAATTATAATGTAAGCCCAAAGTTGTGAAAAATTTCATTTTAAAGTGGTAAATGTATTCACAACTATACACTTAACATACTAACTAAACAACCATTTAAGTCACAAATCTAAGAAAGAACTAATTTTACGTTAATATTTAAGAACTGTAATGGTTATTATACAATGAAAACATAATGTGTATGTTTAATCTTATCTTAGTCTAAACTGTGGATGTTAATGCTGTGAAGATTTATCATACTTAATTGGTAAAGTATTTACTCGAAGAAATATAGTAAAAAACCTAGACATACCAACTGTTTTCTTTATTTACTCCAAGACTGTTAAAATATATACATAACATGTAGGCAGGTCATCCATTTATTCGTACCTATATAACTGCATATTAATAAGACTT
The DNA here is from genome assembly GCA_036346205.1 of Vesta saturnalis. Lineage (NCBI taxonomy): Eukaryota > Metazoa > Arthropoda > Insecta > Coleoptera > Lampyridae > Vesta > Vesta saturnalis. Next base: position 546,183 of record JARFJB010000664.1, read on the forward strand.
ATTTTAGTTGATTGACACTGTTAACGATTGTTCTAGTCTATTACGCGGTAATAAAATCTAGTAACTATGTCCAAAGCCTTGCAGCGCTTATGTCTACGCGTATCATGTTGTTCGTCTAAGCACCTGCGGCTAGCTGATTGGGATGCACTGTTAGTTTAACACGATATGTTGCACTCTAAGCTACCTCTTTTACGGTAGGTATTTTTAGGTCTCTTCTAAGAAGTTCATTTGTTACGCACCATGGGGTATTAGTGATTTGGCGTAGTTGAAACCTTTCTAGTATTTAGACGTTGGAATTTGCTGCTGAACCCCATAACCGTAATCTATAGCTTGTTTATTGAAGTATATTAGCGGGCAAGTCATCCGTTTTGTGGTAAATGCTACATGTGTTGATTTCTGCTCATTAAGTCTGATTCCCCAGTACTGTAGCCATTTTTCGATTTCATTTTTGTTTTCTTTGATCATGGCAGAAGCAATTACGGGGTCTCTGTGTGATCCCATAACTGTGGTATCATCAGCGAAAGTATCTAATTCTGTATCGCCGTACTGGTAAGTCTGAGGTAAAGATCAGGTATAGGATTGGGCCCAGAGTACTCACTTGCGGGACACCTGACATGATAGCTTTGAGACTTGTTTGTTCATATTCGCATCTAACGTAGAACTGCCTGTCTTGTAGGTACGAGTGTAATAGGGGGTAAACGTTATGTGGTAGCTGATGTTTGATTTTATAAAGTAGGCCAGAGTGCCAAATCTCGTCGAAAACTTGAGATAAATTTATATATATATATATATATATATATATATATATATATATATATATATATATATACAGGTTGTCCGGTGAGGAACTGTACACACTGAAATGGTATGTTCCTTGGGTCAATTTAAGTAAAAAAAGTCCCATAAACATAGGTCTGATTCGCAATAGTTACCCAGATACAAGCGTTTAAAGTTTATAAATGATCACACATTTTTTCAAAAGTAATTATTATTAGTCAACTGGAAAAACAAAACCGAAACAATCTGTCATTTATTCTTTTTTGAAAAAAACAAAATTATGTTGGGTGTCAATCGAGAATTGATGGGTCTGAGGCCCACAATATCTTTTAAAATGGTGTTGACTGATCCGTTGGAAATCGGATCAGCAAGGTCCTTAATTGTTAATCAACGGTTTTGAGCACCAATTCTCGGATACGCTGCTCGAGACCTTCGTCGGTAGAGGTTGGTGGTCGTCCGGGACGCTCTTTGTCTTCAACTAGTTCTCGGCCCTCTTTGAACTGTTTATACCACTTGTAAACATTTCTTTCCGACAAAGTCTGTTCATTTTTTGCGTCGTACAGAACCAAGCGTAGCTCAAACACTAATGAGATTTATGATGTGAAATTTGGCACACACACACACACACACACACACACACACACACACAGACACAGACACAGACACAGACACAGACACAGACACAGACACAGACACAGACACAGACAGACACAGACACAGACACAGACACAGACACAGACACAGACACAGACACAGACACAGACACAGACACAGACACAGACACAGACACAGACACAGTCACAGGCACAGACACAGACACAGACACAGACACAGACACAGACACAGACAGACACAGACACACAGCACGCAGACGCAGACGCAGACGCAGACGCAGACGCAGACGCAGACGCAGACGCAGACGCAGACGCAGACGCAGACGCAGACGCAGACGCAGACGCAGACACAGACACAGACACAGACACAGACACAGACACAGACAGACAGACACACACACACCACACGCACGCACACACGCACACACGCACGCACGCACGTACGCACCCACCCACCCACCGACCCGCGTAAGAAGTTGTACGAAATGAATCTTTGAACTTGAATTGTATACGATTTTACCGAGTAGGGTACAATTCTATCTTCCACAGTCTGGTAGGATTAACTTAACACTTCCCCAAGGACTATTTATTTTATAGAAATTTAAGGGTGTGGTGGCGCCTAGAGACTGTTTTTCCCGGATTGAACGACATCCCAAAGTTGGGATCCGATCGATAATTTAGCATAAGCTAATTTTAAATTTACAAAAAAAGAACAATCTGCTCGCGTCGTTATCAGGATGTCGCGCAGATTGTGTGAAGATTTCGACGACTCGGTCTGGCACGACTTCGGGGACATCGGAGGAACAGTGAGCACCGACGAGCCGATATGGTATGGTTTGAAGCCAGGCAGCCTACCATCACCACCGCGACAGAGGAAGCGACGACAGAAGAAGACTCCGCCACCAGACGTCGCCCCGTTAGTAGAGGTCCCACTAATGCCTACGCCGCCTCCCACGGACGCGGGATTCCAGACTCTATAACCCTGACAGCCCTGCAGCCATGGAGCAGATAACGGCACGAGACAACACCAGGAAAAAGAGCCGCCGGTAGTCCTTCGTCAGAAGGAGAACTGGGTCGTGTTCTCCCGAGAAACAGAATGACAACGAATCGCCTTCACGAGAGCCAAGGCCTTCAGCGAGGGAATCCGGATCTAGCCTGCCTCACTCCAGGAAAGAAACAGGCTGGTGAGGTATATGAATAGGTGTGGTACTCTGTATCATACCTATCAGGTAAAGAGCGAGCGATTGACTAAGGTAGTGATACGCGGCGTGCTCGTAGAACTATGTGAGGTCGGCGTTAGCTCAGAGCTAAAAATGGAAGATATTAACCCATTAACCGCTATTGATGCGAAAACGCAACATTTCAATTAAAAATTTTTTTCACCCTTTGATTTCAAGATTCTTAAATTTTAAAGTTACTTTACGTTAAAACGTATATACGAGCATCATAGAATAATTTTTTAAAGAAAAAAAAGTTACTATTTATACAAAATACAAATATTAGAAGACAGCGGTTTTGACGCTGTAAATTATACGTCGGTATTTATTTTATAAATCCGAGGTTTTTATCGAAATGAAATAAAATTTTATTTTCAATAGAGGTAGAAAACCTACTGTAGGTATACATCAAGCAAATTTGTTTTAAAACACAGTAACATACTCTAATATAGAACTAAAGATAATGTTGCGTTTACGCATCATCAGCGGAATCACAGATCGGCATGTCTCGCCGAATTAGCGCCTCAAATAGTATAACGGTCGGTTTTAGTTGTTCATTATCGTTGCTGTGAGATAGTTGTGTCAACTAGTTAATTATTTTCGTTTGGTTTTGTAAAACTTTTAATATTTAGTTCCGTTATTTTATAACATTTATTTCTAATTATGTGTGATAAAAAAAATTTGGATTACAGTAAATATTATAGCACACATGCCCTTAGTTTGCAAGAAATGGAGGCGGAAGTAGAGAATCTTGGCAATAGTTATGACGTAGATGCCGTTATTATACCACCAGATGTAGATGAGTTGACAGACGAAGAAGATATAGATGAGAATTTGCTTCGAGGTATTTATGCTTCTCTATTTTCTGTCGTTTTATTTTCCGCCATTCAAAATTTGTGAACTTAAATTTTTTAATTCAATTATTATCTTCTTCCGTAGATAATGAGATTCCACAAGACTTACCAGGGACGTTTGAGATTGTGGTGCATGATAATGTTTCATCCGAAAGCCCCGTTGAACAGTGTGCAGCTACAGGTACATCAAAAAAGCAGAAACAGAAGATGTATGTTCCAAAGTGGAAGAAAACCCTCCCAATGTTTAATAAATTACCAGAATCCAACGAAATTAACCATAAACAAAATCTAAAGGAAATTCTTGGTGGTAAATCACCATTGGAAATATTTTTCTTTATTTCTAACTTTTAAATTCAATTTTAAATTTTTCCGTGAAGTATGCAGCAGATAACAACCGACATGGATTTTCAATTACAATAACCGACATAAAGAAATTCCTAGGAATAATGATATTATCCGGATATCACACACTTCCTGAATTGGAAATGTATTGGAGTCGAGATGAAGATAAAGGTGTTCCATTGGTGAAAAACTGCATGAGCAGAAGCAAATTTCGAAACATAAAAGAAATCTTCATTTTGTGATAATTCAAAGCTTGATAATACTGACAAGTTTTCAAAATTACGTCCATTTTTGATGCCGTAAACAAAAAATTTACAGTTCGGTATATTCTCACACAATCTTTCGATCGACGAGGAAATGGTACCTTACTATGGAAGACATTCGGCGAAAATGTTCATAAAGGAAAACCTATTCGTTTCGGTTACAAGTTGTGGTGTCTTTGCTCTGACGATGGTTATTTATTTCAATTTATTCCATATGGTGGAGCACGCGAAAATAAAACTGACATGGGCCTTGGAGCAGATGTTGTAGTAGATTTACTAAAGGTTGTTCCAAATACGTCATATCATAGAATATTTTTGACAACTTTTCTCTTCTTTTAAATTACTCCACTTCCTTACTGAAAAGAATATCTTTGCAACCGGTACGGTACGCGATAATCGTATAGAGAAGTGCAACATAATACCAGTGTCGTAAATGAAAAAGAGAGACAGGGGTTGCTACGACTATAGGTTTGATTCTCCATCACAAATTGGGATAACCAGATGGAACGACAATGCGGTTGTTACAATAATATCTAACAATATTACGGTAACTCCAATACAAACCACCAAGCGCTATAATAGAAAAGAAAAAAGGAAGTGAGCATTCAACAGCCCTTGGTTATAAAAGAATACAATAAATTTATGGGTGGAGTAGATCTCCACGACAACGGGATTGCAAACTACCGCATAAAGGTTAGAGATAAAAAATGGTGGTGGCCTTTATTTATCAATTGCGTAGACAGCGTCATTGTCAACGTCTGGAAATTATTCAGAATAGCTAACGATTCTAAAATTTCCCAATTAGAATTGAGATCCTACATAACCACCGGTCTTATCAAAACTGACAATGTTGATAGCAACGAAGGTGACGAGGAAGAAGCATCAGTATACCAAGGAAGAGGTAGACCAACAAAAAGTGAATTGCCAGATGAAGTAAAAGGAAAGATGACGTTGGCCATACTGTAATACGTCATCCAGAGAAGGCACGAAGAAGATGCCAAAAATGTAAAAGTCAAACAGTATTCATGTGCCAAAAGTGCAATGTGCATTTGCATCCTGCATGTTTTGAGAGTTTTCACAATTAAAGCATTTGTTATTTTTTTTTTAACTAATTCTGCTGTTGATGCGAACACGCAACATTATTTTTTACGAACATCCTGTATATATATATATCTGTATATTTTTTTAACTATGTCTTAATTAGGATACAAAAAACGTAATTAATTAAAAAATTCCATTTTGAATGTTTATTTTCATGTGCGGCGGTTAATGGGTTAAAGTACTTTCTGTTTACAGGATGAAACAGCGAGGACGTCCGATCCCCTCGTAATGGTAGAGTTGCCGACCGAAGAAGACAACAAAAGTTCTGTGATCGTGCGCAGTAGCATTGCTGCAACTGTTATGTATACTAGATGTATTTTTTTATGTATACCATATGTAACTTTTTATGTAATACTGAATCTGTTAACTGTTGGTGCGAGATTTCGTGCTAGTTTAAATTCCTTGGTAGCTCAAATATATAGTATTATTTTCTTTACTCGAATATGGATAAAGTTGTTCGGACCAATTTCTGTTTCTAATTTTGAATTGCTTAATTACTAATTTTCTTTGTTTCTTGAAATAAAATTTGGACTGAATAAGCTCTTCCAATTGTATTTATGTAACTTAATCAAAACGGAGTTTGTATTCCGTTTTGTTAAACGAAAGGCAAGCTGAATTATTTAATTATTTCTTTCTTGTAAGTAACTGATTTAATAAGTTTATTAAATTGGCCTTTTCGGGCTAAGCTACGTAAGATCTTACGTCGGCCGGAAGGGGTATTGTTTGTTATGGTCTGCTAAACTATAAATTACTGTGGGCGTAAATGCAAGCTCACGACTTGCCCTCGTAAACTTATTTTAATTTATATTTTATTTTCTTTTGGTGTGAATTGTGGGAATAACGTACATACTGTATATAGTTTATTTAGTTTATTATTCATGTTTATATAGCCATACAATAATATTTGGCTTATTGCCTCCTTTGTTGGGAATTAAAGGAAGGAAATAAATTTACGTTTGTTGAGGGAATTGTTCACTTACTTATTATTCCTATTACTTACTTCCTGTTTCAAGCTTTACAGGCTCTCCCTCTCTCAAGGAATAAGAACCCATTTTCTGTTCCTTCTTTCTTTAAAACTTGTGGCGCCTATTCTCTAACCAAATTCTCACTACAACTATATTATTGATACCTCCAAAACAACCATGCAATCCGAGTGCTCCGCGGTTTTCGGACCGTTTGATTGAGTTTTAGTCGAGCTCACTCATTTCTCCTGTATTGTGCCGTGTGGTGGTTAGACACGTGACAAGCTACACCACCAACAGCATCACCACTAAACGCTTTTTTTTTGGAATACCACAAACCTCAACACAAAGATGTCAACAAGCATTACATACAATCACGAAGCCGAGCAATCACGCAATCCACGCGCTGAAGAGGATGGAGAATCCTGAGCAGCGCACCACCAACATTACACAATACACTATTACTTCTTATATTTTTTGTTTAATATAATACCTTTGTAATACGTATTGTAAATACCTATATGTTGTTAATGTATCATAAAAATTTTAATAAACTTTGTTGAACTTGAACTTGAACTTGAACCCGGATTGAATGTTGTTATTTGTTGTTATGGTAATGTAACGTATTGGAAACTAAATTTCAATCATTTTACGTCTTATCGAATCCGCCCATTTTTACTGCAATTAACTTAGCAACCGGCTTACCTTGGTAAGCCTGCGCGACGCCTAATGCTGTTTGATCGTGTTACATGTTCCACACCAGATATTTCTTTCGTGATAACCGGAGTTACAGCACCAACATTAGTAAGCTGCGATTGTCTTATAAAATTTATTTTTTCAGTCAGCATCTCTACTTTAACTACTTTTCAGCTTCACATGTCATAAAAAGATTTCGTTTACTAATGTTGATTACATCACATTTATTTGCTCATCTTTCTGGTACTTTAACCATGACGATACATTTAAAACTCTTGCGCTCTTAATTTAACAATAAAAGTAGGTAATACTTAATCTCCACTTACAAATAAAATGCAAAGGAGACATAAGAGAGATTAATCACAAAAGTCTATTTTTTCTTGTATTTTGGGTGAATAAACTTATTTTAATGTGACTATTTAGAAAGAGTATGGACGTTGTATATATCTCGTTAAAAAGTTTTATGAACCACTTAGCAATGTTCCGTTGTGAGTTATAAAACTGGAGCTATGAATAAAATAATATCACTAGTTTCGTAAGCCAGTTTATTTATACATTTACTTTATATATTAATCAAGTTGGCTATTAAAGGCAAAATGAAAAGTTTTTATTTTTTTAATTTTCTGTTAAAACTCTCTTATACACAAAAGGAATTTGCTTTTATTTTCAACATTGTTGATTCTGAATGGTTTGTTTTCCAGCAAGTTTATTCGTTATGTAATTTATACAAATAATATTATTGAAAAGTTTTCAATCGAAATTTAATTATAAGGTAAATTTATGTATGCTTTTGTTTGTTATACAGCTACCTTTTTTTTTTGTTCGAAAACCCATGTACTAAAAACTTTTTGTTTACTTGGAAAATCAATAATATAACCCTTATACCCAATACTGTTATTGAATATTGTAATATAACCTTACGTATGCATAATTCATTAATTCATTATTTTTAGAATATATATTTTTAGGTGAAACCATTACACAAGCATAAAATTGGAGGGAGGATATAGCAGTACTTTCTAATACATTAACAGATTGCGACATCAACGACTTCCAAAATGGGTAAATCTTAAAAAGAAAATTAACAAACAAACTCAAGTTTCACACGAACAAAATGAATAACTGAATGCCTTTCGAAATCTAAACTATCATCACCAGCGATCGACTAGGATCAACTAAAAAAAACATTTAATATATACACTAAAAGTTTAAAAATAAGCGCCATGAGAATTTAAAGGTCTTACAAAGCTCGAAAAGTATGTTATCCAGTAATCCCCACCACGAAACTTGACACAATATATCGGGTGGCGTAACAGATGCCTTCGATCCGATCCACCCGTAGAGACGGTGCTTAGGGTGACACGTATATTTGGTTTACGTTGGCGGCACCAACACTCTGGAGCTTTTATAAGCAACGCATTCCACCGCAAAAGCTTGTCAGTTGCAACAAGAGCCGATGCATTGGCTTCAAATAGAAGCATCCACTTTGAGTCTAGCCTCTGATCAATATACAATGCAGAATTATCACAAAAACTCTCTCTTAAAATAGCGAGGCTGACCACAAACTTTATTCTGCACTGGACTCTATTGCTTTACTGTTTTTAGGCGGATCAGGGAGGTAAAGGGGCAGGGTTGGATTAGATTCCTTCTTAAGTAGATTTTTTATTGATTGAATAATTTACGTATAGGAAAAAAGGGTTAATAAAAGGAAAAATCATATTTATACAATACAACACGGAAACATCCCACCCATCACACACAGAATGCAGACATTACAAATAAACTTTGCACACAAAAGAATTTTCGGCGACACAATCCCAACCAGAGAGATCCTTACCACTCCTAAAGATTTCCCTAATTTCCACGGAAAAACCAAATTAAAAGTGAAACACCTTCCCCGCGGTTCTAACACAACTACTTGATGACCTCCGCGAGGAGATAGAAGAATCCCTAGACAATACTCCATATGCCCTCCGCAATCCCCCGTCTATTCAATGACGACCTAGCATGATACCGGCAAACGAATCGGATTAACTGCACACAGCTCGCTACACCCAACTAAATAACAGTCACACTTAAACCAATTAGCACAAATATTCAAATCTAAATCTTTTTTTCTTATCTTTTTTTGAACACCAAAAATAACCACATCTCATGATTGTAAACTATACAATTACACAAAACAGCGCAACATCAACAAGAAAAGAATGGGCAGGGCTAAAGGGGAGAAGGACTCCTGAACAGTCTACGCACAAAATCTAAATAAGCAAAAATAAGTAACTAACCATAAGCATGAGCATACTAACAAAAGAAAAAGAAAAAAATTCCGCGTCACACAATTGTCTGTTGTATATTACAGTATTTATGGATTTTTTGCTCAACTGCCTTCTTAATGGTCGTCCTTAGATTCTTGCCAGCTTCGCTTATTTTCCAGATTCACGGTAGTCTTTCTCAGCCACTTTACCCTCTTGATGTTAATTATCAGTTTAAGTTGTACGTTTTTAATAGAAATCTATACATCTTGATTCGTATTTGTAGTAGACCATTTCTGTTTTTGGGTGTTGATTTAGATGTTTTCCTCCTGTGCGACCTGATTCAAGACCTTAAGGATTTATTAGAATATTTTGGCAATATGGCATAGCTCGTACTACTTCGTATATCGTACTTCAATCACGTTAATGAGTATTTGAGCACCCGAATTTTCTTGTTGTATATTTTACGTAACGCAATTTCTGATACGCCACTGACAATTTGTAACGTGTTATACAGTGTGATCCAGATTGATTGTAGGGTTTATAACTCCGCTATGGCCATATAGTTATCAAACACTGGAAAGTGTAACTTGTTAATCAATACTTTTATCCGATGGGGTCATGAGAGCACGTAAATACGTAAGTATAAACTGTATTTTCAAGACAACAGCTGCACATACGTACTTGATTTATTTGGTAAGTAAATAAAAACAGAGCTTTGTTCAGAATAAAAATAAAATGCGAATAATGTTTAGGTTATAATTGTTAGTGTCACGTTTTCGGATGAACACAATAAGTTTGTCTTGGAGGTTTATTTTCGGTCTGGGCAACGAAATGAAGGTGGTGTGTGAAAATATTCGCAAGTTTCTTGCTTCAAGGAATTCCAACAACGGTTCACCAACATTGACGTTACCCACGAAATATTTACACAGCATGTTCGTCGAATTGTTCAAAGTTTTCGTGACACCGGCTCCCGATCCAAAGGTAAATCTCCTGATAGGAGTCCTGTACTTGACGAAGAAGGCTTAGAAGATATTCGGGGGCCATTGGAAGCTAGTCCCTATAAATCATTAAAAGGACAGTCTGCTCAAAGTGGTAAGTGAGTAAAATTTGTTTTCATTACTAAATGTTGATTATTTGTTAATTGTATTGTAGGGGTTTCGTACGGGACATGCCAGAGGGCTTGGAAAAAACTGAAAATGCACCCGTACAAAATGCCTGAATTACAAGAATTGCTGCCAACTGATCTTGAATAGCGTCGAACGTACTGTACTGTTTTGGATACAGCATTTTTCAGTGACGAGACATGGTTTCATCTAAGCGGCTGTATAAATTACCGAACCTGGTCAACTGAAAATCCTCATGTATTTATTGAAACTCCATTACATCCAGTTAAAACGGGACTTTGGATTTTCATGTAGAGAAGGCGAATAATTGGACCAATTTTTTTTATTAAACGACGACAAGCTTCAAAATGGGTTGTAACAACCCATTTTGAGTTGTATTAAAATATACCGTAATTTATGTCTTCGTTCATTTAGTAGTAAATATAAGAAAAATTTTATTAATTAATGATTTGTAAATATGTGGTAGGCAACTTAATTTGCATTTCGGTGTAACTTAAGTTGCATATCTTTTTAGGGGTTTATAGTGCATATCTTCTTAATGGTTTACACTCCCCCTTTAAATTATTTTTCTGCTCAAATATTTTCGCGCAATACGTCATCGTTGACTTAATTCTTTGCGCAAATCTTTTCGCGCACGACTACATCGTCTAATATTCTAGGCGTCCATTTTAGTACTTAATAAACCTAAATTTTGGGAAAGTGCCTTTGATTTGATGGTAAGTTAATTTAACTCGTAATACTAAAAATTAAAACATTTTGCTCTTTTCAGGCACTTTATTTTCTTTTATTTTTATTTTGATTTACATTTTAATTACATTTTAAGTACGCTTTCATTTTATGATTGCAATTTTATTTGAAAATTTCAATAAAATGCATTAAATTTATAGAAATAAAATTTCAGTTTGGGTGTGGTTGACAACATAAAACATTGTTATTGCAATATATTGCGCAACATTGACACAAGGATTACGTCACCTTGGTTTGCAATTCTGCATTATTTTTATAATACCAGGGTTCTCAAGAAGATGTATTATATTTTGTAACAGGTATTTAATGTTTAATAATTTTTTAGTAATTTAAGGCTATTTTTAAGATATATTTTATATAACCCCTATCATTTTAACTGTTAATAAACATAGTCTGTATATTTTTTATTATTTTGCATTTTGATAAAATTTTATAGTAAAACTCGATTTAGTTATTCCGAGCATTATTAAAAATAACTTGGCGTCCGAGATCATTTTTATTAGTGTTACATTTCATTTTATTATTTATGTTCAGTGGAAGTAATCAAGCCTAAATGGTGGTAATTAAGCAAATCGAAAGAATGAACCACCCTACGTTAATCTGCCGATTTGAGTCAAAGGCATTATTTTTGGTGAATGGTTTATATCTCCAATTAGTTTAACGAGTTGTTTGGAGAACATTTTTACACACATTTATTTATTATTAAATTTATTATACCATTTACACCACCACTACATTATAGGGTATTTACAGCAAGATCCTTCAACAGCCCACATGGCCTGTACAACGTGAGCATATTTATCACAATTTTTCGGTGATAAAATAATAAGCAAAGATCGATGGGCACCTCGATCTCCCTGCTTGAATCCGCTAGACTGCTTCCTTTTTGGTCATCTTAAAAATGTTGAGTATGCAAATCGTTTGCATACGGTTGAGGAGTTACAGAATGCTATAGTGAACGCCATTAACGTAATAACCCCTCCACAGTTAACAGCCGTCTGCGAGAATATTAAACGTAGAGTAAATTTATGGTTAGAAAATAACGGACAACATTTTCAACACCTAGTATAAGCTTTCGGAGACTATAATCTGTCTTCGTCATCAGTCAAATTAAAACTAAATTGAAATAAAAACATTTCATTTACTTATTGGCATTTTTAATAATAACATTAAGATGGAGGTAGTTCAACGATCAAGAAATAAGGACTACTTCTGTCATTACAATTTTGCTGTATTTATTGTTGACATAACATCAACAATCAGTAATACCCCTATGTACACCACTGGAAATAGTTGGGCTGGAAATAGTTGGGATCACTAAATGCGATAAGTGGAGAATATCATTTTTGAAGTAAGCGGACCACTTCAATAAATCTGTATCTTTAGCGTTGATATTTCAATCTAGAATAAAAGCATTTAAATAAATAAAGATTTGTTTTAGTGTACCACTTCCGCAATGTAGAAAGTTTAAGAACACCCACCTAGACCGCCTAGTTTAGATTGTATTTAGTTTTAGATTAGTTAGGGACGATTAAATTAGTTTTTCCTACAGATTACTTATAGTTTTCCGTGGTAGGCCAGCAATTTTTTGATAAGGATAGTTTTCGGTGAAAAATATCTAATGGAGGAGTGTCACGTGCATGTGGTTTTCATTCCGTAAAGATATAATCTAGTTACGTCTGAGTAATTAAAGGCGTGTATTACTTAATACTGGATAGTAAAAATTGTTTTACTTGATGTTAATGAGTAGTAAACATATTTTTTATAAATGTTCAGATTACTTGGAGAAAATTTATTGTGCCATTTGTTGAGTAAGGTGTGCGAATTATCACGCACCATCTGTATATTGTATTGTAAAAATCAAATGTAGAAAGTCTAAAAACATTACTGGGTACATTTGTTGCTAACGTTATTTGTGAAGTAAAATGCGAACAAAAGCGCTACAATTTCAAGTAATTAAATGCATTCACAGTTAAATATAGAGTAATTTATTAGATGAGTTGCTTCATAAGAATTGAACTCAGTGTGCAGTAAAAAATTTTTAGTCGTTGGAGATCGAATAACGATAGAGGTTTCAAAATTTTGAGGAAATACATAAACGAAGCTAAGATTTTTTTTTTAATATAGTGTTCAGTAAATTTGACGAACTAAATTGTGTAGGGAGAGATTTTTCAATTTTCTTCAATAAACAAGACGGCGATGTCAGTATGTCATAACGCTCTCATATTCTTAAGGCGTTGTTATCAACCTCTAAATGATTGCAGAATAAGGCTTTAAACTGGGGTCATTGCGATGGAACTTATAGAATTACGAAATAAGCTTTCTTTCATGTTGCAATTACTTGGTTCAATAAAACTAGATGCGCTTAAAATTGTTGTTTTCTCTTTATCTGCAAGAAGGACCAAACCGTTCGATAACACTCACCTTTTAAATAAATTTTACAATCGGTTGATTTTAGATTTGAAACGATAATCTTTAGTCATTCTTCGACTACATGACTTTACCCACACACATATTAAAATACTTATTTTTTGGGTTTTAATGTTGTATTTGCATATTTAAATTATACAATCTAAACGTTTCGGTAACACACATCTTTGTCAATAGTGACATTATCTTTCAAAATTGTTAAAGGGTTGAAACAATTTTCAAATTTCACAGAATTGTTCCATAAATTAGTCAAAATTTATACCAGTTATGAGTGAATTTTAAATAATCAGTTACCGAAAATTGTTTTGTCAGTATCAAAACATTTTGAATTTTAAAGATTTTGTCAGTAACTGACTTAAAGCAGCAAATTTGGACGCGTATTTCGTGTTATTGGAAAAATAGAGAAAATTACAATTACAGTTTGATGAATGAGTGAAAAATTAAATACAAGTTCATGTTAGTTGGAAGAGCGTTCGTAAAGGTATGACTAGAAAACGGTTGTTTCATGAACAATGGAGTGAAATTTAAAATACTTGAATTACCAATTAAAACAATATTCAATAATGACAACTTAGTTTCATGGGAAAAGTACTGCGCGGTTGAGGTACTTAAAGCAGGGGTAGATAAGACAGTATACTATTGATAAAAGTTTAATTTAAAAAGAGATAACCCATCAGGTCTTGTTTCAAATATTGCGAATCATTCATGTAACGTCTATAGTAGAGCTAAATGCATAACGGTGCTTGCGAATTTTATTTTAGGACAAAAAACTTTTATTTGTCTTTAAAAACAATTGTTAGCTCGAAATAAGAAAAAAAAAAATTTACTTGAATGTTTCTGGAGTGTTATTAATTCCCTTTACTGACGCAAAAAGCAGTAGTCACGATTGGATATTTAATAAATTTGGAGCTTTGGTCAACCTTTCGCTAAATGGAATGATTACTTATAACTAATACATCATTACGGAACTTTGTTTTATATTGTAAAGTGAATAACTTAATTAAACTTAAATTTATCTACAGTCCTATTACCTTCGTTTTCTAATAAAAAGTAATCAATTTATGCAAGTAGAAATACGTTATTTTCCATTAAAAAATTGATATTAAAGGATATAAATAGCATTTCAGCTACCGCATTTGTTATACCACATGCAAGATCTAAATTGCTAGATGGTTCACAATTTCTCTTTTACAAAATTAAATTATATGTGCAGGGTAAAGTAAATGTATTAAAATTAGAGCATCATCAACATTGTTTATACTATAGTACATTTCAGAATTGGCTGCTCTAGTCTGTTTATAAAATATTAACTTGGGTAGGTAGTAATGATCAACTTTTATGAGATTCAGTCTTCTCATTGGTACATGCAGCATGTGACCAATTTTATACTCGATGCACTGAATCCATTGCTCGTTTCGACTGTTACTAAAGACTCTAAACAAACAAGACAAAAGCAGTCATCTTCGTCAGGTGAATTGTTATTTTCACGGTTTTCCTTTCCTTTAGTTGTCTTCTTTCCTTTACTTTTGTGAACATGAATGTTCTCTTGCCTTTATAGTATCAGATTGAAGAATTGTTTCCTTGTCAGTCTTTCTTTGTTTGTATTCTTCTTCGATTGCATTTTTTCGGTGTGTCAGTCAATATCGCAGACTTACGTTTCTTACTTTATCTGATACAGTTCTCGGACCTGCTCGTGGTAAAGGTCTAATATCTTGGGGTGAGAACAAAATTAGCTGAGAAGAACTCGCTTGTAGCGTTCTGGTACTGGGAAATAGACATAAGCTCAGGAATTGAAACATCTAACAGTAGATCAACTTCATTACTCATTGTGGTCGGTAAAACCGGAAATGTTGGTGAAGCATTCTTGTGAACACTATTCGACAAATCATTGGGTTGATCACTCAATGCTGGAAGATCATCTATTGGCGTGTTTGATTTAGCTTGGAGTGCTGAAGGTACGTTAGATCTGGTTAGCAGATCATTAGGAGGAATTTCATTGCTAATTTTTAAGGGACGGTCTGTTACAGAGGATGGTACAAAGTCAGCGGCAGTGAATATGTTTCTATTAAAAGGACTTATACCAGTGCAAGTAAACCCAGCAATAGCATTTTATCAGTTACTGCAGAAAATGCTTCTTTGGCAATCCCTGGAATATACTGAATATTCATCGTTTGACCGGGATGATTTCGCATCCAGTTATCATTTTTGAATGGTCCAAATACTGCTCTATCCGGTGGGTGGAGTTTGTGTGTGCAGTGAGGTGGAAATGACACCCAAACTATACCATTTTTCTTACAAAATGTAGAGCTTGGATAGATACATGATGCATGATTATCGAGCAATAGTAAGCATTTTGTTCAACTGTTGACTTGGCCTGTTTCTTAAAGTGTTCCAAAAATAACAAAATTCTGCTTCTTGCATCCAACCACTGGCATTTCAGCACCAGAAGATCAACAGGACCTTCACGTATCATGTGATTTTGATATCGCTTCAATGAATACAAAACTGGAGTATGTGTCCTCCTTGAGTAGTATAGCAAGGCTCGTTCTGACTCACTTTTGTTACTAGATTTGTCACCAGATTTGGAAAAGTCACTAGAAAAGTTACTAGATTTCAAGGTTGGTTACATTGCCTGCTTCAAAGTCACCGCAGGCCACGTGGTGGGTTTAACCTGTCTCTTCAAGGTCACCGATTCAAGGCAAGTGGTAGGAAAGGTTTGTAACGCTGCTGAGTCTCTTCAAGGTCACATTGTTTCAAGGTCATAGCGCACGTTCCTTCAAGGTCACATTGCTTCAAGGCCATGCTCGCACGTTCCTCAAGGTCACATGCTCCGTGCATTATTCCTCAAGGTCAGTAACTAAATTTGAAAAGTCACTAGAACAGTTACTAGATTGTTTTCAAGGTCATTGAAGCAGATTGTCCACGTCAATTGTAGGTTATCGTACAATTACCTACATCTATTCCTCTACGTCTAAGTACGTGGTGTCCAAGGTAATCACATTGCTTACGTAAAAACTAAAGGCCCCAGTCTTCAAGGCCATGGTCACCAATCAATTCTCTGGCTGAGTGTTAATTGGTCACGCCGCTCAGGAAGTTCATTGAGCTCTGTCTCAATCATTGTTGTCTATGCATGTTTCAAGGGCATCAAGCAATTCGTGGAAGTTTACTGTGGCCACGCCCAGCAAAGTGCCCTCAAATGGTTCCGTTCACCAAAACAGGAAGCCGTTTACCAGAACAGGTAGCCGTTTCCTAAAATAGGCAGCCGTTTCAAGGTCACATGAGAAGAGAACAAAGGCGATTCATTGTTCTGGTCGAGTTATAAAATAGACTGTTATCTAGCTATCCACCTCAATTCTAAGAAATCAATTTTCAAGAACAAAGACGATCCATTATGGAAGCCGACGCTTCAAAGTCTATGCTTACAATTTTAAGGTCAGACCTCTGAGAAAAGAACAAAGGCGATCCATTGTTCCGTCATAATCTCTAAAATAGATTGTTTACTAAATACACCTCGATTCTGAGAAATCAGTTTACAAGAACAAAGGCGATCTATTGTTCAAGCCGACGCTTCAAAGTCTATGCTTACAATTTTCAAGGTCACATTTCTTATAAAAGAACATAAGCGATTCATTGTTCTGTCATGATTCCTAAAAATAGATTGTTATCCAGCTATCCCAACCATTTCAGGATCAATTCTAGAAATCAATTTTCAAGAACAAAGGGTCCATTGTTCAGGCGACGCTTCAAAGTCTATGCTTACAATTTTCAAGGTCACAACTTGAGAAAAGCACAAAGGATTCATTGTTCTGGTCGAGTTATAAAATAGATTGTTATCTAAATACACCTCAATTCTGAGAAATCAATTTTCAAGAACAAAGGAGCCATTACAAGCCGACGATTCATTGTTTTGGCTGAGACAAGCTTCTGAAATTCTGAGAAATCAACTTTCAAGAACAAAGACGATCCATTGTTCAGACTGATACTTCAAGGTCATCTAACAAGTAAAATATTTTTATAAAACTTATAATTTATTAACCACAATATTCATCTATATATACAGATAAAAATCGATTTAAGTAAATATACATATTACGGAAGTTTGATGTACTGTCATTAACATTTTGTAATACCTTTGCTGGATCATATAACATTTAGTGCCTACAACCATAAGTAAACATACTCACTTCGAAAATAGTGTTTAGTCGTGGTGCGGTTGTGGACAAGTAAAGTCATGCAAGCAGCAATAAAATCTCTCTGGAACGATCTGGAGGTTCACTGCCGGATACTTCGACGTTGTAGTAACAATATGAATAATAATTTAACATTTTGTTGTTCATGCTGTCAAAATAGTGATGGTAGTAGTAGTAGTAGCAAAATGAAGAGAAACAAGATGAAAGGTTATTCCAACTGGTCGTCATCATTTCAACATAGGGCTGAGGTGTATAAACAGGCAGCTAATGAATACTTAATCGATTGTGCTTCCAATAAACCATCGAACGATACGCATATTGAAATTGGATACAGTAACACCTTAACCTTGCACCAGTAGTGCGTATGGGATGTGGCAACAGCGATAATGTGGTATTAGACGGAAGGAATGGAATGAACTTCTAAGATGGTATTAAAATGTAAAATACAATTTTTCCGATCCCAAGAAATTGAAAGCCAAATTGATTGGTCACATGTAAACGAGGAGGATATAATACATGAGCAAGATTACGAATCTCTACTAGCAATCTCTGTATTTATTACAATTGGGAATGGATTAAAGGATATGAGAGAATTTTGAAAATTGTTATGCTAGAAAACTACAACTGTTGTTCGTGTACATTCAATGCCCACCATGTAGAAGAACTATTCGATTTGAAGGATATAATAAGCTATAGATTGGAATTTCTTGAATCTTACAATCTGGTGTGTTTCTATGAAAAATTCATACGACAAGTGGTTGACTACCGTCGTTTTGTGAGAAGAATTCGGTGATGATGACATTTATAAAGACATTCATGATGTTATAAATGCCAAGTATAATATTAATTCACATAACACTGTATGCTTAATGGAAATATTGTACTATCGCCCTGCTTATCTAATGTATAGCATTTACTAAAAATAAAGTTTTACACTCGATTTTAGGTATAAATACCCTGCCCTATCCTCAAGGTGAACAATGATAGGTAAGAAGCGGAAGAGTGCAGGTGGTTTAGTGAATACAATAATAAACTTCCGGTGGAATTGCATTTACCCGGTTACCAGTATTGTGGTCCCGGTACAAAATTAGAGAAACGACTAGCACGCGGTGACCCGCATTATACTTAAAACCGTTTCCAAAAACTGAGTAGATTACGAAAGAGCGTTAACAGATGTTGATTTAAAGAAATACACAAAAGGTGTACCATACTTTAGGGGTATTTTTAGAGAGATGAGCTGCAAATTACCGCGGAAAATGAATCTGCAATCATCAACTTAGATAGTCAAAGCGGACCGGGTACACATTGGGTTTGCTACAAAAGCGTGGTGAAAAGTATGGTATTACGATAGTTTCGGTAATCTTCGACCACCAGTTGAAGTGATTAACTACTTTCGGGATGTAAAATTTATTATAATTACAATCAAGATCGAATTTAATAGCATTATTTGTGGGCACCTATGCCTACAATTTCTATATAAATAATTGATATAAACTTAAATTTTCTCGTTTATGTCAATAACATTCAGTTTAGAAGGTGTTGGTAACATAGCTAGCTGCAACTACTATCCACCGATAGAGCTAGATTTGGAGAAGAAATACGTTGTTGGATTGATGGGATTTTACGGTGCAACAGCATTAGAAAGATTTATACGGGCAACGATAGATTTTATTTTAGAACAAATTATTATTACTTGAAATCAAAGACACCCACAGAAAAATTTTTAATTAGGGCAAACAACAATACGCTTAAGTGTGAGATAAACAGTTCATTTGAGATCGATTTTACTAAAGAGAGTAGCATTGGCCGCATGCTCGGTTTTGAGTCTAAAATATTAGAAGCGAATATCTTACATACATCGCGTTAGACATCCAAATAATTAAACACACTAATCTACATGTAGAGTGCAAGATTATGAAGGGATCTTTTCGAAACAGTAAACCTGCAAAGGCAATATATGAAATTGACGTTTCCGTCTCGGACTATCGTTTGGATAAAATTCCAACCAACACTCAATATTTAGAAGTAAACACAGACATAATAAGTAATATAACAATCAAATTGACAAATCAAAGGAGAGTTAATAGATTTTGGTGAAAGTGAACCATTCACGGAACGCTTAGAACTAAAAGAACATGGGTCTACGAATTAATCATAGGACAATTCCATCTTCGTACAAAGACTTCATCCCAATCAACCATCATTGCAGTTAACATGTGCAATCAATTGGATTGAAAGTTCTGAGTGACCAAACCATTAAACATGTTTCAAAACATACATTTAATGATGCATGAACCTTCTAGTAATATGTGGTAAATAATTAGTTTAGATGAAGAATTAAACTATTAATGTATCTCAAGAAATGTTAAATAAATTTGTTGTAAGAGACCTAGAATGAGTTTACTTGTTTAATGTCTATCTCTTTTGCACAATATGTTCCTTACACATCGCAACCTGAAATTATTGTATCGCTTTGTCCTTTGAATGCATATGTATTCATCTAAAATATGTAATATGGAAAAAGTCAATGTTTTATTAAACAATGGGTTTTCTTTGTTTGTTAATAATGCATTTGCATTCTTAAAAATTTGTAGGAATGTATAAAAAATGTAATATTCAAGCTAATAGGATTTTCTTTGATAAAACACACAATGCATCTGCATTCGTTAAAAATGTAACTATTTTAATAACTTTAACACTTCCAAAACTACATTGCATAATTAGTAATGTAATAATTGATAGACTTTAATGAAAATGTGTTATGAAGAAAAAGGTTTCGCTATAAATAACCACATGTACAATGAATTTTGCTAAATCAATAGGTTTGCATTCAAAAGTGTGCATGTAATTTAAAAAATGCAATATTTAATGTGAACAAGGATTTTCTTTGTATAACAATGAAAGTATTTATAGTGATATATTTGCCTTCTTGAAAAATTTATATCAATTTAAAAAACTGTAATGTAATATGTGTAATAACTAAGCTTTTCAAAGGCATAATTAACAACAATTAATTTAAAGGTTTGGGAGAAATTTATATAAAAGCCATTATCCCTATTGTAAATCTTTAATTAGTCATCAACCCTCATTGTGGTTAACATCTGCACAATGACCGAATCATTAAACATCTTTCAAAACGTACATTTTGATGATGCTATAATTAAATCAGATATTCACACCTATCTTCCGTATGGCTCTTCTAAGTATGGACCTTCCGAAGAAATACGCATTTTAATTCAAAGCCAGGATCTAATTACAGCCACGTATGATAGTTTTCTGTACATAGAGGGTAAGCTGAAGAAAGGAGATGAAGGAAAATCATTCAACTTAACCAATAATTTCCCCAACTTCCTTTTCGAACAGATTCGTTATGAGTTAGGCGGTCAAAGAGTGGACGTTTGCCGAAATCCAGCATAACATCTACACTTAAAGGATATATTTCTTATACGACAAGCAAGAGCAAAGCATTAAGCCATTTGGGGTGGTCACCAAAGAATGAGGAACCATTACAAGTAGAATTCGATGAGGAAATGGCGAAAAATCCTTTGCAGTATGCATACCATTGAACCACATATTTGGAATAATGGAGGATTATCGTCAAGTGATCGTGAATATGCGTCAAGAGTTGATTTTAATTCGATCTAGAAGCGATACAAACTGCTACTATGGTGACGTTGATGCGGAAATAACCTAAATAAAATTCAATGGAAAGTACCACACTTAACCCTTAGTGATGCCGCGAAACTGGACTTGTTTGAAGGAATCAATAAAATTCTATTATTACTGTTCCATTTCGTCAATGGGAGTTATATGAATTACCTGCTTTAAAACAAGCAACCTCTGATATATGGCCAATAAAAACGTCAACGCAACTGGAAAAACCACGCTGGATAATTGTTGCATTCCAACAAGGTAAAAGGTACACAAAGTCTGCAAGAGCCGGAAATTTTGATCACATTAACATCAGAACCTTAAAGTACATCTGAATTCGAGTATTATCCTATGAAGCAATGCATTTGAACTTCAGTGCTAACCAATACATACCTGCCTATCGCAATTTTTGAACTTCCGATGTGACTACTATGATGAAGATAATACAGATGCGTTATTCAACTACACCGAATTCAAATCATGTCCAGTATTTGTAATGGACTGTTCTAAACAGAATGAATCCTTAAAAACTCAACAGTAGACATCAAATTGGAAATGGAATCTCTAACACCTTTCGATAATGGAATCGTTGCCTATGGTCTTATTCTCCACGATGCTATTGTGCAGTACTCACCGGAGAAGTGAAAAATTATAATCTGTATTAGTATATAAATAAAAATGTTGTAATTATTCGTTTAGTTTCATTTCATCCATCAAAGATGAAAGTAGTTGCGCAGAAACAAAACTTACAATTCAAAATCATGACTTTGATGAAAAGTCTGGTACTTCAAAACATGGCGATTTACTTCCTAATAGTATACGTGGCATTATATGTGCCCTCCAACTGCGGCAAAACAAACGCAATGATTAGTTTGCTAACTGAGAAAAATGGTTTGAAATTTAAACATGTATACGTATACTCCAAGGCATTAAATCAAAACAAGTACAAACTTTTACAGGAAATCCTACTTCCGATAAAGGATATAGGTTACTTTACGTTCAGTGATAATCAAGATGTGACTGAGCCGAATTGTGCAAAAGAAAACTCTATCTTTATCTTTGATGATATCGCCTGTGAAAAGCAAGATAACATAAAGGCATATTTTTCTATGGGTAGACATAACGATATTGATTGTTTCTATTTGGGTCAAACTTACAGTAAAATTCCAAAGCAATTAATTCGTGACAATGCGAATCTAATTATATTATTTGAGCAAGATGAATTAAACCTAAAACATGTATATGAGGATCATATAAGCATGACATTGTTTCGGGACATGTGTTCAAAGTGCTGGATAGATCCGTTTGGGTTCATAGTCATAAATAAGGATGCTGAAGTCACTAATGGTCACTATAGGAAAAGGTTTGATGAATATATAATACCTTAATTGCTCAGTTTAAGTAGCTCAGGATAAACTGTAACATGTCTTGCTACACCCTAAATAATACCTTAACCTGCTTTCAGTGGTTTAGTAGTTACTCATCCGTTTAGGTATTAACAGCTATCTCCAATTTTGCTACAATGGATAATAAGGAGATGATATTAAAGCGAAAAATTATTCAGGCTCGTAAAATAATACAGCAGAAATACAACAGTCTTAAAACTGCCCGCATTGATAATGAAAGAACGTTTGAAAGTACTTATAAACCTCTAATAGAACCTCTAACTGAAATAGCGAATAAAATGCATTCTGATAAAAACACCCGTTGACGTTAAACCCAAAACTCGCCTTTGTTCATATTTCGAGAAAGCATGACTACTCCTACTAGCCCGCTAGCTCTACGCTTCATTTCACCTCATTAGCAAGGAAGAGTGCTACAAGACCCTGCCCAGCTTCCGTTTTTCAAATAAATCCCTCCTCGTACACCACCTTTCCTAGAAACATCTGTGGTAGGAGAAATTACTACCGAGGAAGAAGAACCTCTTAGTATCGCAGGTGATTCTGTAATGAACCCATCTCTGAAGAATTTCTCGAGCAGTATCACGAATTACCTCGTATATATGTTGAACGTATTATGAGGGATATTGAAGGTGCTATTGATCACACTTATGGAGTCCACTACAACACCAAAACAGACAAATGGACAATTGGTAATACCCCATCACAATTAAAGTAAACGATATGATCATTAATGGTGTCACGTATACAAGGATAGAAGGAATTATAAACGTATTTTAGTAGCTACGAATGTTGCAAGGCGAGATTATGATGTAAGTGGACAGATTCGAGGAAGCAGCGCAAAAGTATACACAAATAATCAAACCCTTGCTGTCAGCATCATCACCCACAACTCAAGGTGTTGGAGCTATGTTTTTAAGGAATTAACAAACAGACCGATTGAATATAAGTATTGGAATGATGTACATGAACTAATTCGTGATCTAGAAGTATTGTGGGCAGAAAAATTGGCTGGAAACACAGATATCGTAAATTATATAACATCAATTGTAGAGGAATTGTATGAAGATGGATACATTGAAAGACCAAACACTAGTTTTTGAACAATATAAATCAGAATGCATTGATGTCGACATATCATAACTAAAATGCCCCTTGATAAATTTGGACGGTCACGTCCCCAGTATCAATTTAAGAAATTAACCCCTCAGTTTCAACTTATTGATGATAATCAATTCGATATCGAGAATAAGAGACTCAGCAATGTTGCCAACCCCATAGATCCTCAAGATTGCGGAACGTGTGATCAGGACCGTTAAGTCTGCTCTATATAAATCATTCAGCCTACAGGTAAATATAAATGGATTGATACAATTGACACCGTAACGATGGATTATAACAATCGTAAGCATAGAACTACAGGAATGAAGCCCAAAGATGTCGGTAATCATACAAAGCTAGAGGCTTACACTCACATAAACAGTTGATAGGAATCGTTATTGTGTGGGTGACATAGTACGAATCAGTAGGTTTAACAGTATTTTCGCTAAAGGATACACCCCAATTGGTCAAGTGAACTATTGAAGATTGTGAAAGTTCGCATTACTAACCCAACCACCTACATGTTGGAAGACTTGAAAAGATCACCTGTACTGGGAGGCTTTTATGAACACGAATTACAGAAAACAAAGTATCCGGATGTGTACCTTGTGGAAAAAGTGCTTCGCTTCAAGAATAATAAGTTATTCGTAAAGTGGTGGAGATTGGATGAAAGATCATGGATCAATAAAGACGATTTAGTTTTATAATATAGCTATAGGGATTGTTTGTAACTTTTAGATGAATTAAAACCACATAAAAAATCATAATTGTATTTTTTAAATATTACATCATCTTATACAGTAAACCTAAAGTATTTCTATAATCGTTTAAATTACTAGATGGCCATATTCCCGAATCTGGTCCACATGTCCGTCCCAAGCAGGAATTTGTTTCGCCTTTCTCAATGTTTTCCAAAATGCAGCGGTAAATATTGGGTGCTCCTCATTTTCCCACGGTTGAAACTTATATGTAATGTTTTGTTCTAATAATACTTCAATTAAAATAGCGAGGCACTTGTAATTAGCATAATATGCTGCTGTTTCGATACATTCACTTATAATAGAGAAGTGTCTTTATAAACAATATTTTGTACGCTAACATTTGTACACAATGAATCACCCCATAATAACTTGTATATGCACATTTTAAGGGTATGTCACCAAGTAAATTCATGTCATCTAGAATCCTATCTACATCATTAGAGGTTAACGAACCTTTATCGGTACATAATTTCGTAAAACTTTTAATAGTATTGTCTAAGCTAATTTTCTATCAAATAATGTCTTAATAATTACTTCATTTGCACACTGAGTTTATAGCACACTCATCAGAACTAACAATATGTTGCAATATATTCATTATAGATGTATAGCTTTCAGGAGAGGTCATAGAACGCTTCAGGTACTTTCTGTAGATTTGATCACTACTGTACTGCAGTTCTTCTTGCAAATTGTCTTGAAGACTGCTCATTGTTTACTGAAAGTTATACCCCAAGGTCTAGTATCAGTGAAATCGAAATTTACTAAGCGTTTATCGTCATAAGGTTTAAGTATGACTTTATTTTGTTTATGGTAAACACATCATATTTCTTTGATCTTATGAGACGTTGATAGCGCCTTATTATGCCACCATCAAACAAAACCTGTTTATAATCATTAATTGTGATCCGCCTCACGCTTGCTTGCGTAGAACCCTTGATTTTTTACAACCTTTTCATCAACCGCGTAAGCATACATTTTCGTGCAAAGTCCTACAAATTCAACCATAATTTTGCCATGATTTTCATCTTTCATTAAGCCGGGGCCTTTTTATTTACTAATGGGAGTCCAAAGATGTTGCGGGACTATAATCAGATGTATCGATTTATCAATGTCCTCTTTAATACATTCATAGATATCGGGAACCGAAAAGGCGTATATGAGACTATCCGTATCCGTGTACAAGAGCTTAGCATTATTATGGAACTTGGTAGCGTGTAACCGTAATGAAAATTAGATAAAAAGTTTTTGAAACGTCTAAAACACTGAATCCGCATATATAGGTTTATTGAAATATACTTCAAGCTTATTCATTTCAATGATAAGCATATCATTGTCAAATATTGTACAACTATGAAAATTTGGTTTTCCTATGTAAGCACGAGCACCATAGCGACCCTCCCATTTCGTTACTAACCGTATGTCCTTATGTTTACTACATTTTCCATCAGCTTCCCGAAAACACTATTAATCATTAATTTATAGAAATTTTATCGAATTCATTTTGAGATTGCTGACGCATGGCTGTATTTAAATCTATATATTTTTTAACCACGGAGACTGTTTAAAACGTAATATACGGTGTACTTTTACCAACTTCAATCCATATTTTAAATATACTTTCAAATTTCTGTAATGAATTACATAATTACGTTTTGGATACAAGGTAAGCAGTAATTTTTTCATTTTGGAATCAGGCGTGGGTGGAACCATATGTTCGGGTGCCAGCGGTAGATCACTGTGACTCTCATGTAATTCTATAGGATAGTCTAAATCACACTCGACTATATAACCAATTTCCGAATCATCAGGATGGTTTATTAAATCTAAAGTTTCAAAATTAGCTTCATCAACAAAAGAAAAATCACCAAATGGTAGAAATTCTGACATGGCGGCTCCATATAAATTATTTACGTCGTAGTACATTAAATACACACTTTTGGAGGTGGGATCAAATTTTCCCCCCTGTATTTATTGTTAGCTTTAGCATACCCATTTGAACATTGAGCTACACCACCTCTAATCCCTCTTCAATAAACATTAACATATCAATGTCTGTAACTTTACTTGTTAATTTTAAGCATAGCATCGAATGCTAAACCGGGAGCTGTATAATAGTGCAGAGGATCAAGCTCGTAAGTACTTAAACAAGTTTGCCGAAAGTAGAACGTCTGTTTTAGATACAAATCCGAGTATTCCCCTAACGATTTAATACTAAATTTGTTCCAAACGTTAACCGCATGCGCAAAACTCGCATCACTGATTCCCTCATTATTAAGATGACTGAAAAATGCTTCTTTGGGCGGAGAGTGGTCTCGTTTAATTTATCCCACGTATCAATATACTCATAAGGAAACACACCTTTGCGAACTACTGGAGAAAATTCCTCATCATTGTTGCAACTAGGCGGGTAATAATTTTTTACTATCCTCCAAATAGTCTGACAACTTTTCAATACTACTGCTCATAAATCTGAAAGAGTCAATAAATCTAAACTTAATTTTAGTACCTTCCATTACCTACGTGAGAGATATATCTTTCTTTGTTTACGGGCAGCAGTGAAATTGAACCGGGAACACTAGCCAATTCTCTAATGATGAAATGAGAATCATAACCTGATAAATTATGAAACACAACTGGTAGAATGTGGAGTCTGTATAGTTTAGGTTACATGCCTGGTGCGCTGCCCCCCGAAATGCTTCCTGTAAGATGATTATGGTCTCTAACTTTTATATCAGAATTAGTAAATGGTTTTCGACAAATGTGACAAATCGTGGCGCTTTCAAATTGCTCAACCTGACTGAGACTTAAAGTACCCATAGGAATTATTTGATTGATTATTTCGGTAGCCCAATGTGCAATACTTTGAAGCTCGTTAACAAACCATTGAATGCAATCCTTTCCTCTATAAAGCCTAAATCGGGATAAAGAATCATCATATGAACACTTCAAATAGTAAGCAATGCTGAAAGGTGTATGTTTGGAGTGAAATAGAGTATTACTTTCATACCAATTTGCACACTTCTCTAAAATACTTTCTAAATCGGCATAAATGACAAATGGCACCTTTTTTGAAATGCAAATTTTGAACTGTAAATTCATTTCTGTTTCGGTAGGCAGCCTAGCAGAGCATTGATTAAGTTGCTGACAGTGAGTGGAATGTTTTGTAGAAGGCGATCTGAAGAAAATGGTTCAAGCATCCGAAACAAATAAATTGCTTGCGGTTGCAATTCGATTTCTGTTTTGAAAATAAAGCTGACATATTTTTAATCCATGTGAAATGGTATTTAGTGTTAATATCATCCGCGGCTTGATCAGTAGTATTAAAAGTAGTATTAAAAGATTTATGGGTTCTCTATCGCTTTGCTGATTACTCAATACAAAGGGTTCAACTTTTTTACCATTTATGCA
Source organism: Vesta saturnalis (assembly GCA_036346205.1). Classification (NCBI taxonomy): domain Eukaryota; kingdom Metazoa; phylum Arthropoda; class Insecta; order Coleoptera; family Lampyridae; genus Vesta; species Vesta saturnalis. Next base: position 574,076 of record JARFJB010000664.1, read on the forward strand.
GTACAAATTAATTGCGAGGCTGTTTAGTTTCTCAAATTTTTTACATCATCCAGCTGAATGGGAAAGCGAATTGAATCAAAATTCAAAACATCTAGAAAATGAGAATAAGTTTGAACCCTTTCCGTATTACGCTGCGCGGGATATAAGGCTGAAACAACGGCCTACAGGAAGCAATACTCATCGTTATTTTTAACATTAACAACAGCATGCTTTACTTCTATGAAGCGTACAACTTTAACATAGGTTGAACAACCACCTCTAAATGGGACATAGCTATTAATATTCATTTTTAAATGTAAAACTTTATGTAATGCCCAACCGGAATCCCTTTCGGAAAACTCCTCTAATTTTATCCGTAACTTATCATACACGTTTTCATTGTACCAGACACGTACATTGGTTGAAATATCAATAACGCAATTTTTGTAGCAAAAGTCTTCAACTCAATACTATGATTTTGGGGTTGCATGAAATTGCAGGCTAAGACCACATTCACCTTTAGCATAGATTGCCTTAACATTAATTTCACCTTACGTGCAAAACTATTATACGTGTTTAGTAAAAATATCAAAGGGTCCTTAATGTTTGACATATTGATTATAATTCCTGTAAGTAACCTACCATTAAAACATGAGTCTAGGGGGTACCAACGTAATTTATGCATACCTTTTTTATTGACAATTCCACTACCAACTTTCTCTGAAGCGTTCTTTAACCGTCTCAATCTAACCAGATAGCACTTGAGCAATGCTAAATTGCTCTCAAGCTTAAGCAGACTTTCATTGGTCTCATAATAAATTTTATTTTTAATTATATCTTGAAATAGCTTAATATTGGTGTTAACTATACGGATGTGGCTCAAAAATTCCTTTTTTGTTTTCAATGAGGGAACAACACGCCTTGTTAAATTAACTATTTCACTACTACTTGGCATACTCAAAGTTCACAATATAAAGCACACACGTAATAATGAACTTTTAACAAATTGCTCTTCACAACGGTTTACAATAAAACTTCTAGTCACGATTGTAATGTATAAAAATATGACGCGCACACTGGTGATTATGTAATAACACTTGCTCTTCACTTTAGGTAATTTGTTGTAACGATTGCAATGTATCGAGTGAGGTGAGACTGTTCTTTATCTACTTATATAGAGATAAGATCAAGTAAGGTCGGATAAGTTCGGATCACCTTTAACCTTGAAAATAGATTTCTCGGAATTGACCTTGAAATTTGGGTTTACGTAACTGTATAATTAAAAATTGTGTTTTGCATGTAAGTTTAAGAGACGTAGATTTGTAATAAGTCTCGAACAATGTCTTAAAGTAAAGGATCACAGATCCTGATATGAAGCTTTAAGGAAATTTGAATGTATGGCTAGTAAACATTATAATGAAGCGATGAAAATACCTATTAGGAAAGATGATGATGTATCGTAGACCACATTAAACAAAAATCAGTTGAAGGAAATTGAATGTGAGAAACAAATGATAAATAAAATAGATATAATCCAGCAAAGGTATTACAAAATGTTAAGTGACAGTACATCAAACTTCCCATAATATGTATATTTACTTAAATCGATTTTTTATCTGTAGATATAGATGAATATTGCGGTTAATAAATTATAAGTTTTATAAAAAATATTTTACTTGTTAGATGACCTTGAAGAATCAGTCTGAAGAATGGATCGTCTTTGTTCTTGAAAGTTGATTTCTCAGAATTTGAGAAGCTATGACTCAGCCAAAACAACGAATCGCCTTTGTTCTTTTATCAGAGGTGTGACCTTGAAAATTATAAGCATAGACCTTGAAGTGTCGGCTTGAACAATGGCTCTTCATAGTTCTTAAAAGTTGATTTCTCAGAATTAAGGTGTATTTGGATAACAATCTATTTTATAACTCGACCAGAACAATGAATCGCCTTTGTTCTTTCTCAAAGTTGTGACCTTGAAAATTGTAAGCATAGACTTTGAAGCGTCGGCGTGAACAATGGACCCCTTTGTTCTTGAAAATTGATTTCTAGAATTGAGCCTGAAATGGTTGGGATAGCTGGATAACAATCTATTTTAGGAATCATGACAGAACAATGAATCGCTTTTGTTCTTTTATAAAGATGTGACCTTGCAAATTGTAAGCATGGACTTTGAAGCGTCGGCTTGAACAATAGACTGCCTTTGTTCTTGAAAACTGATTTCTCAGAATCGAGTGTATTTAGATAACAATCTATTTTTAGAAATTATGACGGAACAATGGATCGCCTTTGTTCTTGAAAATTGATTTCAGAATTCAGGTGTATTTAGATAACAATCTATTTTATAACTCGACCAGAACAATGAATCGCCTTTGTTCTTTTCTCAAAGTTGTGACCTTGAAAATTGTAAGCATAGACTTTGAAGCGTCGCTCGGCGTGAACAATGGACCCCTTTGTTCTTGAAAATTGATTTCTAGAATTGAGCCTGAAATGGTTGGGATAGCTGGATAACAATCTATTTTTAGGAATCATGACAGAACAATGAATCGCTTTTGTTCTTTTATAAAAGATGTGACCTTGAAAATTGTAAGCATGGACTTTGAAGCGTCGGTTTGAACAATAGACTGCCTTTGTTCTTGAAAACTGATTTATCAGAATCGAGGTGTATTTAGATAACAATCTATTTTAGAAATTATGACGGAACAATGGATCGCCTTTGTTCTTTTCTCAGAGGTCTGACCTTGAAAATTGTAAGCATAGACTTTGAAGCGTCGGCTTGAACAATGGATGGTTTTTGTTCTTGAAAATTGATTTCTTAGAATTGAGGTGTAGCTAGATAATCTATTTTTATAACTCGACCAGAACAATGAATCGCCTTTGTTCTTTTCTCATGTGACCTTGAAGAAACGGCTGCCTGCTTTTAGAAACGGCTACCTGTTTTGGAGAATGGCTTCCTGTTTTGGGAACGGAACCATTTGAGGGCACTTTGCTGGGGGCGTGACCACAGTAAACTTCAAGAATTGCATAATGACCTTGAAACATGCATAGACAACAATGATTGAGACAGAGCTCAATGAACTTCCTGAGAGGCGTGACCAATTAACACTCAGCCAGAGAATTGATTGGTGACCATGAAAGGATTCATTAGTGACTCATACTCATTTACATTACGGGACGAAAGTAACATGTTACTTTTGTACCCATAGTGCTATTACTTTTGTACCCAACCACGTTTTTGTCAATTAATGGTTGTCTTCTTATAAATGGAATGTGCTTGACAAAACCGATAAAAACACTGTGTAAATAAGGGTATAAAGAATTAATATGCAAACAGATATATTCAAATTAATCATTTTAACACTACGTAAACGCTAAATGAATAAATGTTTAAAACTTACTTTTGGTTCATAAAATCATCTAACGTCTACTAGTACAACCTTATGATACGATACGCACGCAGCAACTGAATGTAAGCGAAGGTCATCGCCGCTATCTCCTGATGGTAGTGGGGCGATGTTTTAACTATTAAATAAACCTACAGAGCGTTTGTTACTTTCGACCCACTGTTACTTTTGTACCCGGTCTCCCCTACATAAAAACTCATATTTAAGCTTGTTTTCATTTCTCTTGGAGCTGATTAGATGTTGGGAAAATTTCAGCGGCGTTGATTATTAAACAGCTGTATGTTTCAAAGATAAAAATACAAACATATAGACCTTAAATATATCGATTAATCATGTTCGATGCAATTTTTTTATATGCCCAGTAATTTAGTGACGAAAAAAGTGCCTAAGGTATAATTTAACTGTTAGCTCAAATTTTTTCAATATCTGAACAACAATTAATTTTATAACAAAATGTGTAGGCATATTTTTTGAAGAAAATTTAACTCTACGTACCTTCTCTTTATAAAGTTTTATAATATAAAGTGAAATAAGTCTAAAAATTAAATAAATATGATTGAAAATGCTTAAGTTGTATTATCGATATTTTTTTAGTGGCTTTGAAGTTCTTTTGAGTTAGCATCTAGATGTCTATTACTCTCTGTACGACATGAAGTTTTAAACGTCTGTTTGACATAGATTATTGTTTTTGTTTTACAATGTTGGCTATTATCGTTATGAACGTATTAAAAATGAGGTTGCATAATTATCCTAAAATATTTTATTATAATTATTTCATTTCTTTTAATTTTCACTTTGTAGGATGGAAGGTCGTGTGTTGTTTCACACCAGTTATTTAAACCTTGTCTTTTCAAATTTTAGTAGACAATTATTTATTTATTATTTTGGATTGAAGTAAGTTTGAAATTGAGTTAGTAGTTTACTATGATCATTAAAAAATTTTAACATTCCGCCCTAGACCCTTTGACCGTAGTAGCCCCTGATACATATATTGTCTAATTTGAGTTTTATGTAAGAGTAACTGTGAATTTTGAAGCACTTTTTCAGATTTAGCAGCTTACTAAAACCCACGGCCTTCTTTGGGAGTTCAGTAGGCAACCCGCTTATTCTAATAAGCCTACGCAACACCTAGTGTGCATTGTTCAGCTTTCTGAACAATACATTCAATTCGGGCTTATATCGTATGGTTCATTTCTTATTCTGCATGATAATGAATGTGGTACCTTTTTTGAAGTTTGTATGGGGGGTTTGGTTTGATGCCGTCTCGGGACGTTCAGAAAACGAAAAAACATCGTTAGTATTTAAATAAATGTTTTAGATAAATACAGTCCGCGCGGCCAAAGAATGCCTGAACGTTGGATGCGCATTCGTCCAACTTCAAGTCTCTTAAGCGCGGCATGTCAGTGGCGTCGCCACCAAAAAGCGTTCCGTTTATTATCATGTATTACACTAATTTACATTTATAGATACTCAATAGCAGTATTCATAGATTTAAGAAAAGCTTTTGATACAGTTAATCATAGAATACTTTTAAATGCTTGGAAAATATTGGAATAAGGCATAAATATTTAAATTGGTTTGGAAGCTATTTAATGAACAGAAGATTCATGGTTAAAGTAGGGGAAGAATATAGTAAAGAAGAAATTTTGGAAAGTGGGGTTCCACAAGGGAGTAACTTAGGTCCAATTTTATTTTTAATATACGTCAATGATATATTTAAAGAGATAAATAATGCGCAACTCTTTATGTACGCGGATGACGCTGTCCTGATGTATTCCCATCAACAAATTCATATCTGCCAGAATGAGATACAGAATGATCTCAGCAGAATAAGCAAGTGGATGCATGATAGAAATTTATACATAAACACGGAGAAAACTTGTGCCATGGTATTCCAGACACCACACATGAAGAATGTAAATACCGTAAACATAACGATGCATACATGTAACTGCCTAGCCAATACAAGCAGCTGTAGTTGCAATAATATTAAAATTGCAACCGAAACAACATACCTCGGACTTATCATAGACTCACAACTCAAGTATCATAAACACATTGACAATCTACATACACGTCTAAAAAAAATATCAGGCTGTTTTTATTTATTAAGTAGACATGCAGGCAGAAAAGCAATGTATATCGTCTACAAAGCGTTAGTGGAATCAATAGTCAGATATGCAGTAAGGGTTTGGGAGTGTGCAGAAGAATCTCATCAAGCTAAACTGCAAACGCTACAAATAAAACTATTAAAGATGATACTCTAAGATAAAAACATACAGAAAATAAACTATTCGAAAAATGGATACATTAACACGAAGAGGCTTTTACAAATACACCAATATACTCAAGAACTATGGCGAGAATGAGCATCAAGTACCGCTGGCCCACAATTATGTAACAAGACGAACTTACTATTCAATTCCCATTTAATATAACAGTTATGGGGAAAGATCGCTGAAGTGTATAATACCAAAACTTTACAATTCTATACCTGGCCGTATAAAGTATCCCAATAGACTCGGAACATTACAAAAAGAATTAAAAAAATGGATCCAGGAACTTACATAAAACAATCAAATTACATTATTCCTTAGAGAAATTTAGATTTATTTTATATTATATTTTATTTTTTTTATATTAAAATTTACACTTACTTTTTAAAGGATTATTATTATATTGTTTGTTTTTCTTTCACTTTTTTTCCATTGTTTACTTTAATTATAGAATTATTATTGCTATCATCGATAATAAGTTCAATTTATATAATACAATTACAAGTTTATTTTATATATTTATATTTTATAGACCACAGTCAATAAAAGTGATCGCTTTAGAAGTTAAACCGCGACAGGATTTGTATTATATTGTCAGACTTAAGATAAATAGGCTTAACTGTAACACGTAAACTACAGGAACCGACCGCTAAGTCTCCTGAGACTTGGTTGGCCCTATAACTGTACATTATTCTGTTAAATAAATTATTCAATTCAATTATTCAATTCAATTCAATTCAATTAATTATTTATTTCTGTTATTAATTTACATACGTACTTGTTAATTTAACTTTATTACAATTATTGCAACAAAACGACAGTGAACCATTTTGGGTCGTATGTGAATTTTAAAGCTCATAATACTCAAATTTATTAGACAAATATGTATAAACAACAAATACTTTCACAATACATAGTAAGATAAATAAGTAGTTTTGCGGCGCATGTAATGCTAATGGCCTTTGCTTAAATTCTCATTAAAGAAATCCTAATAGTCGACATTCCTTAGTATCATTAACAACAGATTAGCAAATATTAAAAATGTTTTTATTAGTTAGTTCGTTTTCAACTGTGATTTAAAAGCGAGTGTAGAAATATGAGTTCTACATTGGGAAAAAGTGGCCAAGTAATAAGTGGTCAAACGCGTGAGCTTATATATAATGTGTACAGTTATTTGAAAACTTACACCCACATATACCTTGAAACAATTAAAAGAAACCGTGTCTGAAGCAACAAAAGTGTCTGTTAGATCAGTAGCAAATATTATTAAAGAGGGTGAAGGTCCAACAGAAGAGGAAAACCAAGATTTTCAACTTCAGGCAAGAAACGCCCACGTCCGTCTCCTGTGACCGACTTGGAAGATTTCGAAAAGATCCTTTTCGCAATATAGTATATAATTTTCACAAGACCGAGGGTGCACGGGCTACAATTCCTGCTCTACGCGAGAAACTCTACAATGACTTAGGTTGCCACGGTGGTGCTACACCTTTACGTGTTATATTAAAAGACCTGGGATTTCAATGGCATCGAACTGAGAATAATAGAAAACCTTTAATAGAGAAGAACGATATAAGGGCTCTAAGAATTACTTACAAAAAATTCAATTCTACCGAGAATTAAATCGTCCAATTATCCACATGGACGAAACATATGTTCATAGTGGACACACACAATCAACGTCGTGAAGTAATGGCACAACTAACGGACTGCTGTCTGCAATTTCCAAAGGACCAAAAATGATTGTGGTACATGCAGGAGGTGAAATGGGTTTTTTACCAGGTTGTAGTCTGATATTTAAGTCAGGAACTATCAGCGGCGACTATCGCGACGAGATGAATGGTAGCAACTACGAAAAATGGTTACGTGAGAAACTTTACCAAACTTGCCTCCACAATCGGTATTGGTTGTTGATAATGCGCCGTGCCATAATGTTCACTCCTTTGATGTACAGATCACAACTTTATGAAATAATTAAGCTACACAAAAGGAACAAATAACGTACAAGTTTGATTGTATATTAAGTAATGAAGGACATACGGTGCTGCGACTACCTCCCTATCACCCGGACTTAAACCCGATTGAGTTGATTTGGACTCAAGTGAAAATAATGTTGCAAAGAGAAATACCACCTTAACTTCAACCACGTTAGAAGATTGTTGGAAGAAGAATTAGCGGCTGTTACTCAAGAAAACTGGCAAAAGTGCTGTAAGAAGGTAATCGACCAGGAAAAAAATTTAGAGAACGAAATACTGATTGACGTACAAGTCGAAAAACTGGTGATAAATTTGGTGGACGATTCAGAAACTGAAAGTGACTGGTCTAGTGATGAATGATTGTGTGACTTATTTGTTAGTAGTATTTAATATTATTATAGTAGGTAATTATCGCCGTTTGAGTAACTTTTCTATTCTTTGGCCGCGCGGACTGTAACATTGTTTAATTATAACTTCAAGATCTAATACATCGTACATTTACCCAAAAACATTTCTTTTAAATAAACTCTGTTTTTATATTTATATATTTTTATCTCCACTAGCAATTAACATCGTTATTATATTATAAAAATAACAGAAAAAATATCAAAAATTTTAAAGTTCTTATCAGAATATTTTTTAACAATGTGATAAAATTAGTAAACAAATTAAACATTATTTGTACATGTCAATATCTTTGGTTAAAAAATTATGGGTTCAAATTATGATTACATAGTTTTTTTAGCGAATTCATGACCTGCTCATACTTCAATCACGTATTTTTCTTATTGGCCTAAAATTAATTTTTAATTTCCTTCACTGTTGATTTATCAATGCTCTTCAGTTTTTCATTTCCAAGCATTTTCTTTTTTGAGTGAGCTGCAAGAAAACATTTTATTAGACAACAAGAAATTAGAAATAAACATAGTAGTATTATCGTTAGTTATGTTTAATGTTTATTTATTGTATAAAATAACAAAGCGCATTACGCAAAATAAAATAAAGAGACCTATTTTCTGGGAAAGGAAGCTGTTTACACATTACTAGCAGTAAATGTTGAAAGTTACCATCTAATATTGCCTCCAGTGTACATCCTACAAGTTTGAATGTTTGTGGAAATATACAGACATAATTCCTATATTGAAAATATTTCAATAATTTTCCCTTAACAAAACAAACCCCAAATGTTAGTTAAAGTTTCTATCAAATTAATTTAAAAAACACATAAAAAGGTTTTATTAAAAAAAAGCAAAATCTAAAAATTAATCATAATCTTGAATCGACATAAAACATAAAAATGATTGCTATGCAACCTATCGTACACGTAAGCTAATATGGTGAAAACTACAGTAATGAATTATAATTGGTATTTAGCATTTTAATCAAGCTCACATTTCAATAATAATCTGCTGTTGTTAACAATTAGTAATTAATTTTGGATTAGTGAAGGTCATAAATACAAATTAATTGTAAATTAGCACTTGAAGCGGGGATATATTCGTTTATGTAATGATATAATAAATAATCCCATTGTCTATACATAACAAATAACAGTTTTACTTATTTCTGTTTATACATTTTTTTTATTGTGCTGTTTTCAATTCTTCAATAACCTACTTCAGGTTACTATTTTTGTTACATTTTTATTGTCCATATTATATTAATAATGTATGAACGAATATTGTTCATGTTAACTGTTTTGTTGTATCCACGTTTTATAGTTAGATTAAAAGACATTTTTTTCTTTCGGATACTCGTGTAATTTGAAATCTGATCTTAAGTTCTACGTTTCGGTAGATTACTATTCTACCTTTATCAAGAATATAATATAATTGCAATATTAAAATTGATTGACACTAGATAGTCTAGTAAACTTAGGCATAAAAAGAGCCAATCTGCGGAATGCGAGTAACTAAGCTGATTTTTTGTAAACACCTTTGTTTTGGCGTTGTAAAGCTGCGAAAAAATGCACCGTTGTTATTAGTGGAGCTTCTTGAGATATTAAAGGTCAAAGGTCACTTTTTTCAGTTTTTTCTTTATAACTCGCTTTTTTTTGTATGATGTATAGTTTTTGAGATACAGCGCGTAGAAAAGAGCGCGGACTTTACATTATGATTAACGTGGTTTAAATGGCAACGCAAAGGTAGTTGTCTAACTGTGCAATGTTGATTTTATTGAAATAACAATGTTTTATTGTTGTAATGTAAGTATAACATGTTTTATAGAAAAGTTTTAAGTATTTATTCAACCAAAAAAAATTAACTATTTTGTAGGAATTTTATTGTATCTAAATAAAATAGGTAGGTAAGCAAGTGACTTACTGTGTCTCCCTAATGTAAACACATGCTAAAAGCAGCTGTTCTTGTAAAATAAGTGCCGGCTTATATAAACGTCTCGTTCGTTTTTTACCTGCTTGACCTTGCCAGCATTAATCTCAACCCCCCTTTCTGACTAGTTCTAGTGGCAGATGATTCAGTTGGTACCAATTCAAATCAGATTCAGTCGAAATTTTTTCTCCGGCGAAAGAAGAGGTACGAAAGATAAAACGCAATATGAATATAGATGAAAATATTTGTTTTATATGTAATAAACCGTTATGTGAAGGCCGTAAAGTGACTGTTAGTGCTCGTGGTTTAGAAACTTTTAAACGTGCCAGCCTTTTAAGAAACGATGACCACAGAGAGCGTTTAAGTAATGATGAGTTTTGATTTAAACTTTTATTCCTTTCAACTTTTTAAAATCATTTACTAGGTACACTTCTGATAAATGGATTGCAGCTGCAAAGCGTCCCCTAGAAGAAGGAGAGGCATCGGGATCTCGTACGAAGCGGGCTAGTTTTGCTTTTAAAGATTTATGTCTTTTCTGCAGTGAACCAGCAGTAGCAGAGACGAAAAAACCACTATCAAAAAGACGTAAAATAAGCCTCGTATGCACTCTTGAACGTGGAGATTCGTTTGGACAATTGATCAAAGATCGGGTTGAATGTGAACATGATTTGGTTGCTTCTGAAGCTAGATATCACGCTTATTGTTTTAATAAATATTTAAAGGTATCAAAAGTCGATTCAAAATCAAAACAGAAAGAACTAGAAGAAAATGTATCAGCAGCGATAGATGAAATTATCTATTACATTGAAAATAATGAAGATTCGCAATTTACGTTGCAATAGTTGAAAAATGTTTGTAAAGATTATGTGCTAAGCAATAAGACAATTCTTTCAAAATTAAATGACCGTTACGGAGCTCGAATTGTAATTACTACGAAGGAAAGATCATTTACTATTATATCTTTTCGTGATACAAGCTCAAATATTCTATCGAAAGCTTGGTATTAGGCTAAAAAGGCAAACCTGCAAGAAGAACGTCTCAGGGTAATTGAAGCTGCCGCAGTAATAGTTAGAGATGACATAAAATCATGCGTCGTTGAAACCAAATCATATCCACCCCCAAATAGAATGTTGGAAAATATTAATAAAGAAATTCCATCAACTTTATTGCACTTCATTAACGAATTGATATTAAAAAACAGAAAAGGAAAGACAGATCATCTACAAACAAAATGTACTGCCATATGCCATTCTATAATGGCTTCCATTCGTGAACGATCGTTTTCGTCCCCGTTATTACTTGGATTGTCCGTATTTCTTCATAGGAGATGTGGTTTAAGAAGACTGATTGATATTTTGTCAAGTTTAGGATTTGCCGCTTCATACAGCCAAACTTTAACATATGAGGCTTCAACTGTTTTTCACCCTCAGCCGCACATTATTCCGCAATCTAATGCTCTAGTACAATATGTTGCCGATAATGCCGATATAAATGTTTACACACTTGATGGACACAACACCATACATATAATGGGAATTATTAAAATTGTTACTCCAAAAAACGCTGTTGTAGCGGACAAACGTATCCAAAAAGTCACAAAACAGCCTAGCGCAAAAGATTTGGCAGAAGTATCACACATTCCTATTCAAACTTATGACAACCGTAACGTTTCTGGTTTGAGTAAAATTACAGTGCAGGATTGCAATAATGAAGATTTGTCAACTGAAATTTGTACAACCATAACAAATCAATTTTGATGTACAAAATTGATTTGTTATGGTTGTACGAAATTTCGAGTTTAACACGTTGCCAGGATGGAATGGGTTTCTTGAAAAATTACGAAAAACATCTCCAATTTTCAACTTCTTTGGTTTTATTTTGCCGTTCATTCACCATCCTGCAAGTGACATGAATACTATTTACACAACGTTGCATTGCGCTGTCAAAGCAGCCAGAACACACCAGCAGAAATCTTGCATTATAACATTCGACCAACCACTTTTTATAAAAGCACGAGAAATCGTAGCTGCTTCTGACGTTAATTCACCTATTCCTAAAATAGTGGTAAGACTGGGAGGCTTCCATTTGCTGATGTCTTTTCTTGGATGTATAGGCTATACAATGGATGGAAGTGGAATAAAAGAAGCTTTACACACCACATATGCTCCTAATTCTATCGAAAAAACGTTAGATGGACATGCTTACGCAAGAAGTATCAGAGCTCATACTCTACTACGTGTTGCACTATCATCCATAATCTTCAAAGATATAGAAATGGGAGAACAATCTACTATCTATTACAATAATATTGTCGAAGATATTAACTGCGAGAAAATTTCTTACGAAAATTTTGAAGAACCTGCAAACTTTGATTCATTGGTTAACCAGTTCAGTGAAAAGGTACGTATTTTATTGTTATGAAAAATTTGCATTTTTAATGTTTCTTGCTAAAATTGATGTTTTTTTTTGTAAAAGGTAAATGAAGTGAAAGCTAGAGGTCCCACAGCACAGTTGTGGATACAGTATCTTGATATGGTGTCCATAGCTCATAATTTTATTAGATCGGAAAGAACAAGAAATTGGAACGAACATATGAATACAATAAGAAAAATGCTTCCATATTTTCATGCATGCGGGCATTTTTTGTATGCTAAATCAGCGCATTTGTATCTTCAAGATATGCTTGGTTTACAAGAAACCATGGACCCGGAAACTTTCAACGACTTTAAAAACGGATTTTTTACAGTAAAAAGTACGGACAAGTACAATTCTGGTACATGGACTGACATGATTATTGAACAAACCCTAATGAAATCATTGAAAACAGATGGTGGCGTTTCCCGAGGAAGAAGTACTCAAGACAGTGTCCTATCTAAGTGGATATGTGGAATGCATGCCACTAACACAATATGTGAAGAAATAGAAAACTTTTGCAATATTTCTTTGGAAACCACAGAACAACATGTAGATTCACGAGTAAAATGAGACAATGAAGACGTTGGTAAACTTATTGATTGGTTTACATCGTACAGTCCATTTCCAAGCAGTGATAAAATAATCTCTGTAGCAATAGGAATTGTCGGAGATAGCAACATTAATTGTTACAAAGCTTTTGAAGTTGGACTTAAATCGATGCAAAAAATGGTGGGGTTGCCATTTAATGAAATAAAACTGAAGCGTGCGGATAGAGTTGTACCACTTTCGATTGTTAAAAGTTCTGTTAAAATTCACAAATGCTCAGTCACTATTAATCCTCTACTTCTTTTTCAAAGAATTTCTGCAAATAAGCATTTTAGTGAAAATCTTCGAGAATACATGAAATATGAATTAAGCGCTATTCGATAATTGTGGCACGCGGAAAACTGTAAAGTCCAAATTGTACAACAACATGGAAGCTTTTGATATTCCACTCGAACATGGTGATGTTGAATACATCACAGATGGTGGCTTTCTCTTACATCGCGTTGTTTGGAATAGAGATGACACGTTTTCCGTTGTTTGCAACCGATATGTCGAGTATCTTCTAAGACATTTTGGTCCAAACAATCTTGGTGTTTTTGACGGGTACTTTGACAACAGTAAAAATATCAAAGCTATGGAGCAGTCCAGACGAACTGTTGCTCTTGCATCTTCATATGAGGTCCACTTCGATGAAACAATGGTTGTGCCTATTGCTCAGGAAAAGTTTTTATCAAATAAATGCAATAAAAAAAAAAACCTTATTGCAATGCTTATTGAGCAATTAGAAGCTGCTCATATTCTACCAAGCAGGCTAGAGATGATGCTGATGTCCTCATGGTAGAAACAGCGATAGAAAAATCTACACTGAAAGCCGCCGTTATTGTAGGTGAAGATGTCGATCTCATGGCTATTTTAATAGGACGGGCGCATATTCACAAAAATGAAATTTTTTTTAAAAAACTTGGAAAAGGAAATATGCAATCTCGAATTTTTTCTTCAAAAAGTTTAGAAATATCCACACTGCAAAGAACATATTCTGTTTTTGCACTCCTTTACCGGTTGTGATACAACTTCTGCGTTGTTCCGCAAAGGAAAAGTGGCCGTTTTAAAAATGTTTGAGAAAAAAACAATCTGCATGAGTACGCAGAATCATTTAAAAAAAGAGACAGCACACCGGAAGAAATTTTCCAAAACGGAATACGTTTCCTTCTTGCGGTGTATAATACCCCAATGCACGAAGAAAAAATTGATGATTTCAGGTAAAAATTTATTATGAAAAATTAACCTACTAAGTACTTAAAAATTAAGATTAATTTTATTAAATACATAAATAAAAAGTTTACCTCGAGTAGGATTCGAACCTACGACCTGTACTTTGCTAGAGTACCGCGCTAACCAACTGCGCCACCAAGGTTCAAGCCCCAATCGATGCAAATTTTGTCTTTATGTATGTAGAACTGATGTGAATTCTAAATATAATGAGATAACAGTCAAATTACTTATATTTACCTTTGAACTTATTCGTTCACAACAAAAACTTATAATAATACTAAGTACTTATTTTTCTAATGATATTTATATGTTTAGGTATACAAATTTTATTATGTCTCCTAGACAAAATCGTCCTGTCCAGCTGGCCAATCTTCCGCCCACAAGCGAAGCAGCTCGACAGCATATTTATCGGGTCTACTATCAAGTAAGTACAGCTGTGATTTCAAAAAAAAAATGCTAAACTAAGCCTTTTCTTCCAGGTACAGACCTGGCTTGGAGAAGACCTACAACCTGATCAGTGGGGCTGGCATACTGACAACGAAATCCTGCAACCCACAACCACTTTATTACCTCCAGCTCCACAGGAACTGCTAAATGCAATTTTTTGCAATTGCAAGAAGGGGTGTGGGGCTATGTGTGGTTGCAGGAAACTTCGTTTAAAATGCTCACAAATTTGTGGGTAATGTCAGGGGCAAGCGTGCCTCAATTCTTCCCCTATGGTTGAGGAGGATGAGGAGAGCAACGCCGGACAAATAATTGAAGAATTTCTTCTGACTGCTGAAGAAACCGCCGAAGAAGAACAAGAAACAATGGAAGCTCTATATCTAGAAGAAAGTGAAGAAGAGAATATAGATTAAATTCATTTTGTTTGATCTATATTCTTGCTTTCTTACCCTTCTTCCTGGTATCCGGAACTTTTAACCATTTCAAGCTTAAATAAAACGTTTTTCTATTTTTGTTGTTGAAAAAAAATATTTTGATTATTTTGTAAAATACATTTTTTTTACAAGTTTAGTTATTTTTTATTTTTTCGTAGTAATATTAATAATAATAATTTTATTGCAGCAAAATAACATTTAAGAGTGGATAAATCGCCTCGCGCTAGGTTCCTAATGCGTTATTTCCACAATGGCCCGCGCGCTCCCCTTTCTCCGCCCTGTATCTCAAAAACTATACATCATACAAAAAAATGCATTAATCAAAATTATAGAGAATTTTCTTAGCTAGAATTTTTATCTCCTGACTTTTTATCACACGATGCATAATAAGCGAGTTATAAAGAAAAAACTGAAAAAAGTGACCTTTGACCTTTAATAACTCAAGAAGCTCCACTGATAACAACGGTGCATTTTTTTCTCAGCGTTATAATGCCAAAACAAAGGTATTTACAAAAAATCAGCTTAGTTACTCACATTTCGCAGTAAAATCCTTATTTGACTGGATTATAGAGGTCTCGTAACTTTATTTGTTTTTTATTGTGTTGTATATCGTGTACTGCTGCGGGTCGTAGGTCCTGTGTATGTATTTTTGTCTTTTGGAGTATTGTCAGAGTTGTTGAGTGCATGTCGAGCTGGTGTTATAGATTTAGTAGATGTACTGTTATCGTTAGATATATATTGGTTGTGTGCTGTTAATTTTGATTGGGCAATTTTTTTAATGATTGGTTTCAAAATTGGTGAAATTCGTGATCCAGCATCTCTTTTGTTTAAAGCTGAAGGTCTTTTTTCGATTTCAATCGCTTCTCTGATGATTCTTTCTTGTAGTCCGTTCACTGAAGCGTGTAATTTTATTTGGTTAACGTCGATATGATGTCCAGTGTCGAGATAATGGGTTGCTAATGAGTTTGATGTTATGTGTTGCTTGATTGCCAATTGATGTTCTTATGCACGTACATTTTATCTTCCACTAGTTTGCCAACGTAAGAACTTTGACAATTTCTACATGGAATTTCATATACACCTTGTTCTTCACCTTCAACCTTGTCTTTTGGACTATTCAACAATTGATGAATGGTAATGTGTGGTTTGAAAACAACTCGTATATTAATTTTCGAAAATTTGTTGGAAATTGTATCGGTCACTAATATATGGTAATAACAGTAAATTATGAAATTCTTCAATTTTGTTCTTTTTTTTTATGATTGTGGACCTGAACAGGCTAAATTTGGCCTATAGTGTTAAAGCACTCAGGAACACTTAGGAGGATGGATAGAGGGATAATGAATTGCCAATAGATGCCTATGAACAGCTACCGTAAGTTTTCTCATATCATAAGTGAGAGGAAAGCAGGAACTAGGGAGATCATTCCAGAGTCTAGAAGCCGTGTAGAAGAATGTGGATTGCGTCTGTTTGGTACGACAATTGGAGATTTGTACTGCATACTGGTGATGTAAATGAGCGAACCGAGTGTTTTCCGCAAAGATAGCCCGAGATGGTATCAAAGAATATAATTCAGCAGCACAATAGCCGTTGTAATAACGATAATACAAAGAAAGAACTGAAACCATCCTTCTATGCTCAAGGACTGTATGTGAGACGTTAAGGAACACTAACCCAGAGGTAAGAATTATATTCCAGATGAGGCCAAATTTGGGCCTTATACAGCAGGAGTTGTCGAGAGGTAAAGTACTGCTTAGATCTGCACAAAAATCCTATTTTACGACCAGCTGTTTTGGTAGCTGATAGAAGATGGTCAACCCATGAGAGATTTGAAGATACAGTCATACCCAACAGAGTAATAGAGTCTGAAAACTTAAGAACTGAGCCATTCATTCTTACAACAGGAAATGATCGATCTTTTTTGGCGGACACAAGGCAACACTGAGTTTTGTTAGCATTAAGTTTAACTAGATTATTGCTTTCCCATTCGAGAATACGTTGAATGTCTTTGTTGATTGAATTTGCGTTTTCAGCTTTAATTTCTTGATTTGACATAGAAGGTGGATTATCACTATGAGTAGACTGAGATGAACTATAGTGAAGAGTGCTATCGTCAGCAAAGCAATGGATGGGGTTAGTTGTTGAAGAAATAAGGTCATTTATGTACAACAGAAAAAGTGTAGGCGCTATAACGGATCCCTGTGGTACGCTGTAACAACCCTTTTTGAGTTGTATTAAAATATACCATAATTTAAGGTCTTTCATTCGTTCTGTTGTAAATATAAGAAAATTTATTTATTAATGATTTGTAACTACGAGGTAGGCAACTTAATTTGCATTTTGGTGTAACTTAAGTGCATATCTTCTTAAGGATATATATTTCTTAAAGGTTTATACTCCCACTTCAAATTATTTTTCTAATCATTTTATTCGCGCATTACGTCATCGTGACTTAATTCCTTGCACAAATCTCTTCGCGCACGAGTACATCATCTAACTTAAAAAGCATCCATTTTTTCACTTCCTGATGAAAGTGGTGTTGCAGAAAACATTTTTTGGGTTTTCCACCAAAATTTTAGTGTAAAGTGCCATTAATTTGATGGCAAGATATCTTTTAACTCGTTATATTAAAAATGAAAACATTTGCTCTTTTCAGGCACTTTTATTTTTGTTCAGTTTTATTTTACTTTTACACTTTTAATTTCCCCGCTTTTGATTACGCATTTAATTTTACTGTTGCGTACGCTTTCATTTTATGATTGCAATTTATATTTGAAAATTTTAAGAAAATGCATTAAACGGATTACTCAATTTCAAGAAGAAAATTTATAAGGATAATTCCAGTTATGGGTGTGGCTTACAACGTAAAGCATTATTACAAGATATTGCGCAAGATTGTGGCAAGGATGACATCACCTCAGTTGAAATTTCCGTAATCATTAAGATACCAGACGGGGTTATTAAAAAATTTGTGTACAAACATTTTACAAACGGGTATTTATGTTGATTTAATTAGCGATTTAACGTATTTTTAAGATACATTTTATTTAACCATATCATTAACTGCTAATAAACATAGTTGTATATTTTTTATTGTTTTGCTTTTTGATAAAATTTTTAGTGTAAAACTCGGTTTAGTTATTCCGAGCATAATTAAAAAATAACTTGGCGTCCGAGGTCATTTTATTAGTATTACATTGCATTTTTATTATTTATGTCAAGTGAAAATAACAGCAAAAATTGTGGTAATTAAGCAAATCCAAAGAACGAACCACCCTATGTTAATCTACCGATTTGAGTCGAAGGCATTATTTGTGGTGAATGGTTGGTATCTCCAGTTAGATTTGTTGTTAGGAGAACTTATTACATTTATTTCATTATTATATTATTTAAAACATTTTATATTTTAAAACGATTACCAGTTTGACCACTACTTTACAACGCCCGCGTTAATGCTAACTTCTTTTGAAAAAAAGCCATCAACTACAATTTTGAATTGTTGTTGATAACTTTGTTCTTAATTTTCTTTATTAGTTCTAAACGATATCCATTGTGAAGTAATACATTAGTTAGATTATTCAATTCTTGGGTTCTTGAGCTATTGTCCGTCAATCGAATGGATCTGATGGTTAACGACTTTACAATTTCCACTAAGTTGATGAGGGTGGTGGTGTGATTCTGCATGAAGATATCGATTAGTCTGAGTTTTCTTTCTGTGTACCGTATAATTAACTTTGTATCCAAGTTATGTAATTAAAATGTCCAAAAATGATAAACGATTATTGATTTCTAGTTCCATTGTAAATTTTACATCTTTGTGTATGTTGTTGAGATGTTGCCAAAAGTTACATAAAGTTTTTAATCCATGTGGCCATATAACAAATGTGTCATCCACATAGCGAAACCAACATTTGGGTTTAAGGAGAAACGATTCTATCGCCTTGTTTTCGAAATTTTCCATAAATATATTCACTATAGCCGGAGAAAGTGGTGAACCCATCGAAGCTCCTTTAATTTGTTTGTAGAAATCTCCTTTGTACATGAAGTAAGTTGAATTCATGCAGTGCTTTATTAATTTTAAAATATCTGGATTGATAGAATGTTGAGTTTATAAAATTTGGATCGTTTCTTCTACTGGAACTTTTATAAATAATGAGGTCTCATCAAAACAAACAAAAATATCACGAATATCTAATTTGACGTTTTTAAGTTTTTCTAAAAAGTCTAAAGAGTTTTTAATACAAGATCTAGCACTTACACAAAGGGAGTAACTGGCCATTACGCCCTATTGTAAGTGCTTTCAATTCTCCAACTCATGAACTTGCAAGATATCTTTCAAAAGAACTACAACCTATTTGTGTAAGTGCTAAATCTTATATTAAAAACTCTATAGCGAATATATTTATGGAAAATTTCGAAAACAAGGCGATAGCATCATTTCCCCTTAAAACCCAAATGTTGGTTTTGCTATGTGGCCGACACATTTGTTATATGACCACATGGAATAAGAACTTTAGATAACTTTTGGCAACATCTCGACTACATACACAAAGATATAAAATTTACAATGGAACTAGAAACCAATAATCGTTTATCATTTTTAGACATTTCAATTACAAAACTTGGAAAAAAATTTAATTATACAATACACCGAAAGAAAACTCATACTAATCGATATCTTTACCATCACCCACATCAACTCAGTGGAATTGTAAAGTCATTAACAGTCAGATCCATTCGTTTGATGGACAATAGCTCAAGAACCCAAGAATTAAATAATCTAACTAATGTGTTACTTCACAATGGATATCGTTTAGAACTAATAAAGAAAATTAAGAACAAAGTGATCAACAACAATTCAAAATTGAAGAATTTCAAAATTTACTGTTATTACCATACATTAAAGGAGTGACCGATACAAGTTCCAAAAAATTTTCGAAAATTAATATACGAGTTGTTTTCAAACCACACGTTACCATCCATCAATTGTTGGACAAGCTAGTAGAAGATTAGATGTACTTGCAAAAGAACATCAATTGGAAATCAAGCAACACTCATTGGCTACCCATTATCTCGACACTGGACATCATATCGACGTTAATCAAATAAAATTACTCGCTTCAGCGAACAGACTACAAGAAACAATCATCAGAGAAGCGATTGAAATCGGAAAAAGACCGTTATCTTTAAACAAAAGAGATGATGTATCACGAATTTCTCCAATTTATTTAATATATTGAAAGCACTGCTTTGCCAACATTAAAACCCATATGTGTATCTAAGCCCTAGTCTAAGATCTAAGCAATTTACTTCATTGTTAAAAAGTCCATTATTATAAACTATTTTATATTTATAGGATTTTATAGGATTACAATATTAGGTACGTGTATAAAACGTTCAAAGGTCATAAGAATCCTAATGAGTGGTACTTACGTATTACACATACGTAACTATTTTTATACTCCATAGGAGTAGAAAAAGTATAGTACACAACTCGAGTGGTAATGCCTATTATGCACCACCCTTATTATGTAATATACCTAGGTCGTTTGTAATGATTATACACTTAATCTAACGTCTTTTTAACATTTGTAAACCGGTTATTTGTATGTATAACTAAAGTGGTGATTTTCAACTAGAGTTCAAAGTTTGACAATTGAACGAGAGTTGAAGAAACACTTTGTTCTCGAGTTTTACACATAATTTTTTTTGGAACTACAATCAAAATTGAAAAATTATCGTAATGCAGTAATGACATAACTTGTCAAGTATGTAGTACGTAACGTAGACTTGGCAACTATGTTATTCATTTTTAGGTTAGTTCCTGCTTGTTTAATGGTTTGGCGAATTTTTTGTATAAACATGTTAAATTAATATGCAGGAAGTAGAAATTAACTAAAAACAACTAATTTGTCACTTTTGTAGGTTAGGTGTGTAGACGCTCGGAATCGGGCAATGGCAGCACCGTTCAAAAACCTATAGGGCGGGGAATAAAGAAATTGATATTTTAAATGTTATTATTAACATGTCATTATTGTTTTTTACTTTCCTCAGTAGAGAGAAAAGTCACATTTTCCCTGCCCTTTTTAGAGACGAAAGAAATTGTTCCTAAGGTAGTTACTGGGTAAGTACTGGGTGGTCCATAAATAAAAGAGGCCGGTTGTATATGAGAAACTACGCATATCCCAGTTTCGGGAAAAAATATTGATAGTAAAAGCGACCGAGAGAGATTACTGGAAATTAGTTTCAAGTTCCTGGCGTACACAAACACCAAATAAGGAAATCAACTTTTTCTCTTAGTAATACGGGGAATAATGGCATTGCATAGTGGAAAAATTAAGGGAAAGCTGAATTTTTGCATGAAGCTTCCTTTTGCCGTTCTCAACAATATTTCAAATATCTCCGCCGATACATGCGCCGCTAAAAATGTTACGCGGGGTCAAAGGTCAAGATAAACGGTTTTTCGCAAAAATCTCGCTAACGGTAACTTTTATCGAAAAAATACTAGTTATCAAATTTGTAGCTTATGAAATTCCATATAAAAAAACATGTTATTACTTTTTTTCGTGAGACTAACGGTTTTTAAGAAAATTCCATTCAAAGAGTTGTAACGTACAGTATGCACTCCTTAACGGTATCTGTGTCGAATATTTGTAATTAAACGTTGTGTGACTTAAAATACTGGAAAATTTATTTTCGTTTCAAAGTTTCAATAAGTTTCAAAGTTCATAATAATACGTACTAACACATACAGGGTGCGGTATTAGTGCGTCGAAGTACGATATATCCGTTATTAAAGGAGATATCAATAAAAGTATTTACAAAAATTATAGTCAACTTCAAACTTCACATTATAAAATTATTTTCGTATTTACAGGGTGTTACATATTACCAGGGCGAACCAAACGTACTTTTTTTTAAATGGGACACCCTATATATTATTTCAAATTTAGATTAAGCTTACCCCCCCCCCCCCCCCATACTTCCAATATAGGGTTTCATTACGTTATACAGGTTATTTCAAAAGTTATGGTCAATTGTACACGAAAATCATTCTCATCTCAACGTCCTGTATACCCTAGACAGAACAACCTAACAATAATTTTTTCCAGGCATAACTTTTTGACATTGGTACAGTGTTACGAGAAAGTGCTATTTCTTTAGAACTGCCAGGTTGGAGTGGATATATAGAACATTTGACGATGCAAAATCATAATTTTTTTATGTCTCGAATTCTTTTTTTACCATTTATTCATCAGCCAGCAAGTAACTATAATACTGTTTATTCAACTTTACTGTGCGCCCTAGAGAATGCAAAAAAATATGGTCACGAAGTATGCATTATTACTTTTGATCAGCTCTTATATGCAAAAGCACGAGAAAATATTGCGGCAGCTCCTGAAGAATTACCATTATCAAAAATTATTGCCAGGCTTGGAGGTTTTCATTTAATCATGTCGTACCTGGGATCGATTGGTTATATTATGCAAGGAAGTGGTCTTAAAGAAGCTCTTCCCACCTAATTCTCTAGATAAAATGTTGAATGGACATACCTATGCTAGAGCTGTGAGAAGTCATTTATTAATCAATGTGGCTTGGCAATCATTATATCGAAAAATATTAATATTGATGAAGACTTGGACACGATTCTTCGTACTACCATCGACGATGTGATCAACGGAACTGTGTCGTATGATGACATTGAGAATTGCGATCATGATGTTGAAGATTTACTATTTAATCTACTATTTAATAAGAATAAGAATATGAAGACCGAGGTCCCACGTCAAAATTATGGGTACAATATTTTCGTATGGTGTCAATTGCAAAAGAATACATAAGAGCTGAACGACTGAGAGATTGGAAAGGACATTTAAACAGCGTTAGGCAAATGCTTCCATATTTTCATGTATCTGGATATTTTCCTTACGCTAAATCCGCGCATTTATATCTTTAAGATATGCTGTTAGAACAGTCTATGGATCCGATTGTTTTCCAAAAGTTTATTGCAGGATTATTTACGGCTCGACGTAGTGACAAATTTAGTTGTGGAACTTGGTCTGACATAATCATTGAGCAGTCTCTCATGAAATCCATGAAAACCGACGGAGGTGTAGCACGAAGGAGGAGCACACAAGAAAGCGTCTTAAGTAAATGGATTTATGGCATGCATGCAATGGTCAGTGTATCCGAAGGATTAGAAGTACTTACTAATGTATCAATGGACACAACAGATGAGGATATAGATGCAAGAGATTCACGTGTTAAAAGAGACAATGAAGATATAAAAAATTAATTGATATAATTGTTATAATCCATTTCCAGAAGTTTCAATGATAATGTCAATATCAAGTGGAGTAGTCGGCGATGATAAAATAAATTGTCACAATGTTTATGAAGTGGGTCTTGTCTCCATTACAAATATGATTGGTCAAAAATTTGATAGCATTAAGCTGAAACGTGCTGACAGAGTACTTCCACTTTTAACAGTATCCAGCTCTGTGAAAGTTCACAATGACCAAGTTCCTGTTGATCCTTTATTACTATTTCAACGCATAAGTATTACAAAAAGATTTGACGATCAACTTCAAAAATTTTTGGAGTATGAACTAGCCCCATTGCCATTATCGCTCTTCGATGAGAATGGAATGCGTAAAAATAAAAAAATCTGCTATTTATAAGTACTTTCAACCAATAAATATTGAATTAGATATCTCTGATGCTACTTATATCATTGATGGAGGATTTCTTTTACACCGTATTGTATGGAATAAGGGAGAAACATTTAGTACGATTTTTAATACATATGCCGATTATGTACATAGATATTATGGTAATAATGTCACAATCGTATTCGATGGTTATAACGATCATCAAAAAAATATCAAAGCTGCCGAACAACGTCGTCAATGTGCAAAAATTTCATGTACTGACATTTTCTTCGATGGATCCATGACTATTCCAACGAGTCAACAAAAATTCCTTGGAAATGCAAGTAACAAGCATAGATTTATTTCATATCATATATTATTTTTACATACAATGGCCGGTTGTGATACTAAATCAGCTACTTTTTACAGAGGTAAAATTAATGCCTTTCAATTTACTTGATAAGAATAAGGAACTAATTACACGGTGTTTTACTAAGAAGCATGTCTGAGGTGATTTTTAATAATGGTATGTTTTCTGTAGTGTGCATAGCCCAATAAAAGTGTCCATTGATAATCACAGATATTTAACGTTTGCGAAATTAGCACAGCTTAAAAAAACTGGTAGAACTATCTTCTCTTCCGCCAACATTTATATTGTGTTTACTAGTGCAAGTATGGTTTGGTAACGACCTTGAGCCTCTAGACTGCGGATAGACATTTCAAGATCAAATTTTGGACAGTTAAAACTCTTCTACCCGCTCCTGATAGTCTTCTCAACTCTATTTTGTGATGTGCACCTTGAACTGTGGTTGCAGAAAGGTTGAATTATAGTGTGTACCAGTGTGGTGCGTAATGTGTCACGGTGTGTGGTGTGTGAGGTGCTGTGTGTGGTGTGTGGTGTGGTGTGTGTGTGTGGTGCGTGTGTGTGTGTGTGTGTGTGGTGTGTGGTGTGTGTGTGTGTGTGTGTGGTGTGTGTGTGTGTGTGTGTGTGGTGTGTGTGTGTGGTTGTGTGTGGTGTGTGTGTGTGTGTGTGTGTGTGGTGTGTGTGTGTGTGTGTGTGTGTGTGTGTGTGTGTGTGTGTGTGTGTGTGTGTGTGTGTGTGTGTGTGTGTGTGTGTGTGTGTGGTGTGTGTGTGTGTGTGTGTGTGTGTGTGTGTGTGTGTGTGTGTGTGTGTGTGTGTGTGTGTGTGTGGTGTGTGTGTGTGTGTGTGTGGTGTGTGTGTGTGTGTGTGGTGTGTGTTGTGGTGTGGTGTGTGTGTGGTGTGTGTGTGTGGTGTGTGTGTGTGTGTGTGGTGTTTGGTGTGTGTGTGTGTGTGTGTGTGTGTGTGTGGTGTGTGTGTGGTGTGTGTGTGTGGTGTGTTGTGTGTGTGTGTGTGTGTGGTGTGTGTGTGTGTGGTGTGTGTGTGTGTGTGTGTGTGTGTGTGTGTGTGTGTGTGTGGTGTGTGTGTGTGTGGTGTGTGTTGTGGTGTGTGTGTGTGTGTGTGTGTGTGTGGTGTGTGTGTGTGTGTGTGTGTGTGTGTGTGTGTGTGGTGTGGTGTGTGTGTGTGTGTGTGGTGTGGTGTGTGTGTTGTGTGTGTGTGTGGTTGTGTGTGTGTGTGTGTGTGTGTGTGTTGGTGTTGGTGTGTGTTGTGTGTGGTGTGTGTGTGTGTGTGTGTGTGGTGTTGTGTGTGTGTGTTGTGTGTGTGTGTGTGTGTGTGTGTGTGTGTGTGTGTGTGTGTGTTGTTGTGGTGTGTGGTGTGTGTGTGTGTGTGTGTGTGTGTGTGTGTGTGTGTGTGTGTGTTTGTGTTGTGTTGTGTGTGTGTGTTGTGTGTGTGTGTGTGTGTGTGTGTGTTTGTTGTTGTGTGTTTTGTGTGTTTTTGTGTGTGTGTGTGTGTGGTGTGTGGTTGTGTGTGATGTGTTTTTTGTGTTGTGTGTGTTTGTGTGTTTTTGTTTGTGTTTTTTTGTTTGTGTGTGATACCAATGAAGCTAGTCAAGATCGACTTCAGAAAGTTAGAAGCCTGTTGGATCTTGTGGTAAAAAAACAGTAATTTCATACATTCTCCATGTGAAGCATTATTATTGGATGAATCAATGCTACTGTTTAGAGGACACCTTTCATTTAGGCAATATGTAAAAAATAAAAAATCAAAATATGGCATCAAATTTTATGAACTCACGACCTATGATGGGTACATTCTGAATTTGGAGAAATACAGTGGAAGATGCCCAGACGGACCGGTTGGAGATAACGGATCTGAGACAGAACAGCTTGCACTTAGATTACTCAAACCATACTTGAACAAGGGCACATTTACATGGACAACTTTTACAATAGCGTTATTAAAATATAAGACTCGTTCTACGGGCATTTTAAGAAAAAATCGTCGAGGACACCCTAGTTACGAAAAAAAAAACTTCGTAAAGGTGAAAATACTTGGGCGAGAAAAATAATGCAAGCATATACGTCAGAAAATGGAAAGACAAGCATGAAGTTCTGGTCATAACGACTGGATATATAACAGAAATGGTAAATGTGAAATATAAATATGGGATTGAAAAAGAGAAACCTGTAGAAACAGCTGCTTATAACAGGCATATGTCTGGAATTGACAAAAGCGATCAGATGCTTAGCTATTACAGTTGTTCCCTCGGAAAACTATTCGTTGGAATAAAAAGGTGATTTTTTATTTTTTGGAAACTGCGCTCTGGAATTCGTAGTACCTATATATAAACGGAGTAAAAAAGATAACTTTGAAATTATTATAAACGTTTGTTATGAACGAATAAGTTCAAAAGTAAATATGTAATTAAAAATTATTATTAATTTTATTAAATACATAAATCATAAATCGAGTAGGATTTGAATCTACGACCTGTACTTTGTTAGAGTACTGCGCTAACCAACTGCACTATCGAATTATAAGCCCCAATCGATGTACATTATGTCTTTATGTGTGTAGAACTGATGTAAATTTAGAATTTACGTCAGTTCTACAAAATCTAAACAAATTATCTCGTAAATTTTTAGTCCGAATTGTACAAAATTTGGGATAAGCCTATTTTGGAATACGGAGATTCCAGATTTGACATTTGCAATGTTGCCAAATTTGCCGTTTCTCTGATATTATTAGTCACTTTGGTTTTTTAAATACATCACCCTGTATATACAGTCATTATTGGAATCTCTCTCCAATACGAGTTCAACCATATGTAACACTTATGATTGTATGTAGTCTAGAAGGTCTTAAATCCATAAAACAGTGTAAAATATGTAGATTTGAAGAAATTTACATGTTTAAATACAGAATGCTGCTATTTTGACATTTGTTCACCATTTACATTATTAAATAAATTGTTTGTCTAAAATGGTTGTTAATGAAAAAGAACGAATTATTATTCTAATGATGAGACGGTACGGCGACAGAAAAAGATCTTATAGTGAAGTGGCCAACTTGTTCAACGATACTTTCTCAAACCGTTCTACTGTCCATAAGGCGATGGTACAAAAAACAGTAAAGCGATTTGAGGACTCTGGAGGAGTAAAAGACAGATACCGATCAGGTAGACCAAGAACAGTTGTAAATGACAACAAAATTTTAGATATAATGCAGAGTCTAGTTGAAGATTTACATACATACATGTAATTGTGCAGGGTTGCACAATTACATGATATAGCTCATTCTTCAGTCTTACGTGTATTACATAGGAATAAATTTCAACCACACAAAATTCATTTATTCGAAGAATGAAGTGAAAATGACTTCGACCGTAGATTAGAGTTTACTGAGGTAATAATGGATAAAAACTGAAAATGACGAAAATTTCGTTAACCACATATGTTTTTCCGACAAAACTTTACACTATGTGGCAGTGTAAATCGACATAATTTAAGGTACTGGAGTGACGTAAATCCACAATGGATGCGTGGTAAAACCATACTCACAGACCACAAAAATTAAATGAATGGCCAGGTATAGTGGGTACTCAATTAATTGGGCTGTTCTTTATCGAAGGAAATTTCACGTTAGATAAGTACGAAACGCTACTTAGAAATAAAATTGTACCCACACTAAGAAACTTGTATGGAGTCGATTTTAATCAGATATGGTTTCAGCAAGATGGAACTCCAGCTCATTTTGGTGTAAATGTTCAGCGTTATTTAGACGAGATATTTCCCGGACGATGGATTGGTACACGAGCTAGTATTGAATGGTCTCGACGTTCCCCTGATTTCAATCCTAAAGATTATTTGTATTGGGGATACTTGAAAAATTCAGTTTACAAAACTAAACCAGCAAGTCTTACACAGCTAAGGCAACGAATTATCGATGAATCTCGATTAATTTCTAGATAATCATAGAGAAATGTGGTAGATGCATTCTACCATCGGTTAGGCTAACAATTTACGAGATTATTGGGCGTTTCCAGACTTTTGGTCCACTCTGTATAGTATCAGTGAGTGAGTATAATTAATTCACAATTATTAGAAACGAGTTAATTACCGCATTTATTCAATTCCTAATACCAAAAGTTAAACCTACGTCATAAAAACTTTATCTAAATGCAAGTGCTTTAGTATACAAAGTTTGCTCTAACTAAAACATAACTATATATAACTCTAACTAATCTAACTACTAACGCTACTCTAAAAGTTTACTTACATTAGACAATCTAATAACTTATACACAGTTAGGTGCATAAACTGCATCAAATTGGACAGTATAAAAATATGTTTCAAACTACGCATTTAGGTTATAGTGGCATTTTTGCCTAAGTGAATCATCCATTAAGCATTTTGTCATTAAAACGTCAGCGCTTTGCAGTAATTTATATAACAAAATGAGTAACATAGTTCAATTTACCTGTAATAAGTATAATTGGACCATCGGGTTTATCAATAATAGTTTTTTGATCATCCGAGCCCTTCGCTACCTTAATCCCATAGCCCACTTGATAAATAGGAAGAGGAATTACAGTGGATGAAACCGGAACTAAATCTATAAAGTTGTTAAGAACAATAGTTGCGTATGAAATTAATTTATAAAATACTGACCAGCTTCTAATTTTGCATTTTCGTTTAATTTGTACATCGTCGGATGGGCGTCCGCCACAATTATTACAAACAATAATAAGAGAAGTTTCATTTTGTTGCTTTCACTATAAAATTAGAAACGAAACTAAGAACATTTAGCATTGATACATTCATTTCTTAACATGATCTCAGTCCATTTATACAGTTAAGTATTGTTTATAACAATCAATTAAAATAATAGCAACAAATAGTTGTTCGACTTTTTATACCATTGAGGGAAAGTGGTTTGCATGCGCGCAAAATCAACCTACATAAAATCGTCCTTCTACAGGTGTAAATTACCGTTTTTTTGTTTATTAGTATAGCTATGCGAGGTTATCATATTGTAGACACGCGAGAGATTAAACATGTCTTAAGCGTTATAATTTCAATTATACTGTTCCTAATTATACGTTAGTAAGACGTCTCTAGTGTACAAGAATTCATCTTATTAAATTTCCTAGTTTGTATAATGACTAGGTACATTAAAATGATAAAGTGGATTTAATAATTAAAGGACACACTGTATGTATATGGATCTGCTATTGATAATGTCCACTTAAATGAGCGATTTAATAAAACGTTTATGTTTTCGGTTTTTATTTATGTTGACTTATCACGCGATTGCGTTCTATAATTATCCTATTTCTTTCACCCATACAATATTTATGAATGTAATCGAATCACGTTAGAGGTGTTTAGTGTTGTTTTCTTTTTGGTTTAAGATATTATATATATATATATATATATATATATATATATATATATATATATATATATATATATATATATATATATATATATATATATATATATATATATATATATATATATAAATTAATAAAAGTATAAATCAAATAATGTATTAATTAACCATAATGTGTCTGACGGATATAGAATTATGAAAAAAAAATCAAATATAAAGTTAGCTGATATAATTAAACCGAATGATTACAAAATCAGAAAAACATCTGTACCGGGTGGCCAGATAAAAATACAAAGTGCAGTTTCTCGAAACTATTTGTCGTTCAGGAGTTGCGGTAAAAATCTAATGTGGTCAAAAAGACCGTGGAAAATATTTTAAAATTTACAATATGATGGCCAGGGGCGTAACCACCATCCTAAACTTTTAAAGTGATTTTTTATGAAATCCACCTAGTAAATGTACCAAACAATTATATGCTTTTTAAAGCTCAGCTTTATTCGAGTAATTTTGTTTAAAAAAAAATAAAGTGGTGGGGGTGATTCAGTGATTTTTAAATAAACAGATGTAACTCCTAAACGATGAACTGATTTTAATAAACTTATTCTCTTCTAATTTTAGTGATGCCGCTAGAGCGCGTTTTTGATATAATATCAGAAAATTGCAAAATTCTCTAAAAAATTAAATGCAACAATATAACTTTTTTTTCATAAAAATGAGATGAAATCATCCATAAATAGGTTAGTGCAACCCGCATCTCGATATCTTATTCCTACCCTAACATATCGAAGAAAGAAAATTTAGTTATTATAAAATTTGAAAAAGTCAATATTACACCGGTATTTACTCTTATTTATTTGTCTTTTTGCAAGATTCAATGAAAAATTTCATCATTTTATAATTTTTAAATAATAAAAGTTTTCATAATTTCAAAAATTAAATTTAATATGATAATATTTATTTTTGAAAGGTATTATTCCGAATTTGCCCTAAAAAGGATCGATTGTGCAATAATGCCTACTTATAATGCCTACTTAAGCAGGCATCAAGTACCTATTTAATGCCTACTTAAATGCTCGAATTGTCTCCCATCGACCTCGATGCATTCTTGGAGCCGCTCATGCGTGGACATTACAGCAGCTTCAACTTCTGCTCTTGACAGGCTACGAATGACCTCTCGAATTCGTAATTTCACGTCGTCTCTCGTGGTTGGTGGAGTTTCGTAAACAATATCTTTTAACCGACCCCATAGATAAAAGTCAAAACAGGTTAAGTATGGGGATCGGGGTGGCCAAGGAAATAGACTTCCGCGTCCAATCCACCTCTGGTGATATATTAAATTTAAGTGTTCTCGCTCATTTATTGAAAAATGTGCTGGGCAACCATCTAGCTGTAAAAACAACTTTTGCCGTAATTGCAAGGGGGCATTTTCTAATAAAATAGGCAATTGCTTTACCAGAAAATTAAGAAACACGGCACCATTTAGTGGTTCATCAAAGAAATAGGGACCTATAATAGTTCCGTCCAGGATGCCACACCACACATTAACACTCCAACGATATTGATGTTGGGCCTCATGCAACCAGTGAGGATTGATGTCAGACCAATAATGCATATTATGCAAATTAACGTTTCCATCACTTTTAAAAGTGGCCTCACCCGTCCAACGAATTTCGGATAAAAATCCCTGTATTTTCCTGATCATGCCCAACATCCTAACAATAATCTATCCGTCGGTCAAAGTCTTCGTCATGTAAGGCTTGATGTAAAACCATATATCATGGGTACATTCTATAAATTTGAAATTACAAACACATTGTGAAACAAGTAAGTAGTATTTTCAGTGACATAAGAACTTACCTATGATCCTTTAAAATGTTTTGAATAGTAGTTCGTGACATATCCAACGCGATTGCTCTCGTACTAACGTGGGGATTCAATGACACGTATGCTAAGACATTAACAATATTGTCTTCCATTCTTCTAGCAGAGTCTTCGCAACTTTGGTCGACAGCTTCTAGCATTACGTAAATTTTGCACTAAACGCGGAAAAATTCTCGCATCGCGCAGGCGTCGATCTGGATATCGAGCAAAATATACCGCAATTATTTGTAAAAGACATTATAGGTAGTTTTAAGGACTTGTGCAACAAACATAAATTACACTGTCAAATTTTAATATTTGTTTACAAGTTAATTTTAGGTATTTGTTTTTCTCAATGGCCTACTCCTAATATTCTGCCTATTCTGCACTTGCATATTCTATGCATTGATTATTGCTACATGTTTTTTTTAATTTTGAAATTATGAAAACTTTTATTATTTAAAATTATAATTAATGATGAAATTTTTATTGAATCTTGAAAAAAAGACAAATGAATAAGAATAAATACCGGTGCAATATCGACTTTTTCAAATTTTATAATAACTAAATATTCTTTCTTCGATATTTTAGGGTAGGGGTAAGATATCGAGATGCAGTTTACACTAACCTGTTTAGGGATGATTTCATCTCATTTTTATGAATAAAAAAATCATATTATTACATTTAATTTTTTAGAGAATTTTGAAATTTTGTGATATTATATCAAAAGTGATCAATAGTGATGCCGTTCTAGCGGCATCACTAAAAAATTAGACATATTACAGGTAAGATGGATTAGATGGAGCAATAAATGCTCTTTCCAACGAGACTAAGTTTATTAACATAAATTCAGTCGTTTAGGAGTTACAGCTGTTTATTTAAAAAAAGATCACTGAATCACCCCCCCACCACTTTATTTTAATAGATACGTCAAACAAAAATGACTCGAATAAAGCTGAGCTTTAAAAAATCTTGCAAATCTGAAAATATTCTCCACGGTCTTTTTTTGACCACTTTAGTCATAAAATTCTTTACCGCATCTCTCTACGACGAATAGTTTCCTAGAAACAACACTTTGCATTCTTATCTGGCCACCCGGTATATCAAATTTTATTAAGAAAAAATAATTTATTGTACTTTAAAGTGTTAGTGATTACTTAGGTACGCACGACTCCACCTACAAAGATCAAATTGAAAGAAATGAAATAATTTTAATTATACTTTTTTTAGGATAACTATGCAACCTCTTTTTTATACGTTCATAACAAAAATAGGTAACATTGTAAAAACAAAATAATCTATGTCAGATAATCGTTTAAAACTCCATGTCAGATAGAGGTTAATAGACATGGCTAACTTGAAATATCTGATATGGAACAACATACGACCTTCTAACCTATAAAATGGAAATTAAAAGAAATGAAATAATTTTAATAACAATTGTTTTAGGACAATTATACCGGGTTTTCGTAAATGTACTTACCCCGTGATCAATTTTAAATTTCGCGCTTTAAATACGTTTGCTCTAGGTTGGTAGTTGTTAGCACGTCGAAAAAATACTAAATCGTAGTAGGTATTTAGTTTATAACCTCATATTTGCGTTACTTCTATTTGCCGTTTTCCTCTACATTTAATCAACATTTAAAAAGTTCTTTCAGAGCTCTTAAAGATGAAGCTATTGCGATGTAAGTTTGCATTTTAACCATTGCGTGACCAAGCGCGGTATTTGAGTTACCCCAGGAAAATCTTGTAGCACTGTTTTGTAATAAAGATTTTGGCGATACCATGCTTTAGTTAATCCTCACACTTGAATAAACATACTTTTCCAGTCATATAAGAGAAAATGACAGTTTTCTAACTGAGTGAATAATTTTTTAGTACGTACCTAGGCACGTAAATGAAAATCAGTATATTTTGATAATTCGGCGACACTTTAAACGCAAATTTGCCTAGAAATGTATTTAGTAGAATGGAAGTAATGTTATTTAATGTATTAAAGCATTAAAATCATTGTTTTAAATGACTTCGATATTAAATTTGACGTCATATGACATAACGAGGACAATGTCAAATTTCGAGCAACCTGTAGGTATTTGCAAATATTATGAATATTAAACAGAAAATGATCAAATAAATTAAAACTAGTTATTACCACTGTTTCACATCATTTTGATGAATTTACAAAATAATTTAGTTATTTATACACACGTCGCCATATTTTAGGTTATGTAACCTAGATGTACTATCTACATTCAAAAGTGCAATACTATTACAAAGAACGATTTATTTATAAAAATTATAATTAATGTTACAATTAGTGCAATTCATAGTAATGCCTGCCCCAGCGACATTCACAGAACTTGAAGTGATTGTCGGCATGTAGCGGTATTACTAATCTCTCCAACAGTAAAGGAACTACACTGTCCAGATGTTTGTGGAATTTCATCGCCATTTTCTGGTATTCGTGATGTGGATGTACTTGTCGATGTTGATAATTCTTGTACCACATGTGCAATACTTTTTTAACTGCAAGAGAATCTTCCACATATCCTTCAGTTACACAGGAAGATTTCCAACCTCCATGCTGTCTCAACTGCAGCGTATTACCACCATAGCTAATAGAGTGGCTGAAGTTCGTCGAAAACAATGACCCGTGTAAGATGCAGGGTTTTGCAAATTTAAATATAAAATTTTTGGAATTTGTGAAATCGTATTATGATAACATTTGCTTGGTAGCTTCTCCATTGCGTGCTGATATAAATAATTTTACATATCCAGAACAGCCCTAATTATTATAGTTTCTAGCCAGAGTGCTTCCATAACCACAACATTTTGCTACTCCAGTTAAAAACAACCATATCATCTTTTGCATTAACATCGGAAAGAAGCAAATTACAAAGTTCATCTCTCTACATGCACCAGCAACCAATTACGAGAACTGCCGAGTGATAAGATTGTGAAACTTTTTAAACATTAGTATCGAATGAAATTAACATACCTTTGTTGCTATATACGAATTATCAGGTTATAATCTCTTCTTGGGTAAACACGGATGATTTCTTGGCCTGATAATGTACATTTTGACGTTTTCAGAAAGCAAGTAATTTAAAAATTTTGATATGTTCATTTTCTTTTAATGAAGAGTTGATTTGAACTTCGAATAAATATAATATAATATAATATAATGTAATGTAATGTAATGTAATGTAATGTAATGTATATGTAATGTAATATAATGTAATGTAATGTAATGAATGTGATGTGATGTGATGTGATGTGATAATCCAAATGATCTTGGCGACTATCACACACCTTAATAACAAGCGAAAAATTTTATTTTATGGGTTCCCAATACATAAATATTAGAGGAACGAAAGAGCAGATCTAGCCGCCCGTCAAGCAGCAGAAGATGCTCAAATGTAATGGAAAACAAGGCAGAAATCGCAATTCATGCAAATATTGCCAAACACTTAAAGAAAAACTAAAATTAAAATGGCAAGCCAACTGGAACAGATCTACAGGTAAACTTAGGAGTATAAAGCACAGTGTTATTAAATGGACGTTAAGCTTCTCTAGAAAGGAAAGCAGTGTCATCCATAGAATCAGAATCAGGCACACAAATGTAACTCATAAACATCTATTACTAAATTCCCTCCTCAAGATGTGAAAACTGTTTAATACCTTTATCCATTGACCACATGATCTGCGCATGCCCACTCTACGCGGAACAACGTAAATTATATTCTATTCAAATGCATTGGAGATGATTTTCACAGACACAAGCATAAAATTTGCATATCTCAAAGCAATTAACCTGTACAATAAAATATAAAATAAAAAAAAGGCACTAATGACCATAGCAGTCGACGTGCCAATGCTACAAAAAAATATATATAATATAATATAATATAATATAATATAATATAATATAATATAATATAATATAATATAATATAATATAATATAATATAATATAATATGATATAATATAATATAATATATAATATAATATAATATAATATAATATAATATAATATAATATAATATAATATAATATAATATAATATAATATAATATAATATAATATAATATAATATAATATAATATAATATAATATAATATAATATAATATAATATAATATAATATAATATAATAATATAATATAATATAATATAATATAATATAATATAATATAATATAATATAATATAATATAATATAATATAATATAATATAATATAATATAATATAATATAATATAATATAATATAATATAATATAATATAATATAATATAATATAATATAATATAATATAATATAATATAATATAATATAATATAATATAATATAATATAATATAATATAATATAATATAATATAATATAATATAATATAATATAATATAATATAATATAATATAATATAATATAATATAATATAATATAATATAATATAATATAATATAATATAATATAATATAATAAGGCAAAAGGAAAAATTGGGATGGCCGAGCAAACTTAAACCTCGCGTCCCTCAGGGCTGAGAACGACGAATGTTAAATAAAGTAGCAACTGTGATTAACTATCTGTGATATCATATATTTATATTTATTTCTTCTATCTTCATATCTGATATACTTAATCTGTGATATTTTTAGTTAATGTTTACATGTGCCGTCTTTTATACTCATAATATTTATATTTGTTCGTAATCGTCCTAATTTATATTCGTTAGTTTATATGCCGTCTTATATATTCATATTTATATTTATATTTATATTTAGTCGTATTCGTCCTAATTTATTTATTCGTTAATTGATACTTTAGACATTAATTACATTTAACAAACCAATTATGGGTACAATTGTACAATGGAATTGTAATGGTATCATCCATCATTACTGTGAGCTTAAGCTCATAATTAACGAATACAATCCTTTATGTATTTGCCTGCAAGAAACCCACTTAAGACCAATCAACCTTATTCTCTGCGTGGGTATAAGCTCATTAGGAAGATGCTGTTCCTAATATAAGAGCTAAAGGCGGAGTTGCAGTATTTATTAGAGATGCCGTTCAATTTGACATTGTACCAACTAGGACGGATCTACAAGTTGTTGCAGTGCAGATTACCGCACCTATAAAACTGACAATCTGCAACATATACCTACCAAATAGTGATTGGCAGCAAAAAACATCCTAGATGTTATAGCTCAGCTACCTGGTCCATACATGTTGTTGGGTGACTTCAATGCTCACAATAGTTTATGGGATCATGAACTGACACCAATGGAGGTCATTGAAATATAATGGACACAATATTTTATTAAATACTGGCGAAAATACTCATCTTTGTGCCAGATCTAGTGCTTTTCTGCTAATATCACTGGTATCTGCCCGAATTGCTACTTTATTCTCATGGAAAGTATCTAATGATCTTTACTATAGTGACCACTTTCCCATAATAATTGAAACTGAAAGAGCACACCTATACAAAGCTCGACTCGTTGGAAAATGTCCGACGCTCGGTGGGATATCTTCCAAGAAATCTCATTACCTATTGACCAACGCACTGCTTCGAGGAAGATATGTAATATTACGAATGGTATAATAAGCGCAGCCACTGCTGCCATCCCAAGATCTGGAGGAAATGTCTTAAACGTATGGTACCATGGTGGAACAAGAAGTTAGCGAGGCAATGCATTTAAAAACGAGCACTCCGGAGATTCTACTAATGAACTAATACAATTTAAAAAGCGAGAGCTTTGCTCGACGATAATTTTGCAAAGCAAACGAAATCCGTGGAATAATTTCGTGTCCACTATAACGTGATACAACCAACTCAATTATATGGAACAAAATAAAATCGATATCGGGCAAGCATATAAACTCCATACTTACAAAACCAACTCCGTGACATGCAACCCTAACGAAGTAGTCGAAATATTAGCAGACCAATTTGAACGTGCCAGTAGTTCCACCAACTGTAGTGGAACCTTTCAAAGCACAAAAAAATGAAAAATTTGAATTAGATTTTATAGATCAAACAGAATATAACGTACCATTTACTATCGGTGAAATGGAAAAATGCTCTCAAGAAACAAAGCTTCGTCTCCCGGTGGAGATCTTATACGATACGAAATGCTGAAAATCTCACCGATGAATATAAGATGCTCCTTCTCAATGCCTTTAACTCAATATGGGCTGAAAGCAAGTATCCTACCTGCTGGAAAGCAATAATCGTCCCCATACTAAAAACATAAACCCTTATCTGGCTGCAAGTTATAGACCGATCAAGCTTCTTGCATAGCCAAGGTTTTAGAACGCATGGTCAGCGCTAGATTAATGTGGATTCTAGAAAACGACAACTATTGTCAAATTGTCAAGCAGGATACCGAAAATACAGGTCAACAGCAGATCATCTGGTCCATCTACAAAATGTCGTTCTTGAAGCCTTTCACGCAGACACCATGCCGTATTTCTTGACGTGAAAGGCTTTTGACATGACATGGAGACATGGAGTGCTGCAAAAGCTATACGAATGGGGATTTGGAAACCTACCTACATTTATATCATCATTTCTTGAAAAACGATTTTTCAGAGTTCGAGTAGGTAACGATCTTTCAACACGTAAATACTTAGAAAATGGCATACCTCAAGGTCAACTTTGAGTGTAACATTATTCGCAATCGCCATTAACGCTTTAATATCCTCCCTACCTTCTGATATACATACTTACCTGTATGTTGACGACCTGGTATTACTCTACTGCCTACAATTGGAAAAATAAATACAAAAATAAGGCTCTCGATTCTGTGTCAGTCAACTCGGAAAAATGGGATTTAACCTGTCATCAGAGAAGACCTACTGTTTGCATTTCTGTAAACTAAGAAAACCGCATTATCCTCTCCTTACATTGAATAATAAACACATTCAATGTAAGGATCATAATATTTCTGGGGCTAAAACTAAAACCACTCTGACTTGGAAAGATCATATTGATGAATTAATATACGGTGTAAAGCTTCACTTAATGTCATTAGAATTAGCCAGTACTCGGTGGGAGCAGATTCAAGTAATCTTAAGAATTTACAAATCGCTTGTGCGTTCAAAATTGATTATGGATGAAGCGTACTCATCAGCGTCAAAAAGCACCTTAGATTAGGCAATACAGAACGCAGCGAGGTATGCTCTGGGTGCATTCTATACTAGTCATTGACAGCTTGCTGTGAATCTGGAATCACCCATTAGATCTACATCATCAGACTCTAGCATATGCCTGTAAATAAACGCCCAATAAACCATCCAAATCATAATATCTTATTTCATGATGATGTTTCAAACCAGCCAAAGACTACACAAACCATTATGGTATAACATCAGAAAAAAGTTTAGAAAGTATTCATGAAACACTCCACAAATGTTATCTAGGACCATTGGAAGTTCCGCCATGGCGTGCCGCAAATCAAATTCTATACAGAGCTATCGAAACATAAAAAGCAAACACTCCAACAACATTTCATGCAGAACTTAATTCGTTACTACCAATTGGTGGCTATCGTCCCTTGTACACTGACGGCTCAAATATAATCAGGGTGTAGGATCTGCTTTTTCAGTGAACAATAAATTATAGTTGGTCTATGCCAGCACAAATGACAGCGCACAATGCAGAATTATATGCGATTTGGCAAGCCCTTCGCTACTCTGAAGTAACACCCAGCTGGACGAAATTTGTAGTAATAAGCATTCTTACGGTGCTCTTATG
Source organism: Vesta saturnalis (assembly GCA_036346205.1). Classification (NCBI taxonomy): domain Eukaryota; kingdom Metazoa; phylum Arthropoda; class Insecta; order Coleoptera; family Lampyridae; genus Vesta; species Vesta saturnalis. The sequence goes on from JARFJB010000664.1 coordinate 613,171, forward strand.
GTCTTGAAAATACACACAACGAACCCTTAGTTCAGATGGATCTACGATTACCCATCTTAAGAATTTGGGACGCAGTTGTATTTTATGGGTTCCCAAATATAAACATTAAAGGTAACGAAAGAGCAGACAGAGCTGCTCGTCTTGCAGCAGAAGAAGCTGAAACTGAAACAACCAGAACTGAAATTGCAATCAATTGCAACGTTGCCAAATATATCAAAAACAAATAAAAACAAAATGGCAAGAGAACTGGACCAGATCTGGGTCAACTGAAACATAAAACCATCAGTTAATAAATGGAAATTAAACGCGACTTCTCTAGAAAAGCAGTATAATTCACCGAATGAGAATCGGACACACAAATAACACACAAACACATTTTATTGAACACCTCAACCAAGATGCGAAACTGCTCAACACCTCTAACCATCGAACACATAGTCTGCTCATGTCAATTTATGCTCCACAACGCAACCTATACTCTGTGTCAAACACACTGGAACAGCTCTCATAGACACTGAACATATACAAAAGCGATATCTAAAGTGATTAATATGTTGACAAAATATAAAACACAAAAAAGCGCTAAAGACCACAGCAGTCGACGTGCTATAACAATTTCAAAAAAAAAAAAATATAATATAATATAATATAATATAATATAATATAATATAATATAATATAATATAATATAATATAATATAATATAATATAATATAATATAATATAATATAATATAATATAATATAATATAATATAATATAATATAATATAATATAATATAATATAATATAATATAATATAATATAATATAATATAATATAATATAATATAATATAATAAATACACCTTGTCGTAATATGGGGGCTCAGTAATTATTTCAGTGGTGAAGCCAAGTATCCTACTCTCCGTCTGTCTTTGTGCAATTGAATGTCTATGTTTTGTCTTTTGTTCTATGTTCTGGGGACCAGACCCCATTAAAAAACGAATAGGTGTAATACCGTTTATTCTTGAATTGCCCTCTGGATTGGCGACCTAGTTCTAATGAATTCTGCTCGACTCGTCCCCGTGGAATAGTATGAATATTAAAGCTTATAGCCAGTCTCTCAACAAACGAGTCTAGAAAGGAGGCATCACCCGGTTCTTGACCGTAAAGAGTTGGTGGGGACTTCAATAACGTAAGTCCTTTCCAAATAAATAAAGTACTGTTTGGTCTAGTTGGAGAAGTTCGAAGTATAAAGAAAATCAGGGATGGAATTCTTTTGATAGAAACGGTATCAGCTGCTCAGTCTAGAAAACTACTTCAATCGAAACGATTTGGCTCATTTGATATAGATGTAGAAGCACATAGAACGTTAAATACATCAAGAGGGATAATCTACTGCAGACCTTCTAAATTGTACTCTTGAAATATCAGAATTACAACCACAAGGTGTAACAGAGGTTAGGAGGATGAAAACGAAAATAAACGGCGAAATGAGAGATTCTGCAAACCACGTGTTAACGTTTTCAAAGCCTAAACTCCCGGAAAGATCAAAGTTGCGTTTTACTCGTTATCTGTACGTCCCTATATCCCATCTCCCTGAGATGCTTTAGGTGTCAAAAATTTGGACATACGTCAGCAAGATGTGAAAGTGATCAAGTATGCGTATGTGGTAAACCATTACACGAAGGAAAATCTTGAAGAACCTATTACATGTGTGAACTGGAGGTAATCACCACGCACGATTTAGGGAATGTCCAATTTTCAAAAGGAGGTTAACATACAAAAAATAAAAACGCTGGAGAAACTGTCGTATCCAGAAGCTAGGAGAATGGTAGAAATTTCTACTCCTGTGCAAACCAAAAGTTACTCAAGGGCAGCGTCTACACCTCCAACAGTTGACACAGAGGCCATAGTAAAAGGTCTCGTTCCATCGCTAGTATCAGTATTAAAAGCTGTCTTGTACAGAAACCAATGTTGCAACAGATGGAAATACAAATTGAACCACCTGATCCGCTAGGCGATAAAAGAAAAAGAGATGATAGTGAAGAACCTCTCATATCAGATGATGGATCGGTATTATCTACCTCCTCAACAAGACCATTTGCCGGGGAGACAAAAAAGAAGGGAAGAGGATGGCAAAAGGGGAGACCTAGAAAGGTATCCTGTTAGCTGTGATATTTATCTGTGATATTTTCAATATACTTGTTTGTGACGTCTTTAATAATCGACTGTGATATTTTACAATTACCATACCAGTTTTCTAGTATTTTATTACTATTTGTATTGTGATTGTTTTAATTTTATTTATTACTAGATATATTATATTTACCTATTTATTTATTACTTAATTTATAAAACGCACAAAACTTATTACACACTATAAATGGCTAATATTCTTCAATGGAATTGCAATGGTTGTGTGTCGCACTATTGTGACTTAAAGTTACTGTTAGCAGAGTATGATCCGATGTGCGTTTGCCTGCAAGAGACACATCTTAGACCCGACCAGATCTACTCACTGCGACGCTATAATATTGTGCGTAAGGATGCCGAAATAAATTTGAGGGCCAAAGGAGGTGTAGCATTAATAATTAGGCACGGACTAAAATACAAAGAAATTAGTCTAAACAGTACGCTTCAATGCGTAGCCACACCTTTAGTTTCCAGCCCAGTAACTATCTGCAACATATACCTACCGGATGGAAACTGGAGCAAAACAGATTTAGAAAAAATCATACAACAGCTGCCTACACCTTTTATCCTCCTGGGTGACTTCAATGCACATAACCCAATGTGGGGCTCTAGCAAATGTGATGCAAGAGGTAGAATATTGGAAAGTCTTTTAGAACGCCAAGATATAACGCTTCTGAACTCTGGCGCAGCGACATATTTCAACTCTAGATCTAGAGATTTCTCGGCTATAGATCTTACTATGTCATCGCCTGGACTAGCACCGAAACTACAATGGAAGGTACTGGAAGAATTACATAACAGTGATCACTTTCCAATACTACTATCGAATCTTGAGCAGAACACCAATGCACTACGCCCTCAACATTGGGTAACTAAAAAGTAAGATGGAATGTGTTTAAGGACTCTTGGCTACCCCAGACATAGGAGAAGACATCAACGAAAGTTTAAATTCAATTGTAAACTGCATTTTACAAGCTGCTGGCAAAGCAGTACCACAAAGCAAAGGAACCCCCATTAAGCGATTAGTACCTTGGTGGAATGCACAAGTATGTAGCCATACAAAATAAAAGAAAGCATTTAATTTGTTTAGAAGGACACGAAAACTTGAAGACCGAATTGCCTTCAAAAGAGCTAGAGCAAACGCTTGTCGTACAATTTTGAACAGCAAATGTTTTTCATGGAACCTGTACGTGTCGTCGATTAGTAGGAACACATCCGCTTCTGACGTTTGGCGTGAGATCATTGCAATATATGGCCGACGTAACTCTCCTCCTTTATCGCACATTCGACTACCAATTGGAGCTATCATACATGATCCGGAAATAATTGCAGAACACCTTGCCAATCATTTCCAAAATACAAGCAGCTCAAATAATTACAACCTTCGCTTCTATAGTACTAAAAATGCATTAGAGATTCCTTTAAATTTTTCTACGTCAGAAAATATGGCTTACAACCTCCCTTTACGATGTCAGAGCTCAATGAGTCTCTAAAAGACACAAAAGCAGGTGGAGCTTCGGGTCTGGATAACATTCCTAACGATTTACTGCTACATCTTCCACAAGAAACAAAAGAATGCTTGTTACATCTATTTAATAGCATTTGGAAGAATAGCATATATCCTAACGAATGGAGAGAGGCAGTAATAGTCCCCATTTTAAAGCAAGGAAAGGATCCTTTGCTTGCTTCAAGCTACAGACCTATAAGTCTGACAAGCTGCATGGGAAAAATTCTGGAACGGATGGTGAACAAGAGGTTAATGTGGTTTATTGAGAAAAACGAATTGTTAGTAGACTATCAGGCAGGGTTTCGGAAATACCGATCAACAATTGACCAACTGGTATTCATTGAGAACGCCATACAAGATGCCTTCAAAAACAGACGCCACTTGATCGCTGTTTTTTTCGACCTAGAAAAGGCATATGACATGACGTGGCGATACGGAATAATAAAGCAAATATACAATTGGGGCATAAGAGGGAACTTAGTCAGGTTTATCTCGTCTTTCTTAAGTGAACGGAGTTTTAGAGTACGAGTGGGCAATAGAACATCAACAACAAAAAAACTAGAAAATGGGGTGCCACAGGGGTCAACGTTAAGCGTCACACTATTTGCTATTGCAGTCAATAACATTGCAATGAGATGTGAACCAGGTGTCGAAAAGTGCCTATATGTAGACGACCTAGTGGTATTCCACTCCGCGCCTACTGTTGGAGAAGCCGTCGCTAAACTGCAAAACACTATTAATACAGTTATTACTAACGCAGAAAGCGTAGGATTCAAATTCTCTCAGTCCAAAACTAACAGCGTTCACTTTTGTAGACTACGAAAACCTCATTATGATCCTGTCCTATTTATAAAAGACGTTCCTATCGCATGCCGAAACACCATTAAATTCTTAGGAATGACACTGGATTCAAATCTATCTTGGCGTAGTCATATAGAAGGACTAGTAAGGCAGTGTAAAGGACTAATATCTTGAAGTCCTTAGCTGGTACGAGATGGGGTGCAGACTCGGAGATACTGTTACGAGTGTACCAGTCTTTAATTCTCTAGGATAGACTATGGAAGCATTGTTTACTCCTCTGCTCGCCAATCGTGGTTAAAATTGTTAGACCCAATACATCATAGTGGTCTAAGGTACTCTATCGGAGCCTTTCAAACAAGCCCCTCTTCCAGTCTGTGCAGCGAAACAGGAATTCCACCTTTGAATATACGGAGAAGAAAGCAATTAATATCATATGTATGTAATATCCACGCCCAACCTAGACATAGGAACTTCAAAGTGTTGTTTGATCATAACCAGAGATATGAAGGCGATCCAACAAGAACCAGACCAGCTGGAATTCGGGGGCAGGGAGTTACTCAAGGAAATGGATTTTGATTTTCCAGAAGTAATTAATAGAAGATTTACAGAAGTTGAACCTTGGACTCTCCCCGAAGTCAAACACGTCGGAAATCTGGAAAGATTTCGAAAAGGGGAAACGTCTCCTGAACGGTACCGCGCCCACTTCAATGAAACAGTTGCGAAGTTTTCAAATTACACCACCCTTTTCACCGACGGATCCAAAACAGAAACTGGAAGTGGTAGCGCATTTGCGGTAAATGATGAAGCATATTCGTGGACCTTATCAAATATCAACTCCATTTTCTCAGCAGAAGCATACTCACTATGGCAAGCACTTCTTTATTGTGATTTATCTCAAGAAAATCAAAGATTTTTAATAGTAAGCGACTCACAATGTCTGTTGCATACCTTGACCAATCAATTTACTGATAATCCAGTTATTCAAGGATGCCTTGTGATGTTACAGCATATCATTCGGGAAGGTAAGACAATAAAATTTATGTGGGCTCCGAGTCATGTAGGATCAGGGAAACGAAATTGCAGACAAATCTGCACGGCAAGCGGCGGAATCATCAAATGTAGATGTAAAAATGGTTGAACATACAGACCTAAAACGGTACCTACAAACCATGCTATCTAAACAGTGGGAAATTGAATGGAACGCTACCCGGAATCACTTAAGCTGCATTAAGACAAATGTACGCCCATGGAGAATTCCTCTCAGTTTACAAAGGATAGATGCCATTAAATTACATCGGCTAAGAATCGGACACACCTCTATTACGCATGCCCACATACTTACAGGCGAAAGACCACCACTTTGTATGGAATGCATTGAAACAATTACAGTATCCATACTACTACACTGTAGAAGAAGTAAAGATATAAGAAGATTATATAGTCTTGCCGACAACATGAAAGACAATCTTTCTAACCACACGTATATACAATCGATATTACAATTTCTGAAAGCAACATCGCAATATGACAAAATTTAATATAGTTTTATAAACATAAATGTAAGTCTGCACGTGTGTCATAATGATAGATTAAGGTTAATACGTGAGAAACGGCCAATGACCCTAGCAGTCGACGCCGTTAGCAAAAAAAAAAAAAAAAAAAAAAAAAATAATATAATATAATATAATATAATATAATATAATATAATATAATATATATAATATAATATAATATAATATAATTACTACCTACTAGGCGCGTCCCCAGGTGGCGGATAGGGAACGACCTTGCAAATGATCGTAAGTGATGCAAGGCCAACACCGAAATATGAGCTCGTGGCGTTAAACCACCACTGTTAGCTCTAAATACGGTGTCGCGGACCAGTCACGTGGGGCCTCGTATCTAACGAGGACAGGGATGGCAACCCTGCGTTCCCCTTAGCTGGAAGTTCACTTTTCTTACTAGTCTTGAGTGGCCCTCACTTTAACTCTTTTCTGTCGGAGCACCCCTCCAACTCTTGTTCTCTTCAGGCTCCCAGCGTAAGCTGAGAGACCTCTTCCTTCTTCTTTCTACTCTTCCCAGGACATGCGCCGTAAAAGCGTATACGGGTGTGGCAAGCCAGGATGTCCTTGCTGGGGACGGCTGAGCGCTAGCCGTGTCCTAATACCGCAACCACGAACTGTACTTCAGAGACTCTAGCAGGGCGTGGCTAGGGAACGTTGTACAGCTAGCGGTCGGTGGTCTTGGCTTTACCGCCCGGACTGCGAGGAAGGTAACCTCTATAAAAAATCCCCTAATCCCAAGGTCGTTTGGCAGTTTTAGGTGCTGAAGGGATTGCGCGAGGGGAAGCCTGAGCGTGGCCAGGGGGAAGCCTGGTTCCTAGCGTTGAAACGCCTGTGGACGAAATAGGGCCTCTCACAGTATTTAGTCCCCCGTGGGTTAAGGGCCCACTGACTCACGGAGCTTCGTTGGTCCCTCGTGGGAACATTAATGAGTCGAATCAAAGCCACACAACAGAGTGCCAGCTCTTTAAATATGGAGGTGACGGAGGGTTTACCTTTAAAACCAGCCGAAAGTAGGAGCCCATTGACGGAGGTTTTGCCCCGGTTCTTGGTTCTGAAGAGAAAGGACGGACTTAATTTTGATAAAATTAGTCCATTTTATATTCAGAAGTGTTTGTATGGACTGTATGGATCCTTAAAGATGACAAAAATATAAGAGTATTTTAATTGAAACTACTACAAATAACAATCAAGAAGGGTCTTAGATACAACAAAATTGGGAGACTTTGAAATTGAAGTATTTGCACACAAACAATGAACATTTCTAGAGGTGTCATTTTTTGTCACGATTTACTAAATTGTTCAATCGAAGATATTTGAGGAATTAAGTGGTCAAAAGTTATCGACGTACGAAGAATCAAAGCTAGAAGAAATGGGGAACTTGGATACTCCAAACCATGTAATAACTTTCAACACCCCAATATTACCTAGAACGATTAAGGTAGCGTTCTATTCTTTAAATGTCGTTGTACGTGCCACCACCGATGAGGTGTTTTCGATGTAATAAGTTTGGCACACTTCTTCTAGGTGCCTTGCAGGAGGATCTTTGCGTTTGTGGTAAACCATTGCACATTGGTGTTCCATGCGAGGAACCAATCACCGTTAACTGTGGCGGGCTCACTCGCTCGAGCCTCAAACTGCCCGATATATAAACAGGAAGCCGCCATCCAGGAAATTGGGCAAAGGAAAACATTACTTACCTGGAAGCAAGAGGAAAATTGTCATCTGTCGCCACTGCGGTTACTTACGCTAAGGCAGCCACAAATGCTGCTGTCACCATCAAAGGTTGATATTCACCAGCCCTAGCCAGAGCTTCTACCTCTTTTAATTGGGGCAATACGCCTTTATACAAAGACCACTTGAGGATAATCAAGTAACTCATTCGTACCGCCACCTACTCAACATTTAACCACCCAAACCAAAGAAAAACGGAAACGTAATCCTGACAGCAAGGGTCCGTTTCTGAAGAAGACAATGTGTCTTCAGGATCAAACGCGTCTCAGACAAAAGTAAAAGGGAAAGTAGGATGGCCAAAGGCAAACTGAGAAACCACCCTCAAAGGCCTCAGGTGCCGAACACGATGAGAATACTACTAAATATCAAACTGTGATATTATATCTGTGATATTATATATTTATATTTATCTGTTTATTCAGTCTACATATCTGTGATACTCAATCTGTGATATTTTAGTTATGTTTACATGTGCCGTCTTTTAGATCTATATTTACATGGTTTACCAGAAAATCAAAACACGGCACCATTTAGTGGTTCATCAAAGAAATAGGGACCTATAATAGTTCCGTCCAGGATGCCACACCACACATTAACACTCCAACGATATTGATGTTGGACCTCATGCAACCAGTGAGGATTGATGTCAGACCAATAATGCATATTATGCAAATTAACGTTTCCATCACTTTTAAAAGTGGCCTCATCCCATCCAAGAATTTCGGATAAAAATCCCTGTATTTTCCTGATCATGCCCAACATCCTAACAATAATCTATCCGTCGGTCAAAGTCTTCGTCATGTAAGGCTTGATGTAAAACCATATATCATGGGTACATTCTATAAATTTGAAATTACAAACACATTGTGAAACAAGTAAGTAGTATTTTCAGTGACATAAGAACTTACCTATGATCCTTTAAAATGTTTTGAATAGTAGTTCGTGACATATCCAACGCGATTGCTCTCGTACTAACGTGGGGATTCAATGACACGTATGCTAAGACATTAACAATATTGTCTTCCATTCTTCTAGCAGAGTTTCTTCGCAACTTTGGTCGACAGCTTCTAGCATTACGTAAATTTTGCACTAAACGCGGAAAAATTCTCGCATCGCGCAGGCGTCGATCTGGATATCGAGCAAAATATGCCGCAATTATTTGTAAAAGACATTATAGGTAGTTTTAAGGACTTACTTGTGCAACAAACATAAATTACACTGTCAAATTTTAATATTTGTTTACAAGTTAATTTTAGGTATTTGTTTTTTCTCAATGGCCTACTCCTAATATTCTGCCTATTCTGCACTTGCATATTCTATGCATTGATTATTGCTACATGTTTTTTTTAATTTTGAAATTATGAAAACTTTTATTATTTAAAATTATAATTAATGATGAAATTTTTATTGAATCTTGAAAAAAGACAAATAAATAAGAATAAATACCGGTGTAATATCGACTTTTCAAATTTTATAATAACTAAATTCTTTCTTCGATATTTTAGGGTATGATATCGAGATGCAGTTTACACTAACCTGTTTAGGGATGATTTCATCTCATTTTTATGAATAAAAAAATCATATTATTACATTTAATTTTTTAGAGAATTTTGAAATTTTGTGATATTATATCAAAAGTGATCAATAGTGATGCCGTTCTAGCGGCATCACTAAAAAATTAGACATATTACAGGTAAGATGGATTAGATGGAGCAATAAATGCTCTTTCCAACGAGACTAAGTTTATTAACATAAATTCAGTCGTTTAGGAGTTACAGCTGTTTATTTAAAAAAAGATCACTGAATCACCCCCCCACCACTTTATTTTAATAGATACGTCAAACAAAAATGACTCGAATAAAGCTGAGCTTTAAAAAATCTTGCAAATCTGAAAATATTCTCCACGGTCTTTTTTTGACCACTTTAGTCATAAAATTCTTTACCGCATCTCTCTACGACGAATAGTTTCCTAGAAACAACACTTTGCATTCTTATCTGGCCACCCGGTATATCAAATTTTATTAAGAAAAAATAATTTATTGTACTTTAAAGTGTTAGTGATTACTTAGGTACGCACGACTCCACCTACAAAGATCAAATTGAAAGAAATGAAATAATTTTAATTATACTTTTTTTAGGATAACTATGCAACCTCTTTTTTATACGTTCATAACAAAAATAGGTAACATTGTAAAACAAATAATCTATGTCAGATAATCGTTTAAAACTCCATGTCAGATAGAGGTTAATAGACATGGCTAACTTGAAATATCTGATATGGAACAACATACGACCTTCTAACCTATAAAATGGAAATTAAAAGAAATGAAATAATTTTAATAACAATTGTTTTAGGACAATTATACCGGGTTTTCGTAAATGTACTTACCCCGTGATCAATTTTAAATTTCGCGCTTTAAATACGTTTGCTCTAGGTTGGTAGTTGTTAGCACGTCGAAAAAATACTAAATCGTAGTAGGTATTTAGTTTATAACCTCATATTTGCGTTACTTCTATTTGCCGTTTTCCTCTACATTTAATCAACATTTAAAAAGTTCTTTCAGAGCTCTTAAAGATGAAGCTATTGCGATGTAAGTTTGCATTTTAACCATTGCGTGACCAAGCGCGGTATTTGAGTTACCCCAGGAAAATCTTGTAGCACTGTTTTGTAATAAAGATTTTGGCGATACCATGCTTTAGTTAATCCTCACACTTGAATAAACATACTTTTCCAGTCATATAAGAGAAAATGACAGTTTTCTAACTGAGTGAATAATTTTTTAGTACGTACCTAGGCACGTAAATGAAAATCAGTATATTTTGATAATTCGGCGACACTTTAAACGCAAATTTGCCTAGAAATGTATTTAGTAGAATGGAAGTAATGTTATTTAATGTATTAAAGCATTAAAATCATTGTTTTAAATGACTTCGATATTAAATTTGACGTCATATGACATAACGAGGACAATGTCAAATTTCGAGCAACCTGTAGGTATTTGCAAATATTATGAATATTAAACAGAAAATGATCAAATAAATTAAAACTAGTTATTACCACTGTTTCACATCATTTTGATGGATTTACAAAATAATTTAATCATTTATACACACGTCGACATATTTTAGGTTATGTAACCTAGATTTACTATCTACATTCAAAAGTGCAATACTATTACAAAGAACGATTTATTTATAAAATTATAATTAATGTTACAATTAGTGCAATTCATAGTAATGCCTGCCCCAGCGACATTCACAGAACTTGAAGTGATTGTCGGTATGTTAAAAGCAGTATTACTAATCTCTCCAACAGTAAAGTAACTACACTGTCCAGATGTTTGTGGAATTTCATCGCCATTTTCTGGTATTCGTGATGTGGATGTACTTGTCGATGTTGATAATTCTTGTACCACATGTGCAATACTTTTTTAACTGCAAGAGAATCTTCCACATATCCTTCAGTTACACAGGAAGATTTCCAACCTCCATGCTGTCTCAACTGCAGCGTATTACCACCATAGCTAATAGAGTGGCTGAAGTTCGTCGAAAACAATGACCCGTGTAAGATGCAGGGTTTTGCAAATTTAAATATAAAATTTAATATCCTCTTTCCATCTGATATAAATACTTACATGTATGTGGATGATCTTGCATTACTGTACTCTGCTCCTACAGTAGGAGAAATAAGTACAAAACTGCAGCAGGCTATCGACTCAATTTCTACACATTCAGATAGTATGGGATTCAATTTGTCATTGGATAAGACCTATTATATGCACTTTTGTAAATTGAGAAAACCTCATTATGGTCCTCTTCTAAGTTAAATAAAAGATATATTCAATGCAAAGACCATGGGTTATTTCTAGGGCTAACATTAAAACCACGCTTACTTGGAAAAGCATGTTGACAACTTAATTGCACAATGTAAGGTATCATTAAATATCATTAGGGTGCTAGCTAACACTCGATGGGGAGCGGACTCAGAAGTCATTCTCAAAATTTATAAATCTCGTGCAATCCAAAATTGATTATGGATATGAAGCGTATTCCTCAGCATCTAAAAGCACGTTAAAGCCCTTAGAGGTAATACAGAATGCGGGCATGAGATATTGTTTAGGTGCGTTCTACACTAGTGCAAGTGATAGTTTATCTAGTGAATCTAGCTTAATCCCTCTGCATTTACATCTTACTTACAAGCTTCTTGCATATGCCTGTAGGATAAAAGCGCAAACAAATCACCCTAATTATAAAATCTTGTTTGAGAATGATTGTATGAGTCAAACTAGTCGAAGACTACACAAACCTCTGTGGTACAATATTAGAAATGCTTTAGACATAATTCAAGAAACGCTACCACATATGCTTCCTATAGGACCACTAGAAGTACCGCCATGGTTGGTACCACAAATCAACGTTTCCACTCAGCTCTCAAAACATAAAAAAGCAAATACTCCTATAGCTATTTTTCATACAACATTCAATGAATTACTTACTAACCTTAGTGACCATCTGTCACTATTCACCGACGGTTCCAAACATAATGAGGGTGTAGGATGTGCCTTCTCGTAAACAACACGGAACACAGTTGGTCAATGCCGTGCATACGACTATATACAATGCAGAGCTCTACGCCATTTGGCAAGCCCTTCGCTATTGTGAATATGCAACCGGTTGGACCAAATTTGTTATAATAAGTGACTCGCACAGTGCTCTTATGGGAATTCAAAACAAACACGCAAAAAACCCTCTAATCCAAATGATCTTGGCGACTATCACACACCTTAATAACTTAGGGCGAAAAATTTTATTTTTATGGGTTCCCAGCCACTAAATATTAGAGGAACGAAAGAGCAGATCTAGCCGCCCGTCAAGCAGCAGAAGATGCTCCAAATGTAATGGAAAACAAGGCAGAAATCGCAATTCATGCAAATATTGCCAAACACTTAAAAGAAAAACTAAAATTAAAATGGCAAGCCAACTGGAACAGATCTACAGGTAAACTTAGGAGTATAAAGCACAGTGTTATTAAATGGACGTTACCCACAAGCTTCTCTAGAAAGGAAAGCAGTGTCATCCATAGAATCAGAATCGGGCACACAAATGTAACTCATAAACATCTATTACTAAATTCCCCTCCTCCAAGATGTGAAAACTGTTTAATACCTTTATCCATTGACCACATGATCTGCGCATGCCCACTCTACGCGGACCAACGTAAATTATATTCTATTCCAAATGCATTGGAGATGATTTTCACAGACACAGAGAGCATAAGAAAGGTATTGCAATATCTCAAAGCAATTAACCTGTACAATAAAATATAAAATAAAAAAAGGCACTAATGACCATAGCAGTCGACGTGCCAATGCTACAAAAAAATATATATAATATAATATAATATAATATAATATAATATAATATAATATAATATAATATAATATAATATAATATAATATAATATAATATAATATAATATAATATAATATAATATAATATAATATAATATAATATAATATAAAATATAAAATAATATTGTATAAGCGTATTCATCAACTAAAAGCACATTAAAGCTTCTAGAGACAATAAAATGCAGGTATGAGATACTGTTTAGACATTCTACAGGAAGTGACAGTTTATCCGTAATCAAATCATTAATACTTAAGGTATACATGTAGTAAAAGCAAATAGACATCAAATTATAAAATCCTGTTTAATAATGACTCATGATCAAATAGCCGAAGATTACATAAACGCTATCGTATAGTAACAAATGCTCTAGAACTAATTCATGAAACGCTACCGAATATGCCACTAGGACCGTTAGAAGTACCGCCATACGGTCGCTCAAATTAATGTTTGCGCCCACCTATTAAAACATAAAAGGCAAATACCCCTCAATATTTCAAAAGAGTTTAATGCTCACTTGATAATCTTAGTGACCATCTCGCATTATACACCGACGGTTCAAAATGCAATAATGGATGTGCCTTCTCTGTTAACAGTCGAATACAGTTGGCAAATGCCCACACATCGATATGCAATGCAGAGATCTACGCTATTTGGCAACCTTCGATACTGCGAATACGTAACCAACTGGACCAAATTTGTCATATAAGCGACTCGCATAGTCAATATGGGTATCCAAAGTTCATATTCAGTAAATCCTCTAATTCAGATGATATTATCCACCATCACGCATCTTAACAATCTGGGACTTCAAATTACATTCTATGGATTCCCAGCCACAAATATTAGGAAATGAAAGCAGATCTAGCCGACATGCCCGGAAGATGTCAATCGCAATAGAAAGTCAGGTAGAAGTAAATCACGCAAATATTGCCAAATATATTAAACGAAACTGAAAAGTGGCAAAAACTGACCAGGTCTCGGTCAACTAAGGAACGTTAAACCAACTGTTGACAAATGGAAACTATCCCATGCTTCTGCAGAAGGAAAGTGCGTTATTCACAGAATTCGCATTGGACACAAACTTGACTCATAAACATATTATAACAAACATACTCCACCAAGATGCGAAAATTGTTTAATACCACTGACCGTTGAATATATAATCTGCGTATGTCCAATTTATGATGTACAACGTATATATTCCATACCAAATACACTAACTGATTTATCAGATAACCAAAATATAAGAAATGCATTGAATTTTTAAAGCAATCAACTTGTTTAACAAGATGAAAATATAAAAGGCACTAATGATCATAAGTGACTGCGAATACAATATATAATATAATATAATATAATATAATATAATATTATATAATATAATATAATATAATATAATATAATATAATATAATATAATATAATATAATATAATATAATATAATATAATATAATATAATATAATATAATATAATATAATATAATATAATATAATATAATATAATATAATTAACGAATACAGCCCATTATGTCTTTGTCTACAAGAAACCCATTTAAACCAACCAAACCATACTTTCTGCGGGTATAAGCTCATTAGGAAAGATGTTGTTTGTAATATAAGAGCAAAAGGCGGAGTTGCAGTTCTCATTAGAGATGACGTTCAATTTGATACCATACCACTTAGGACGTCTCTACAAACTGTTGCAGTGCAGATTACTGCACCCATAAAACTAGTCATCTGCAACATCTATCTACCAAACAGTGATTGGCAGCAAAACGACATTCTAGACGTTACAGCTCAGCTACCTGACTCATACATGCTGTTGGGTGACTTCAACGCTCACAATCGTTTATGGGGATCAGTCCGCACTGACGCCAATGGAGAAGCCATAGAAAATTAATGGACACAAACAATCTGTTTTATTAAACACTGGCGAAAATACTCACCTCTCTGCCAGATCTAGTGCCTTTTCTGCCATAGACATCACAATGGTATCTTCCGGATTGCCACATCATTCTCATGGAAAGTGTCTCATGATCTTTACTTTAGTGACCACTTTCCTATAATAATTGGAACCGGACAGCGCTGTATACCTATAGTAACTCCAACTCGTTGGAAAATATCTGAGGCTAGATGGGATATCTTCCAAGGCACCTCATTGTATTGAAAACACAGCTTAAGAAATTGTAGTATTACAATGGCATAATGCCAGCCACTGCTTCCATCCCAAAGTTGGAGGAACGTGTTTAAAGGGTACCATGGTGGAACAAAAAAAAGCGAAGCAATAGCAAAAAAACGGGCATCAAAAAAATTCCACTTGAAAACCTAATAAAATTTAAGAAAACGAGGGGTCTTGGACGAATAATTCTAAAAGTAAACGAAACTCATGGAATAATTTTGTATCTACATAACACGGCACAACCAACTGTTGTTGGAATAAAATAAAAAATATCGGGAAAACCACAGCAAACTTTCAATTAAAAACAACCCGTGAATACAACCCCGACGAGGTTGTCGAACTGTTAGCAAACCAGTTTGAACGTTAAGCTCTAAAACTATAATGAACCTTTCAAAGGACAAAATCTGAAAGAGAACTCAAATTAGATTTTATATCAAACACTGAGGGTATAACGCACCGTTTACTATCGGTGAGCTAGAAAACCTCTTAAAACACAAAGCTTCCTCCCTGGTGTAGATCAAAAAGGTGCATAATCTACTAATGACTATAAGTTCTTCTGCTCATGCCTTCAACGAAACATTAAAGGCAATATCCTACGTGCTGGAAAGAGTAGTTGTCCCTATTTGAAAAATGGTAAAAACCCTATCTAGCTGCAAGTTACAGACCGATTAGTTTGACTTCTGCATGGCTGGTTTTAGAACGTATGGTCAGCGCTAGATTAATGTGGACTCTAGAAAACGAAACTATTGTCAAAAAAGCAGGATACCGAAATTCAGGTCAAAGGATCATCTTGTTCATCTACAGCTTCATTCTCGAAGCCTTCCACGCAGGCACCATGCGGTTGCGGTTTTCTTGACGTTGAAAAGGCTTTTGACATGACTTGGAGATATGGAGTACTGCAAAAGCTATACGAATGGGGACTTAGGAAACCTCATTATATCCTCATTTCTTGAAGGACGGTCTTTCAGGGTTCGAGTAGGTAACCATATTTCAACTCCTAAGATCTCAAAAATTACCTCAAGTCACATTGAGCGTAACATTATTTGCAATAGCGATTAACGAATACCCTCCCTACCGTATGTAAAACGTCTACCTTATGTTGAACGTGGTATTTTTGACTGCTCCTACCATCGGAAACATAAACACAAAAAGCAGGCTCTTGACTCCATATCAGCCAATTCGATAAGACAGGTTTCAATCTGTCACCAGAAAGACTTACTATCATTTTTGTAAATTGCGAAAACCCACTATGGTCCTCTCCACATTAAATAATAAATACATTCAATGTAAAGATCACGGTACGTTTCTGGGTCTAAAACTAAACCCACGCTGACCTGGAAAGACCATATTGACGACTTAATTGCACGGTGTAAAGCTACTTTAAACATCATCAGAGTGTTAGTAACTCGGTGGGGAGCAGACTCGGTAATTTTAAGAATCTAAATCCTTGTGGGTCAAAATTGACTATGGATGTGAAGCTTTTCGTCTGCATCAAAAACCTTAAAATCCTAGACGTATTACAAAATGCTGCGATGAGGTATGCTTTGGGTGCATTCTTCTAGGATTGACAGCCTTGTGAATCTGGCATTACCCCTACACTTACATCGTTCATATAAACTTCTAGCGTACGCTTGTAAAATCAATGCCAACCAAATCACCCAAATCATGACATCCTGTTTCGTAATGATGATAAGTATCAAACAAGGCATAGATTACACAAACCACTATGGTATAATGTTAAAAAGATTTGGAAAGTATTCACGAAACATTTCCATATGTTATCATTAGGACCACTGGAAATTCCCCATGCTTGTACCGCAAATTAAGTCATTTACACAACTGTCGAAATAAGGCAAATTCCATCAGCCACTTTTCATGCAGAACTCGTTGCATTTTGCTAATTTTAGTGACCATCTTATTATATATACAGACGGATCAAAGTGTAATGATGGTGTAGGATCTGCCTTTTCGGTGAACGACACAGAGTATAGTTGGTCTATGCCGCATATACTATATAACAACGCAGAGTTATATGCGATCTGGCAAGCCCTTCGCTACTCTGAAGTAAAAACAGGGACCAAATTTGCAATAATTAGGACTCTTACAGTGCTCTTGCAGATGTTAAAATGCATACGCAAAAACCCCTTAATACAGATGATTTTATCCACCAATCTCAAGAATCTCGGAAAACAGTGATATTTGTATGGGTGCCTAGCCATAAACATTAAAAGCAACGAAAGAGCAGATACAGCCGCTCGTCATGCAGCAGAAAAGCCGAGACTCAAACGGCAACGAAAACTGAAATTGCAACTCTTAATTTTGCAAATAACCAAAATCAAAAGGCAAAACCCAACTGCAAGTAATAGCAAAAAGAGAAATGGCCCCAGGTTTCTGGGAAAAGGTTTCAACTAGAAAACATAAAACCCCATTATATTGAAACTACCCAGGCCTTTAAAGAAACAACATAAATTTCTTCCAAACTAATTAAAAATTATATTCTATAACAAAACACAAACAGCCTTTTAGAAATGAACATATACAAAATTTTTGGTACCTAAAAGCGATTAACATCTATGACAAAATATAAAACAAAAGCACTAAAGACCAAGCAGTCGACGTGCTATAACAAAAAAAAAAAAATATAATATAATATAATATAATATAATATAATATAATATAATATAATATAATATAATATAATATAATATAATATAATATAATAATATAATATAATAAATATAATATAATATAATATAATATAATATAATATAATATAATATAATATAATATAATATAATATAATATAATATAATATAATATAATATAATATAATATAATATAATATAATATAATATAATATAATATAATATAATATAATATAATATAATATAATATAATATAATATAATATAATATAATATAATATAATATAATATAATATAATATAATATAATAAATATAATATAATATAATATAATATAATATAATATAATATAATAAATATAATATAATATAATATAATATAATATAATATCAAAAGGCACCTTTTTAGTTGGACAATTACCTTTAAAAAAATCAGTTGAGGATAATCAAGAGTTCGGAATGTATCAACATTTAAAAAAAAGGAAAAGCGGAAACGCAGTAAGAAGCAAGGTCCGTTTCAAAAGACAATATTCATCCTAATGCATCCCAAACGAAGGTAAAAAAAGTATGGCCAAACAAACTTAAACCCTCGCGTGCCTCAGGCGCTAGAACGATGAATGTTACTAAATAAAACTGTGATTAACTATCTGTGATATTACATATTTATAAATTTGTTTCTTCATATCTGTGATATATTTAATCTGTGATATTTTAGTTAATGTTTACATGTGTCTTTTATATTTTTATTTTTTTTCTTTTTTAATTTAATTATTTTAATTTCTTTATATTCAATTTATATTTATATTTTTCTTTGTCCTAATTTATTTATTCGTTAATTGATTTAAACTTTCAATTACATTTTAACAAACCAATTTTCAATTGCAAGGAATTAATTATCAAAACCATTACCTTCTGCAGGTATAAGTTTGTTAGAAAGGATGTTGTTCCAACTTAAGAGCTAGAGGCGGAGTTGCTACTTATTAGAGAAAGTGCAATTCAATGCTATATCACTTAGGACGCATCTTCAAGTAGTTTTGCAGGCACCAAAAAATTAGTTATCTGCAAATTATTTACCAAATAGTAATTGGCAGGAAACAACAAGAATTATAGCTCAGTTACCTGGCCCATGCTCTTGGGAGATTTTAATGCTCATAGTCGTTTTGGGGATCAACGCACCGATACAAAGGGAAGCACTCAAAATAATCGATATAAATAATCTATTCTTTAACACGGGAAAACACCATCTTTTGTGCCAGATCAAACGCTTTTCTGCCAAATATAACCATGGTATCTGCCCGCATCGCCACTTCGTTTTCATGGCAAGTATCCATGATCTTTACCACAGCGACCATTTTCCCCAATAATTGAAACTGATCAGGCAACGCCTGTAAAGTAACACGTGGAAAATATCAGGCCGATGGGATCCTTCCAAGCTCACCTCACCGTACCAACAAACCCTGCTTCCACATAAAAATATTACCAGTGGAATTATAAACGCGGCAAACGTTGCCATCCCAAAAATTGGAGGAAAATAAACAATATGGTGGAATAAAAATAAGTGAAGCAATAAAAAAAAAACTGGCGTTAAACTTTTCCAAACATCCTAAAATGATAACCTAATATCGTTTAAAAAGCACGGGCAACTGCCAGACGAATCATTCTTCAAAGTAAAAGGATTCGTGGAGTAACTTTTGTCGTCTATAACACGAGACACAACTAACCTCTGGGTGGATAAATAAAAGCTATATCGGGCAAGTACAACTGCCCTATACAGTTGCAACAATAACACTGTAACTTAATTCTGAACAGGTTACCGAACTGTTTGCGACCAATTTCAACAAGCCAGTAGTTCGGCAAATTATAGTTTCCTTTAAGCTACAAGACCCAAGAGAACTTATTTAGATTTTACAGACACAAATAATAACGAATACAACGTACCGTTCTCCATCAATGAACTAGAAAATGCTCTTAATATTAACAAAATTTCTTCTCCTGGTGCAGATACGATAAAATATGAAATGTTACAACATCTTACCGTGAATGATTGCCTTCTTTTAATTCAACGTGGGGGGCAATTATCCTTCCTTTGGAAAGAAGCGATAATAATCCCGATATTAAAAATGGAAAAACCTTACTCAGTTAAGAGCTATAGGCCATTAGTTTGACCTCCTGTATGGCTAAAAAAGATGGTCAGCTCAAGGTTAAAGTGGTTTAGAAAACGGAATTACTGTCAAACTGCCAAGCAGGATATCGAAAATTTCGGTCAACCGTAGACCACCTTGTTCATCTACAAATGCTGTTCTGAAGTTCTCACGCAGACACCATGCTGTTGCGGTTTTCTTCGACGTAGAAAGGCTTTCGATATGACTGGAGACATGGTATTACAAAGATTGTTGAATGGGGCTTTAGGGAAACCTACCCTGTATTTCTCATTCCTTGAGAACGATTGTTTCGAGTCCGAGTAAATAACCACCTTCATCTCCCAGGATTTTAAGAACGGCATACCTCAAATCAACACTGAGCGTAACGCTATTTTAATTGCAATTAACCATTTAGTTTCTTCTCTTCCATCTGATAAATACTTACCTGTATGTTGATGATCTTAAACTCTATTCCGCTCCTACAAACAGAAATTTACAAAACTGCAGCAAGCTATTGACTCCCTATCTGCACGTTCAGATAATATGGGATTCACCTGTCATCAGAAAAGACCTTTAATGCACTTTTGCAAATTGAGAAAACCACATTATGGTCCTCTTTCAAATTAAACAACAGAATATAATGTAAAGGACGGTGTATTTTTAGGGCTAACATTAAACACCACGCTTACCTGGAAAAGCACATTAATAACTTAGTCATGCAGTGTAAAGCGTCATTAAATGTTATTAGAGTCCTAGCTAATACCTCGATGGGGAGCGGACTCAGAAGTGATACTTAAAGTATACAAATCTCTCGTGCAATCCAAAATAGATTATGGATGTGAAGCGTACTCCTCAGCATCAAAAAGCACGTTAAAGTCCCTAGAGGTGATACAAAATGCAGGTATGAGATACTGCTTAGGAGCATTCCACACTAGCGCAAGTGATAGCCTGTCTAGCGAATCTGGTCTAATTCCACTGCATTTACACACGTACTTACAGGCTTCCAGCATACGCCTGCAAGATAAAAGCACAAACAGATCACCAAAACTATAAAATCTTGTTTAAGAGTATAGTATAGTATGGTATGGTATGGTGTGGTGTGGTGTGGTGTGGTGTGGTGGTGGTGTGGTGTGGTGTGGTGTGGTGTGGTGTGGTGTGGTGTGGTGTGGTGTGGTGTGGTGTGGTGGTGTGGTGTGGTGTGGTGTGGTGTGGTGTGGTGTGGTGTGGTGTGGTGTGGTGTGGTGTGGCGTGGCGTGGCGTGGCGTGGCGTGGCGTGGCGTGGCGTGGCGTGGCGTGGCGTGGCGTGGCGTGGCGTGGCGTGGCGTGGCGTGGCGTGGCGTGGCGTGGCGTGGCGTGGCGTGGCGTGGCATGGCATGGCATGGCATGGCATGGCATGGCATGGCATGGCATGGCATGGCATGTATGGCATGGCATGGCATGGTATGGCATGGCATGGTATGGTATGGTATGGTATGGTATGGTATGGTATGGTATGGTATGGTATGGTATGGTATGGTATGGTATGGTATGGTATGGTATGGTATGGTATGGTATGGTATGGTATGGTATGGTATGGTAGGTATGGTATGGTATGGTATGGTATGGTATGGTATGGTATGGTATGGTATGGTATGGTATGGTATGGTATGGTATGGTATGGTATGGTATGGTATGGTATAATATAATATAATATAATATAATATAATATAATATAATATAATATAATATAATATAATATAATATAATTTAATATAATATAATATAATATAATATAATATAATATAATATAATATAATATAATATTGCCAAATATATTAAACGGAAACTAAAAGTAGTATGGCAACAAAACTGGACCAGGTCCTCAGGTCAACTAAGGAACGTTAAACCAACTGGTGACAAATGGAAACTATCCCATGCTTCTGCAGAAGGTAAAGTAGCGTTATTCACAGAATTCGCATTGGACACAAACTTGACTCATAAACATATTATAACAAACATACCTCCACCAAGATGCAAAATTGTTTAATACCACTGACCGTTGAACATATAATCTGCGTATGTCCAATTTTTGATGGACAACGTAAGCTATATTCCATACCAAATACACTGGGGACTGATTTATCAGATAACCAAAATATAAGAAATGCATTGCAATTTTTGAAAGCAATCAACTTGTTTAACAAGATGTAAAATAGGAAAGGCACTAATGATCATAGCAGTCGACGTGCCAATACCAAAAAGAAATATAATATAATATATTTTATTATGTAAAATATAAACGCGCTAGGGCTATAATGATCCATTCCTTACCCTTGGTGTATAATCTACTATTTGGAGAATTTTAAATTTGTGTAATTTACTTTTCCTATAGTTACGAATTTTGTGGGTGGGTTACCTGGTTACCCCGCTTGGTCCGGCGAGATCGAGTCAAAGCGAATCGAAACTTGCAGAAATCGGCCGTATGCGTTATACGCTGCTGCATAAAATTGTTCTCAGTTCATTCGGTAATTTCGTAGTGTAACCATGGCGCGTAAATATTTGACGGATGATAAATTACGAAAATAATAGAAGAAAATGACAGTGACTTCGAATATGATATTACCGATGAAGATGAAAGTGAAACAGAAGACAACGTAGATGAACAAATAGAGATTCCGGATGAGATTGATATGGATGATAATTCTGAAATTAAAACTCCTACAGTCTGTAACATTTTACACGTCAAAGTATGGTTTTCAATAGCAATCTCATCCAAACTCTGCAACTAGAAGACGTACTTATAATTTTGTAAATGCATCTGTTGGTCTCAAAAATGCAAGGTAAATACTACATAAACGCTTAAGATTTTGGTATAACGGTTTATTTTAGTTTACAGTGTAATTTATTATTCAAAGTGCACTACTTGTTTTTCTGGTTTGGGTAATAAATAGAAGATTTGGTGCCTTTTGCTCAATCGTAGATTAAAGTGGGCCAGGTTCTTAAACCTATTGATATGTTCGCTTTAAAATCGAGGTTGCTTCTTCCTGAAAATAATTATTAAATACTCGGACACCAACTTGTTTTTAAATATGGTATAAACAAGTAAACCATTATACAATAAAGTTAGAAAATTTCTACAATAACAAAGTTTATTACACTAGTATATTTAATTATAAACAGAAATACCTTAATGCTAATGTTAGTAACGTTAAAAACTATGAATAATTATTAATGTTGTGAGTAATTAATGGAAACAGAATACTTTTTTCTTGGACACACGGTAGATACCGAAATGGATGCAAGCTGTCAGCGATTTTGGAAAATTGATGCATAATATTACTTCAGGTTTGAAATAAATCTGGATTTGTATGCTTTATAATTCCCAAATGACTAAATTTGCAAGATTAAAGTGTTTTAGAATTCAACTTCCCATTAACGCAGGTGATTACCTCACTCTTTATTAATTGTAATCAGTAATAGTGAAGTTAAAGTAAAAATAAATCGTAAACGTGGAAGTAAATATAAAAAAGTGCCTGAAAAAGCAAACGTCTCAAACTTTAATATAATAGTTATTTTTATAACTCACGTTCAAAATCTCATCAACAAGAATTGCTACAGTAGTCTTTGCGCATGAACATGTCTAGATTGAATGTCCAAACGAAATGCGTACGAGTTAAATGCATCTTTATGTAACTAGATATGCAACACACGCTGCACGAAACGCATGTTAAGTTGCCTAAATAAACGTAAATTTTATTACAAACGCAAAAAGTTTGTTACAACAGATTACTTCAGTACTAGAAGCTTTCAAGCTCCTTATTACTGACAGCATGCTATGTCATATATGTGAATACACAAATATGTGGAGAAAGGCAAATACGGATAAAAAAAATAAACGAAGTGCAAATCCAAGCCAATGGCCTACTACACCAGTGGAAGAGTTGCAAGCTTTCATTGGTGCTTTGATTGCCAGTGGCAACAATCGTGGACGATAATTTCATATTACCGAAATGTGGACTGAAAATGCTTTGTTCGAACAACCATATTTTACTGCAATGCTTTCTAGAAATAGATTCAAACAGATTTTTAGATGTATCCGGTTTGATGATCCTTAGACTATGCACCAAAGAAGGGAAGACGGTAAGGACCCATTAGAGGCTATTCGCATTCTTTATGATGAGTTTGTGTGAATAACTGCCTAAAAATTATTCACCTAATACAAATGTCTCTGTTGATGAACGCTTGGCAACAATTCGCGGTAAGTGTCCGTTTCGCTTATATATAAAAATCAGGCCTGGAACGGTATAGATTAAAATAAGGGTTTGTGCAGATTCCGAAACATATATATTTTGAACAGCCAAGTTTACACGGGCATGATAAACAACAAACGAGAAGTAAATCAGGGACAAGGAGTAGTACAAGATATGGTCAAGCCTTACTTTGGAACAATTATAAATTACAATTATAAATTAGCACTACAATACCACTCAAGGTGTGGATACTGGCGACCAAATATCGCAGGAGTACTCATGTGTTCGACTCCACAAGACGGTGGTCCCTAAGACTGTTTTTTGAAATTGTAGACATGGCAGCACTGAACGCCTTTATTATATTTTCGCAAAATTTTCTGATTGGTCTAAGAATAAAAGCAAGCGCAGAAAATCCTTCAAGTACTGAGTCAACAACTTGCACTTCCGAACGTAAAAACTAGAGAGAAGAATTCTCGAGACATGCAAAATCTGTTTTGGATGCAATTCGACAATTTCTTACCGAAAATTGAGAAACCAGGCACAAGCAACCGATGTCAATTTTGCCCGCCAAGAGAAGATAGGAAGTCAAGAATTAAGTGATCCGTGTAGCGTAACCGTGTGCTACATACACAGAAAAGAAGTAAATAGTATTTCTGCGTTGACTGTCAGAATGATACCTAGTGATTTAAGAATAAGTTTTTTATTGTCTACTTTTTTTGATAACAAGACAGAATGCAATTATATTTGACTTTTTAAACCTTATTTCTACCTTGCAAAATCAATTACACAACATTATACTTGTAATTTTATTTTATGAAACATACACTAACAAAAATTTTTAGTTCACATAACCACAATAACTCGAAATCTACTGGGGTTACTTGGTTACCCCTCTTGGACAATCCCGTAAAATTCCAGACCTTGGTCACGCAAGGGTTAAGGTGAATTGTCATTTATCTTAATTTATAGTGATACTGTACACCAATGGTGTTCTAATCAGAACAAGATGCCTTTATTTTAATTGCACGTTTCCGCAGTGGCACCCAAAACCCTGATGGAACTTGTAGCTATACGTTGCAATCCTGCATTGAGCAGTTTTCGGAGGTTTTTCCCGATATTAATATTGTAGGTAGCGGACCGCGAAAATTTTATTATTGTAATAAACATCTTTAAATCGCAATGGTTGCCGGGATATAAAAGATAATGAATATGTTCAAATATCTTGATAATAAGTCGTAATTTGAGTAAGGTTGCAAAAGAAAATAAAACACATGTTAGGATGGAAACAGATGTCAGCTGTAACTGCTTTTATTGAAGGAGTGTAACGAATTGTTGAATATTTTTACACGCACAGTCTTGTGTAAAAATGTCACTAGTTTAATAATTAATTACGTAGGTAGACGCCGCGATCAAAGGCATCTTTGTTTGGTACTAGGAAATTTGATATTAGATGTAGTTTTTCTACGGAGGAGTGCATATTTTTGAAATCAAGGTTTCGCTCAATAATGAATGTGGAAAAATGTTCCCAAGTAATGATTCTTGTTTTTTTTCTTTTGAAGGACAGGAATGGATTCCAAGAGGTAGTTGATGTCGGAGGGAAGGTAGTTGTGGTTGAGCCGGATTGATTTGATTGTTTTGTAAATCGTTCGGTCTGTAAATATTTTGTCGTGTACCTTTTACGAAAACTAAAACGCTAATTCGTTCTTTTCATTTTGTGTAGGTTTTAATGTAAGTTTTTCCAAAAATTAATCTATCATTAATAACCGTTGTCTCGACTTTAAACCGCGTAATTTAACTCGCCGTGTTGTGGTAAAGTGTTTAACAAAAGGGAATATATTCAAGTGTAACTAGGTATTTTAATGTAAATTAAAGCTCGCAGCAAGTAATTCTACAAGCCTATGTAACGTATTAAAAATCAAGCATTGTCTTGCAGAAAGTATTAAATTACGCACGCCGGCTCATTAAGTTAACGTCTGTTCAAATAAAAGGGATACCATCAGACAGTATAGGGCTCCCTCCACCATCACTTGAACGAATAGCATTGTTGTCTGTTTGATTATACTTGTATAAAGAGAGCTAGCGTGGACAAACGTGGAAAAGATAAACCTCAGTTATAATTGTAAATAGGCAATACTGAGTGTTTACGTACGCACTGGTTCAGATGAACATAAAAGGCTCATCGAATTATATTTTTACTGTTTTTATTCTGTTTTATAGATGAATGTGTAACTTGAGAAAGGGACGCTATATTTTTTTAACGCAGTCCCTCAAGCTTGTGTATCGGTCACGTTATTTATTTGCACTTACTCTTGTAAAGTTTTGTTTTAATGAGTTGTTTTTGTCTTTGATTCAGTTTAAGTCAAATTGTTTGCCTGCGAACTAATTTGTCTTTATATATAATTTATTGTAATTGTACGAAATTGTGTAAGTGTAAATTCCTTGCGTATTATTTTATTCTTTCAGTTACATTATTATAATCTGTGCAGTTTTCTGTTGTTATATTTTATGTGTACCTTAACCTGCAAGGTTATTTGTTTATTTACTTGAAGAATTGTGGGTGCTATTACATTGGTTTCTTTATTGTGTTTATGTGTAGCTAAACTGCTTTTTATTTATTTTTTTAATGTTATAATTTTGTACGCATTTTAACCAGATTTAATGGTGTTTTATGATGTGTTGAACCCTTTCATTGTTTTTGTGTTATTGGATTTATTAATGTACTTGTGCAATTACTTATTTATGAATAAATTGAGTTTCTGTTGGTTCTTTCCCAAAGTAGTACATTAACGGGTGGAACCATCATTGCGCAAAGGCGTTAATTTTAATTTGAGTATTTTCATTGTTTACCTGTCCCACATGATGCAACACATAACCTCATCCAAACCTATCTAATACAAATAACACGCGTACCTACCACTAGACGGCCAATTCTGTTGATCAAATTTCAGGTTTGGTAGTAATTAAATATCCGACTTGTAAATAAATTCTGATGTTTTAATTATTGCCAGGAAACTCAATGTAAGGCAAGCAATTAATTTGAGTAATAGTCGCATTATTGTCAGTAAAGTCAAGATAAATCACTCAGCGATTGTTTTGTTCTTGAATTTGCATTATTGCCAATAAGTTCAAATTACACTTTTCAAGATAAGGTACCTGGGGGACGCTACAATATCGAATATGATGTATTTAAAATCTAAGTCACGTCTTATTACACGGTGTGAAAACAAGTACTATATTTGCAAAGGCAAGTCAACAGGCAGGCCGATTGTTTCGACCGAATAAGTTGTTAATGGCATTCACCAAAGAATGCAACAAAGTCCTAGAAAAATCTATTCCATAACTATCCGCTCAAACAAGTACGATTAAATCTACTGCGTTTATGTGACCATAAATATGAACATAATGTTTTTACAAGTTTGTCGAATGATACCTGCCACAAAGCTCTAAAAGAGACATTACAATGCATTCTTACAAAATTTATTCTGTAAACAATTACATGCACTCGACTCTAATCTTCGACTGCAATATTGTAATGATTCTGGGAACGTTTAAACAACAATAATTTGTTAGACTGAATATGTTATTCAGACAAATCATGGATACATTTATCGGGTTATGTGAACAGCCAAAATTACAAAAGTTGGGCAGCAGAAAATCCACACATTTACATCGAAACACCTCTACATCCCCAAAAGTTGGCATTTGGGTGGCTATGTTAAGAAGGAGGATAATTTGGCCTATTTATTTTAGGAAACCGTAAATGGAGAACGAGATCGTGATATTCAGCGTCAAGCTATTGAAGAAAATTTACATGACTATGAGCAACAACTAGGTTTTTTCCATCAAGATGGAGCAACTGCACACACCGCTAATGAAAGGATTATGTATTTGGAAAAATTTTTTAGCGACCGAATGATTAGTACAGGTTTGTGCCTCGAAGAAGTCCTGACCTCACGCCCTTAAATTTTTCTCTGTTTGGACGAATTGAAGCTAATATATTTAAAAATCGACTACACACTCTCGAAGCATTGGAAGGAGCAATACGACAAGAAATAAACAATATAACTCCAATTGAACGTGAACGTGCGTTTGAAAATATGAAGCGAAGAATTAATTTGTGCCTAGAACTTAGTGGTGATCATTTTGAGCACATTTTGTAAAATAACAATAATACATTCTATTCTTGATTTTCTAAATACACTGGTAGTCATTTTGAGCACCTTCTGTAAAATAACAATAAATTATTGTTGTTGAAACGTTCGTTGAAACATTGACAATATTGCACTCGATTATAATCGGGTGCATGCTGTTTTTGTACAGAATAAATTTTGTACGGACGCATATGTAAAGTCTTTTTTAAAGTTTTGGGGCAAGCACAGGGGACAAACTTGTAAAAAAATTATGTTCATATTTCTGGTTACACAAACGCAGTAGATTTTATCGTACCTGTTGAGCGTATAGTTGTGAAATAGATTTTTAGGACTTTGTTGCATTCTTTGTTGAATGTTATTAACAATTTCTTCGGTTAAAACAGCCGGCCTTGGTGTTGACTTGCCTTTGCAAATACGATGCTTGTTTTCATACCGTGTAATAAGACGTAACATATATTTTAAATACATTAAATTCGATATTAACATCGGGAAAAGACCCTGAAAACTGCTCAATGCAGGACTGCAACGAATTGTTCTAAGTTCCATTAGGTTTTCGGGTGCCATCTTGCTCTGATGAGACACCATTGTTGTACACTATCACTCCACAAATTCAAATTAAGATAAATGACAATTCACCTTAAAAAATGCTAACTTACGTCACGATAGCTTCGTAACGTTAAGAGCTCTGAAAAGAACTTTTTTAAATGTTGATTAAATGGGGAGGAAATTCGAAAAGACGGCAAACAGAAGTAACGCAAATAAGAGATTATGAAACTAAATATTACGATTTAGTAATTTTTTTCGACCTGCTAACAAGTACCAACCTAGAGCAAACATTTCTAAAGCGCGAAATTTAAAATTGATCACATGGAGGTCAAGCATTTACGAAAACCCTGTACAACCCCTTTTATAAGTTCATTACGAAAATAGGTAACATTGTAAGAACAAACAAGTTGAGAATGCATTGCCAGACCGAACAAATTGCATTGTCAAATACATTTAATATTTTTGTTTACCGTTAAAAACTACATTATAAAAACATAAAAGAAGACAACGGCACACGGTGTTCCCTACAACATGACGTTAGTAACCATTTGCCGCAACATATGTGATAGTACGCCAATGCTAAATATAACCTCAAAAATTTACATTTGACGTTTGATGTTTAGGAGTGCTGAAATTATTCGAAATAACACAAAGGACAAAAAACAAATTGAAAAATTATTTAATTTATTTTTTCTATCTAGGTGTGAAAAGACATCGTTTGTAGTGCGTTTAGTCTCACAAGCATCGTTTTTGGTAATTTTTCTGGTGTTTTCTGATGTCACATTATTTTCACATGTCAGTTGGTTAGATCTAGGTTAGATCTTTAATCAAAAAGTTACAACATACGTAAACTTCGATAGAAAGTTAAAAAGTTATAGTGTACTAGTTTCCAGTAATGCACCTATTTTGAAACACGTTAGAAGCGGTATAATGCCCTAGGGCATTGTGAAAAACAGAATGGTTAGTTACGAAATCAAGGCATTGAGTATATGCTCAATGACCAAGGTGACTGAACAAACTGGATTATATTTTTTTGCTGAAATAAAGGTCAAACCCACTTTGTTTATTATTAAAAATACCCTTGACAATAAATGTCAAAAATAAAATTCAATATCTTTTATTAATTGAATAACACACAAAAGGACATAAAAGTCACCACGGGTGTTAGAGGAATAATGCCCGCAACACCCTTGATACCTTAATTACTTTAATCGTCCAGAAAGTTATACTTCAATGCCTGATTAATCCTTATATACTTCGTGTAACATTGTTAGGGGCATCAGCACTCTGGATGTAACATTTTATACAGTGGAACCCATCTTTTCATATGTGTCTGGTTGTCAATAATTTGGTAGTCACTTGGTTGTATTCATTACATTGCGAAACATAAATTACCTACGAAGACGTACAAGTGGAAGTATCGAATTTAAGCTGGTGAACCATTCGGAATTCATATCTTTATGTGTGTATATATATATATATATATATATATATATATATATATATATATATATATATATATATATATATATATATATATATATATATATATATATATATATATATATATATATATATATATATATATATATATATATATACTGGTGGCAGAAAGAGTTCCCCAATTTGGAAACCGTCTAGCTACGGCTATGGTGTTGTAGCGCAGTGGGGATATATCATTCGATGTGGGTCTTGATGCCATGTTTAGTGTAAACCATGGCTTGGTCGGGACGACATCGCGCTTTCGAAAGAGTTTATTCGAAATGGCGGTTCGCCGATAATGACTCGGAGTGCCTTTTACATTCACTTCGAGCTCAGGCGGCATGATCCTGTTCCCGATAGAAAGAATTGGTAAATGGGTACCAAACTTTCGAGAAACAGGGTCGGCATTGAAAAGAAAATCTCCTGGTTGACCTCGAACAGCGACAGGACCAGCAAATGTAGCTGCTGTGAGAGCGGCAATTCAGCATTCTCCGAGGCGCTCTGCACGTAAACAAGCGACTGCCTTGCGATTATGAAACCGAAGTGTTCGGAGAATTCTGCACCGGGATCGTCAGATGCACCCCTATAAAATTGCCATTGTACAGAAGTTGTGAAAGAGACCGTGAAACCAGTATCACTTTATGTCAAGAACTTCGCAACATTCCTCGCATGGTCGTTTTGATCTTTAGTGATAAGGCACATTTCCACCTTTCGGGCGAGGTCAACAAACAGAACTACAGGTACTGGTCTGAAAATAACCCTTGGGAACTACACGAGCGGCCACTTCATGGCCCTAAGGTTACAGTCTGGTGTGCCATTTCTGAATTTGGTATGTGGGATCCATACTTTTTTAAACAAAACTATGCTACTGTTACGGTAAACGCAGATCGGTATTTTGTGATGCTCGAGAACTTTCTACGGCCTAGAGTTGATGCTCTTGTCGATGAACATGGACTAGAACATGTGTGGTTTCTACAACATGGGGCAACAGCCCATACAGCTCGTCGTTCAATGGCAATTCTGAGAGAAATGTTTCCTGAGCATATTGTCTCTTTGCGTGGTGACATCGGGTGGCCCCCTGTACTCGCCGCATTTAACCGCATGTGATTTTTTCTTTGGGGCGACCTTAAAAAAAAGTGTATCAACATCGTCCCCAAACTATAGAAGCTCTTAGAGTGACGATAATTCAAGAAATTGCTGCCATTCCGCCGGAAATGATCCGCAGAGTGATGGAAAATTATCGGGAGAGGGTCACTCAGTGTATCAACAGTGGAGGCGAACACTTGAGTGATGTATTTTTAAAACACATTGATTTAAAGTAGCATTATATATGCTTATTGATGAATAAAGTTTTTTTTCATCTTGATAAGTTTAGTTTTATTAGCTTTCCAAATCGGGAACCTTTCTGTTCCATCCTATATATATATATATATATATATATATATATATATATATATATATATATATATATATATATATATATATATATATATATATATTATATATTATGTTTATATATATATAGTCGCATCCACTTAGTGAAACTGTCCATTTCATGTACTGGTTATCCAGTTCATGAACCTGAATCAGCTTGTTTTGAATTATTTCACAATCTGGATGATTCTTTTGTCCAGTTCATGAACTGGAGAACGAATTTCACCACTTGCTGAAATCATTCTGTCACGTTGTTTAGTTTTATTTATGTATGCGTGCGAGTTGTATCTCAGTCGTTTAAGTGTGAACCACGTGTTTGTCAAGCATGTATTGTCCTAATCAAGCGTTTTATTCAGATTTGGAAGTGCATTATAATGAACAACCTAACAAAAAGCCTTATTCAAAAATAAAGCAACAGGAAGTTATTAAAGAACTGCAGCAGGCGAAAGCTACACAGTAAGTTTTTTCAGTAATTAACTATTCACCCACAAAGTGATTGCATAACAGTTTTTATCTACGACTCTTAAATAATACATTTGTTAAATATGTACCTATAGATACCTACCTATAGGTAAAATAATTCCAGGACAACACAATGATTCATGCAAACCTGCGTGAAAATCACGTGATCTGTCAGTGGCGGCACGTAAAAATTAGGTTGCGTTTTATTTTTGTAACCAACTTACCAATAATACACGGATAGTAAGCAATAATAGCTCTGAAAAGAGTTGGTGTGTTGCATTATCAACCTCCGCACTATCGCAAGAGCTATTGGGGAAAATACCTTCACATACAAATTTCCCGCCAAAACGTTTGACCGCAGAGTGACCTTGTAATATGATGATGATGATGACATTGCAATTTCTATTTTTAGCGTGCTCCAAAAATTTAAATTTCACGCCAAAAGTTTGACCTTGAAGAAATCCAAAAGCTTATATTTCTCACCAACAGGGGGCGAGTGACCTTGAATTGATCCAGACCGGCCCCTAATCACTACTGAAGCAGATATGGAATAATTGAATGAAAGAGGAGTCACGGCACTTGAAACGGATAATGACAATTTACTAGTAAATGATTTGATAAATGCGCGAACAGAAACTTTGGAAGTAAGTAAGAAACAAGACGATTCAGAAGAAGATGCAGAAATGGAGGATTGCCAGATGATAGAATTACCAACCGAAAGCTCTGAATTGGATTATAAAGAAATAAGTATTCGCAACCAAAGAGTCGTAGCCTGCGGTGGTATAAAAGAGCAGGGGAAAATGTTATCCACGTCCAAATCAATAAATAATAATAAATATTAATGACTGCATTCTTTTATCAGTGCCTAAGGTCGACCGAGATCCAGCCGATTCTGAAAATTTATTATGTATCGCTTCAAAAAACGGTGACTACCAGGTTGGTACAGAGCACGGAGAAATAAGAGCTTGGTTTGGGCACGATTTGATTAGTAAAGCCTCTGAATTTTTGAACATCACATAAGTGAATACGTCTAAATACTTAACTCTTCGTTAAGCAGTAAAAGCTATTTCTGGAGGTCAGGGCGTTTCCAAGTGTTCATGCAAGCCATCTAAAGGTCAGTGCAAAACAAAGAAGCAGGCTCGCTTCTTCGTTTTGCACTGACTTTTAGATGGCTCTTTGTACTAGCCGATGCTATAGTAGTTTGCATGGCGTAAATAAATAAAACTAGCTTCCTTTATGTGCGGCTACATATTATGTTTATTTCTTTTGTAGATTAAGTGAAATCAGCCTACTAAAGTTACTTCTAAAATTAGGAAAACATTCTAAGTCCAATTTTTCAAGAAAATGATATTATCTCGAGAACCGTACGAGTAAAATGAAAGTAATTTGTGTTCGGGGTTTGAAAACAAGCAGGGCAAATCATCAAGAATGAAATTTTCTGAGAAATCAAAAATAAGAGAATTTTCCTCTTTTAAAGTCGATCCGGGGATACTGTATTATATATATATATATATATATATATATATATATATATATATATATATACTAGGTGGGGCAGAAAGAGTTCTCCAGTTCCCAATTTGAAAACCGCCTAGCTACGGCTATGGCGTTGTAGCGCAGTGGGGATACATCATTCGATGTGTGTCTTGATGCCATGTTTAGTGTAAACCATGGCTTGGTCGGGACGACATCGCGCTTTCGAAAGAGTTTATTCGAAATGGCGGTTCGCCGATAATGACTCGGAGTGCCTTTTACATTCACTTCGAGCTCAGGCGGCATGATCCTGTTCCCGAGAAACAGGGGTCGGCATTGAAAAGAAAATCTCCTGGTCGACCACGGACAGCGACAAGACCAGCAAATGTAGCCGCTGTGAGAGTGGCAATTCAGCAATCTACGAGGCGCTCTGCACGTAAACAAGCGACTACCTTGCGGTTATCAAACCGAAGTGTTCGGAGAATTCTGCACCGGATCTTCAGATGCACCCTATAAAATTGTCATTGTACAGAAGTTGCGTGAAAGAGACCGTGAAACCGTATCACTTTATGTCAAGAACTTCGCAACATTCCTCGCATGGACGTTCGATCTTTAGTGATACGGCACATTTTCACCTTTCAGGTGAGGTCAACAAACAAAACTACAGGTACTGGTCTGAAAATAACCCTTGGGAACTTACGAGCGGCCACTTTATAGCCCTAAGGTGTGTCATTTCTGAATTTGGTATGTGGGATCCATACTTTTTAAAGAAAACGATGCTACTGTTACGGTAAACGCAGATCGGTATTGTGTGATGCTCGACAACTTTCTACGGCCAACAGTTGATGCTCTTGTCGATGAACATGGACAAGAAAATGTGGTGTTTCCACATGGCAACAGCCCATACAGCTCGTCGTTCAATGGCAATTCTGAGAGAAAAAGTGTATCAACACCGTCCCCAAACTCTGGAAGCTCTTAGGGTGACGATAATCCAGAAATTGCTGCCATTCCGCCTGAAATGATCCGCAGAGCGATGGAAAATTATCGGGAGAGGGTCGCCTAGTGTATCAACAATGGAAGCGAACACTTGAGTGATGTAATTTTAAAACCCATTGATTTAAAGTAGCATTATATATGCTTATTGATGAATAAAGTTTTTTACATCTTGATTAGTTTAGTTTTTATTAGCTTTCCAAATCGAGGAACTCTTTCTGCCACCCTATATATATATATATATATATATATATATATATATATATATATATATATGTGTGTGTGTGTGTGTGTGTGTGTGTGTGTGTGTGTGTGTCGCATCCACTTAGTGAAACTGTCCATTTCAATACTGGTTATCCAGTTCATGAACCGAAACCAGCTTGAATTATTCCACAATCTGGATGATTATTTTGACCAGTGCATGAACTGGAGAACGAATTTCACCACTTGTCAAAATCACCCTGTCACGTGCGAGTTGTATCTCAGTCGTTTAAGTGTGAACCACGTTTTTGTCAAGCATGTATGGTCCTAAGCAAGCGTTTTATTCAGATTTGGAAGTGCATTATAATGAACAACCTCACAAAAAGCCTTATTCAAAAATAAAGCAACAGGATGTTATTAAAGAACTACAGCATGCGAAAGCTACGCAGTAAGTTTTTTCAGTAATTAACTATTCACCCACAAAGTGATTGCATAACAGTTTTTATCTACGACTCTTAAATAATACATTTGTTAAGTATGTACCTATAGATACCTATAGGTAAAATAATTCCAGGACAGCACAATGATTCATGCAAACCTGCGTGAAAATTACGTGATCTGTCAGTGGCGGCACGTAAAATTGGGTTGCGTTTTATTTTGTAACCAACTTACCAATAATACACGGATAGTATGCAATAATAGCTCTGAAAAGAGTTGGTGTGTTGCATTATCAACCTCCGCACTATCGCAAGAGCTATTGGGGAAAATACCTTCACATACAAATTTCCCGCCAAAACGTTTGACCGCAGAGTGACCTTGTAATATGATGATGATGATGACATTGCAATTTCTATTTTTAGCGTGCTCCAAAAATTTAAATTTCACGCCAAAAGTTTGACCTTGAAGAAATCCAAAAGCTTATATTTCTCACCAACAGGGGGCGAGTGACCTTGAATTGGTCCAGAACCGGCCCCTAATCACTACTGAAGCAGATATGGAATAATTGAATGAAAGAGGAGTCACGGCACTTGAAACGGATAATGACAATTTACTAGTAAATGATTTGATAAATGCGCGAACAGAAACTTTGGAAGTAAGTAAGAAACAAGACGATTCAGAAGAAGATGCAGAAATGGAGGATTGCCAGATGATAGAATTACCAACCGAAAGCTCTGAATTGGATTATAAAGAAATAAGTATTCGCAACCAAAGAGTCGTAGCCTGCGGTGGTATAAAAAGAGCAGGGGAAAAATGTTATCCACGTCCAAATCAATAAATAATAATAAATATTAATGACTGCATTCTTTTATCAGTGCCTAAGGTCGACCGAGATCCAGCCGATTCTGAAAATTTATTATGTATCGCTTCAAAAAACGGTGACTACCAGGTTGGTACAGAGCACGGAGAAATAAGAGCTTGGTTTGGGCACGATTTGATTAGTAAAGCCTCTGAATTTTTGAACATCACATAAGTGAATACGTCTAAATACTTAACTCTTCGTTAAGCAGTAAAAGCTATTTCTGGAGGTCAGGGCGTTTCCAAGTGTTCATGCAAGCCATCTAAAGGTCAGTGCAAAACAAAGAAGCAGGCTCGCTTCTTCGTTTTGCACTGACTTTTAGATGGCTCTTTGTACTAGCCGATGCTATAGTAGTTTGCATGGCGTAAATAAATAAAACTAGCTTCCTTTATGTGCGGCTACATATTATGTTTATTTCTTTTGTAGATTAAGTTTAATATTTCTATTAGTTCTATTCATAGCTTCACATTTATTCCTGTAATCGTTCTGTAATTTTAAAAAGTGACGAAATGTAATACGTATAGATCATGTAGCACTTTGCAATAATTACATCAGGTGGAGGAATGGACTATCCATTTCATGAAATAGACAAAATAATCATCCAGATTGTGAAATAATTCGAAGTTGTACAATCCGGTTCCAGTTCATGAAATGGACAGTTTCAAAGTATATATATATATATATATATATATATATATATATATATATATAGGGTTTTCAAAGTTAAGTCGGCACTATTGCGACCTTCGTTATTATTGGTGCTACGAAGTCGGTTAAATGGGGAAAGAAGTAACATTTTTTCCGCTCGTTACGGTGGTGAAATCAAAATAAAAATTGAACTTTGTGTTCGCGAGTTATGTCAAAAATTTCCATTTTTTTTAAATGGCACACCCAGTATGCAATCAAGACGCGAAGGAGATCAAGAAAGACGCGTTCAGTTTTGTCACTGGTTTATTGATCAAATGAGAACCAATAATGATTTTTGCACCTCAATTCTATGGAGTGACGAATCAACTTTTTCTAATAAGGGCATGTTCAACAGGAAAAACAGCCATTTTTGAGTCGAGAAATTCCGATCTTGTAACCCGCAGAGACGCTTCAGTGTTAATGTTTGGTGCGGTGTAATTGGCTCGATAATTGTTGGTCCAGTATTTTATCAAAGTGCGTTAACTGGTGAGCGGTACGCCGAAATGTTGACTGCCACACTTCAAGACTTCTTGGATGATGTAAATTTAATGGATAGGTAGAACATTTATTTCCAACAAGACGGAGCTCCTCCCATAACGTTCGTCAGATAGATAATATTAAACAATTTTTTGATGACAGATATTTATCAACTAATCGGCCTATCCGTATGCCTCTTCGATCACCTGACATTACTCCAATGGATTTTTCTTTTGGGATATGTGAAGAGTGTGGTGTACAACAGGCGATATGATAACCTTGAGGATCTCCAGCAAAGCATCGTTCACGCCATCAATAATATTGATGGTAGATCCATTGCTAAGGCTACTAAAAGTGTCTACAAGCGTGCCCAGAAATGCTTGGAGCAAGAGGGTGATGTTTTCGAGCATCTAATTTGAGTTTTGTTTTGTTTCGTTGTTCCTTATTATTATTATCACTTAGAATAAAGAATCCTGTTTCAATTGTCTGATATTCTTTTCATTTTCTGCCCTATGGTAATACAGAAAATAGTTGACACAGCCACCTTGATGAATTTGGTAAATGATCAATAACTTTGTCATTTTTACATTAGGGTGAAATGTCATAGGAACTTATTCGTTCAGAATTTAATTTTCTATCGATTAAGGATATTGCATATTGGTGTGCCATCTAAAAAATGGAAATTTTTGACATAACTCGCGAACACGATGTTCAATTTTCATTTTGATTTCACCATCGTAACGAGTGGAAAAAATGCTACTTCTTTGCCTATTTAACCGACTTCGTAGCACCAATAATAACCAAGATAGCAATAGTCCCGACTTAACTTTGAAAACCCAATTTTTAAAAACCTTCATTTTACAGCGAAAACAAGTGACTTAATGAGCACAAATTGTGTATAAGAGCTGAACATCATATCTCATACGGTTCTTGAGATATTGTCCGAAAACTGAAAAAAAAATTCAACTTTGTATATTGAAAAGGGCACGTTTGAGCATATAAGTTCATAGGAAAAAAGTCTTATTTTTTCATGTAGAAGCACATCCTTCTCTAGGTACATGCTATTTCCGGGCACCCTGATATATATATATATATATATATATATATATATATATATATATATACATACATACATATATCTACAAACAAAACGTTTAATGTGCACCTTATTCGATAAGTAAAAAAGAATAAATAGGCTATTTTAAATTTTAAAGTTTTCAAATTCATAATCATGTTTATAATCAGTTATTTTAAACCTCGAAAATATAAAATTTATCAAACCGTATTCCATCTATTACGTTCTATAAACTGGTTTATGTAAAAATTTATTGTGCAAAAACTTTTCGTTATAAAAATGAATTCGTAATTATATTACAAAAATAATGCCATTGTAAAATATTACAGCAAGAAGGTGCTGTTTCGTAAATTATTGCTAGTTTTAATATTTGCGCTTTCATGTCGGGTTGCCTTATGAAAAGCTTGTATTTCCATTGTTGAAATGTTTATATCTACCACTAAGGAACGTAAATAATACTTAAAATTTGTAGGATTACATTTAAAATTTAATTAATGGTATCCCAAAAGGTTTCTGCGTTTCCTTGTTTAAAATTTTAGTTCATATTTTACTCATGGAATCAATGTGGTTGTGAATATTTTATTGTTTTAATTGATTTTTATTCTTCATAATCTTCCCTTTTTTAGAATCATAAAGTTAAGAATAAAAGTCACACATATAAACGTAAAACTATTGAAGCAGTTCCTAACGTACATAATATAAGCTGGTGTAAATGTCACGCCATTGGAATTTTTAGTAACGCATTGAATCTTGTATGAAGGCATATTTAAATGTGGTGTAAATATTTATGAGTTGGAGTTATTAATTTTGAATGATAATTAATGTTTTAGTAACACCCCTATTGAGACGATAATGAATGCTATTGTATTTGGCTACTGCATTTTTAAGAATGCAGAGTTTAAATTGTAAATGTGTAGCGTGTGAATTTATGATATGTTGATATAGTATTAAAGTCTAGAAGAAGAATATGTATGTATATTTTTGCTTGTATAAATAACATAATATTACACAATGAAAAAGTTTATGTATGCTCAAGGATAAATGAGACGCGTGTTAGAGGGACAGGCTGTTTTGGTTTGGGCTGAATTTAAAGTAGAGTGACAGGATAGAACACAGACACTAGGAATCAGAGTGATACATCTAAGAAAGTGTTAAATGCAGAGGAGAAAGTTTCTCTGGTGAAGCATTATTTTTGTTCATGCGGAATCGGCCGACTCCATGATGTAAGCCTAAGATAGGTGAGTGATGAATCCGCGCATCAGTATAATAAAAGTTTTCCGAATAACACCTTAGTTTAAACAGAACTTCCTTGAAAAGAATCTTGAAGAAGCTGGGTGCATTTTCGTGTGTGATTCAAGTACATCAACAGTTACATCCTCAGGATTATCGCAGTAGAATGGAATATTGGACCAATATTCTCGCGTTACAGTATGAAAATACTGATTTTTTTTTAAATGTATGGTTATGAGACGAAGCAATTTTCATTTGTCGGGCCATGTGGATCGACACACACAACAATTTCTGGGATTTGCCACAAGATATGCAAGAAGTCCTTTACAAAGTGTAAAAGTGAGTGGTGTGCAGTTTCGGGACACGTAATCATTGGTCCGTACTATATCGAAGAGAATGATTGACAAACCACACTCAATCAACAGCGGTACATACAAATTGTAACACGCTTTATCCCTGACCTACGTCGATTTTCGCGTGCACGTAATTTGACACTATTACCTTAAAACTGTTACCGTTACACATAAAAGCGTTTAACAAAGGAGAAGACATTAAAAAAATATACGCTATTACAGAAATTGCTGACCTAAAAGTCAAGATATAACCACCGCATAAAAAGATGACCCTGATTCCCCAATGTAAAGAATGTCAAGCATTGTAACGTGCCAATTCTTGGCTATCGCCACCTTCATTAAGTTTTGAGTTTGTGTTGTTATTGGTAGATATATTTACATTACGTTGGTATCTTCAGGCATTTATTTTTTCTGTCAATAATTCAATTTTGGTATATGTCGAAACTTTCTCTTTAGTGTTCATAATTACGAATACCCTTGTACATATTGCTACCATGTATAATGACTATTTTGCCCACATCAATTTTTGTTGTTCCTTGCGCAACGCGAACTAAACTTAATCCATTTCTATTCTATCTACCTTGTAATGCCGTACATTATAAATTTTTAAGTTTTACTCCCTTGTATAAGGTATGTAACGCCTTTGATTACATTTCTTTATATTTAATAGGGAAAGCTCCTGGTATTGGCAAAATCCTCATTTATTAAGAAACATCCAATACGATAATGAATTTCATATCGTGTAATTGATGACGTCACGAAGTTAAATACATAAAATGGCGTGCATAATAATGCAAATTTTTATCTTGAAGAACTAAAAATGGAGATACCTTTGTATCATTACCGCATGTCGTTGGTTTGTCTGCTTTTATAGTCTGGTCTTCATTGCGTTTATTTATTTGTACCATATGTTTACCATATTGATGGGAAACGAAGTTCTCAAGCTGCAGTTCGTTTCAAAATAAAGTTAATTCTGAGTGTAAGAAAATGTAAGTACGTGTCCTTTTAATGCAAAGTATGTTTTAAGGAATAACAAGGCAGTATAGTGTTGTTTTGATACGGTTACAATGAAAAGAAACAGCTGACTTGGGTTTACATTTTATAAGATAAAAATAGTTGAGTGCATAACCTTGTAACTGTAATATTTGCTGACATCGGTTAAGTAGACGTTATTATTAAAGATATACAGTGTTGATCATCTTTCATTTAGAATTCTATGTAAAGATAAGTTGTATGTTTGTACAGTTTTGTGTTGAATCAGAAATTTGTTAATACCGTAAAGCTTTATGATAAGTACTGTTTTAGTTGGTTTTATGCTGAAATGAATCAGACATTTTGTTTAATTAAATATACAAATAAATACAGCTGTTTAGTGATATCCAAAATACCTATGGTATTAATGTACAACTTTCTCAATTTTTGTTGTATTTTAATTATTTAACCTATAAAATTGAGTCAAATGCTTACTGACTACAGTTGTGGATATATCTATGCCTCCCTCATAACCTGAAAAATGAGTTCTCAACCTATAGGAAGTTTCGTAAACCAATGTGCCTTGCTGAGCTACGCCGAGGTGAAAACTTACCGTTTAAAGTTCAAATCCTAATTACTACATCTTTTTATTTGTTATAGCATATGGGCATACCCAAGTTTTTTGCAATAAGGAACCTAGGTTTGTAAAGTGTGCAGGACGCCACCTTACTAAGGGATGCGCCGTGAAAAAACCTGCGACGCTCAAGTGCGGAAATTGCGGAAAAGCACACCCTGCAAACTACCGTGGGTGTATCGTCGCAAAGGAACTTCAAAAACGGAGGGAAAAGACCCTGCAAGAGAGAAAACGAAACAACCAAGGACAAATAATGCCTAAGAAGTGGCAGTAATAAAGAAAACTCAGCAGGAAGTCCCGCCTTGTCTAAGCCTAATTCAGCCAATTTAATGTAAACTAGAGTTACTAAATTAGAAAATAGCAATAGGACCGCGCCCAAAAGTAGGAATTCAAAATGGGTACGTCTAATAGAATAGCAGCTTGGCATGCCAATGGAACATTCCAGCATGTCCACGAATTGGAACTTCCTTGGGGGTGAGTAAGTAAGTGAGTGAGTGAGTCAGCGAGTGAGCGTCTGTGCAAGTGCTCACTTACTCACACACTCTCACAAACGCTCACTCACACAATCACTCACTTATTCACGCACTCACTCACTCACTCACCCACTCACTCACTCACTCACTCACTCACTCACTCACACACACACACTCTCTCTCTCTAACTCACTCAGGGACTCACACACCCGCACGTGTGCCCGCCCGCTCGCTCGCTCATTCACTCACTCTATTGCTCACTCACTCACTCACACTTACTTACTCTCTCACCCACTCATTCTCTAACACACTGCACACCCACTCACTCGGTTGCTCGCTGACTCACTCACCCCAAGGAAGTTCCAGTCCGTGGACATGGTGGAAAATTAATTGGAATCCCAGGCTGCTATTCTAATAGACGTACCCACTTTTAATTGGTACTTTTGGACGCGGCCCTATTGCAATTTTCTGTTTAGTAACTCGTTAAGATAGACTCCATGAGTTGCAATTTTCTGTTGTGAGTGAACTTAGTTAATGATAGGAAGCTTAGTGGAGTGAATGAGTGAGAGTGAGCGAGAAGGAAGTGATGAGGGAGAGTGGGAGGAGCGAGTGAGGAGTGATGAGTGATGAGTGAGAGTGGAGAGGAGGTGAGTGAGTGAGTGAGTGAGGGTGAGGTGAGTGAGTGAGGGTGAGTGGGAGGGTGGAGTGAGTGAGTGGGTGTGAGTGAGTGGTGGGAGTGAGTGAGGAGTGAGGAGGAGTGAGGTGGTGAGTGAGTGAGTGAGTGAGTGAGTGAGTGAGTGGTGAGTGAGTGAGTGGAGTGAGTGAGTGGTGTGAGTGAGGTGAGTGGGTGGTGAGGTGGGTGAGTGGTGGTGGGTGGTGAGTGGAGTGAGTGGGTGAGTGAGTGTAGTGAGTGAGTGGAGTGAGTGAGGTGAGGAGTGGGAGTGGAGTGAGTGAGTGGAGTGGAGTGAGTGAGGTGGTGAGTGAGTGAGTGAGTGAGTGAGTGGGGTGGGAGTAGTGAGTGGAGTGGTGAGTGAGTGAGTGAGTGGTGAGTGAGTGGTGAGTGAGTGAGTGAGTGAGTGAATGAGTGGAGTGAGTGAGTGGTGAGTGAGTGAGTGAGTGAGAGTGAGTGGGAGTGAGAGGAGAGTGGAGTGAGTGAGTGAGTGGAGTGATGGAGTGAGTGAGTGAGTGAGTGAGTGGTGAGTGAGTGTAGTGAGTGAGTGAGTGAGTGAGTGAGTGAGTGTGGAGTGAGTGAGTGGGAGTGTGGTGATGAGAGTGAGTGGTGGTAGTGAGTTGTAGTGAAGTGAGTGAGTGAGTGGAGGAGTAGAGTGAGTGAGTG
This sequence comes from Vesta saturnalis, assembly GCA_036346205.1. NCBI lineage: Eukaryota > Metazoa > Arthropoda > Insecta > Coleoptera > Lampyridae > Vesta > Vesta saturnalis. Next base: position 656,830 of record JARFJB010000664.1, read on the forward strand.
AGTGAGTGAGTGATGAGTGAGTGAGTGAGTAGTGAGTGGTGAGTGAAGTTAGAGTGAGTGAGGAGTGGTGTAGTGAGTGAGGTGAGTGAGTGAGTGTGGTGAATGAGTGAGTGAGTGGTGATGGTGTGAGATGAGTGAGTGAGTTGGTGGTAGTGGTAAGTTGGTGAGTGAGTGAGTGAGTGAGATTGAGTTAGTGAGTGATAGTGTAGTCTGCAGGTTTAGTGTAATTTCCGTCATCTACAACTTGATGTATAAAATTAATGTCTCTAAACCTAAATGTATGTAATATGTGAGTTATACTGAAATGAGAGATTAGATAAAAATATTTATTGTTACTTTTGACCAGTTGTAAGTAAAGCGTTAAATGAGATATAGAGGTAATTTAATCCTTTAATCTTGCGGAACTTTTTATTTTCTTTAACCCGCAGAGAGGAAAGGGTATTGTATCTAGAATATGGATATGGATTTTTTATCGGAAATAAGTTCATGTGCGATTGCGTACGCGCGTGTGCAAGTGCGCGTTTTTGAGATATGGCGTCCGAAAAATACAAAAATTTTTGGACGCAATATCTCAAAAACTTGAAAATGGATTACATTCAAACTTAACACAAACGTTTAACACCTAAATGTCTAAATATCCGTGGTTCTTGGTGGGAGCAAAATTGCGGGGTAAGGAATAAAAAGTGTTAATATGGTTTTCGTTTATCCGCAATAAGACACTTAAATAGCGCTTATAATCCAATTTAACATAAATGTTAAACTTAAAAAAACTTCATTGGTATTCGGTGTAGATGAATGTAGGAGGTAAGAAGAGGGGTGGATTTTATTTTCTTTCGTTCGCAAAAGCTAAAAATTTGAAAATTTAACACAATTATTTGATTGAAATAATAGATGTGGTGAAGTTTTTCGAGTCAATTGGCGCAAATTTTTTAGACACAAAACTAGATTTTTAATCGAATGTTTTGTTCTTTTGATCTCTTCACATCGAATTCGCTGGAATCCGTTATATTAAAATTAAATTTTAGTCATATCGCACTCGTGTTATGGTTTTTGCATTGGTAAGAAAAGTGACAGATGAAACATAATTGTACAAAGCGAATTGTTAGTTTACTGGGGTTTAAGGGTTTATGCTCAGAACAACTATGTCCTTTCCCTAGATTCCCATTTGTGTTTTCAAACCAACGCATATAACTAACTGTAAACATAGCAATTATGTATCTTTAGTGACGCGGAGTAATCCGAAACTAATTTTAATCACAACTCGTTACACCATGAATATCTCAATAGTGGTTAATATTAATAATTGTTTGTGTAGTTCTACTTACTATATATGTAAGTCAAACGTAATGAAGGAAATATCAAAGGTTCAATTTTACGTTTATGTTATAAATAACATAAATAAATTGCTTGTTTTTCTTGGACAAAATACAAATGTAACCAGAGAAAATGTATAAACAAATTTAATTAGTAGACACAACAATACCTAAGGTTACATAAAGTCCATGTATGTATTAATGATGTAGGCGTCTTCGTCAGGATGTCTGCTTCCCCAACAACCGACATAGAAACCAACCTACGTACGCCTATAAATCGAGCTTCAGCCAAGGGACCAAATCTTACGAAATTAGATAAAACCGAATCCCCTTTAATGTTTTTGAGGTCCCATTTCTGTACCCATATATCAAGAGGGCGTTAGACACCTAATCAAGCACTCAAACTACTGGAAACTTGAGATAAATTAAAATTTAAAAAGAAGGGAAAAATTAAATAACGTTAGGGGAATGATGTACAAAAAAAAGCAAAATGTGATTGGTCCATGTGAGTATTATAAAATCCGAACAAATTTGTTAAATCTGTTTTACAAGTGGGGAACGTCAAATTGATTTCAAGTGTATCAGAATAGTAGGTAACTGAAACTGGCATAACCCTCCGTTTACTGTTTTGATGGCACCGCGGGCGTTAATCAATATGGCCTATCTCATATCAACCCCTTTGTTGCTAATGTGCATGACTGGCAAGCTTATTGGATCTTTTATAAAGAGGTAGTTACAGTATGATTAACCACATTGAAATGAAATTATAATTGTGTAATAATTTTTTGTGAGAGCAATATTAAGTTATAATAAAATTAAGCTATCCCTCAAAGGATCAAACCCTTGATATAAATAAAAAAAAAGTTAAAACACTGAAAGTTAAAATGGGTTAACAAGTATGTATCACTTGTTTCTTGCTTAAAGGCATCATTACAGGTCTTTTTAACATGCACATTATTAATTCATAACAAGAAGAAAACAAAATATGAAAAGAGCCTGATCGCTATAGTAATAGTTGTGATACATGTATGATGTGTTGTCTAGCCATTTCCACCACTTAATGCATATTTTAGCCTTCGGTCGTTCAGTCCTACCGTTTATGTTGACTGGAATCTATAATTCTATAATATGCCGTTTTACTTTATATTCTCAAATCTTAACTAAAATATTTTAAATAGCAAACGTTTTAAATCTTTTCATTCGTTGTATTTGTTTGATTTATTTAATTTGTTTTAAAATGTCATTTATTATATATGTCTGCAGCACTAAAAAAATGCCTTCTTAACATATAAATATATATTTATATCAGTCATTTAAAATTTACAAGAAACATTATTCTGTGTCACGTGTGGTTAAAACGTACCAGGGATCCTTTTGTTTTCTCGAACTGTCGGGTATTTATTAGTACCCAGTCTCGTGAATGGAGTAAGGATTATCAAAAAGATTGGCCATATTCGAGTATAAATTTTGGAACCATCAATTTGGTTACACATTTTTAGCTTGTTGACGATATTTAGAGTTATTACAAATTGGAGTAGGAAATAGCACCAGTTTGTGTGAATGGCATATATTATAGTTTTCAAATTAAGATTTGGTTTACACGTTGACATGGGAATATTAGTAGACGGGGTGCAGCTTCCCTCCACCACTTTTTGTGACGTCATAGGTCACGCCCCATGGAGTGGGTGGGGGTGTGTGGATGGGCGGGGCTAAGCGGTGAGGGAAGTCACGTGGCCGGCGGCCATCTTGTCCGCCATATTGGCAGCCATCTTGACAGCCATCTTGTCCCCCATCTTTTCGGACATCTTGTCAGCCACCTTCTCGGCGATCGTGTCGATTAAGGCCCTTTTGGCATAGCTCTTCGGGGACTTGTTTGTGAGCCTTCGCTCATTGTCGTAACCCCTTGGCGGCAAATTTGAATTTGTATTCTAATAAGGGGCCATAACGCTAACTTGTAAGACAAGTGTAGGTCTTTGAAACTTGCTCTCGGGTCTTCGCCCCCCCTTGTCCCCTTGATTGTCCCAAAATTTGAAATTAGTGACGCCATCTAGTTGTGTATAGACTAATAAATGTTTTCTGTAATATAGCTGGCTCCACCTAGCGGTATATTTTAAAAGTACATACAGGACCCTGCAATGGTTATGGTGGGACATTTGAAATAATGAGTCTAACACTCTCACGCATGATATATTTTGGTTTTATTTATGAGTCATAATGTATCGCAATATTTTTGTTTTAATTATGAGTCGTAATTAAACCTCGCTGTCATTCAAATCAGCGGCTATCAAATTAATCTCATGTGCAACGAAACAAGAGTTTTATTAAACTAATAACACACAACAAAGTAATTTTATAGTACCGTTTTCTACTTGAATATTAAATTTGTTGAGAAGGGCCCCCTCATACTATCTCATAAGACAGCTATAGGTGTTCGGAACTTGTTCTCAGGTCTTCGGCACCCTGTCTCGTCATCCGATTGCTTTTGACGCCATCTACTGGTGTAACTAATGAGCGTTTTCTGCATTAGGGGCTGCGTTATTAGAAATTGAAAAATGATAATTAGAGTATTTTACATACAAGATCTTCCAAAAGGGCCTTAGATCTTAAGTCGCTATTAAGCTGTTTTTTAATTATGAGTCATATTAAGCCATTTTGTTTTAGTGGGAAATTTTAATAGTATTCTGATAAGGGGCCCTCATGCCATCTTATAAGCCAAGTATAGGACACCGGAACTTGCCCTCGGACCTTTGCCCCAAAAATACCTCAGCCGATTTGCTTTTAAGTATGAGTTATAATTAAATTTTGTAGGCTAACTTGTTTTGTTAGCCGTTTTCATTTTTGGCCGGAAATTTGAAATTCTTATTCTAGTAAGGGGCTCTAATACTAACTTATAAGACAGTTGTAGGATTCCGAACCTTGTTCTAGGGTCGTCGCGCGTTGCCAGCTCTTCGCCCCGTTGGCAGGAAATTGGAAATTGTATTCGGTCCCTTGTACTATCTCATAAGACAGGTATAGACCGCCGGAAGTTGTTCTCGGGCCCCTCGTCAATAGACAAATTAATCAAATCAATCAATCCAGAAATAAAATCAACCGAACCATATCAAACGAAAACAATCAACCTCGATCAAATCAAACAAATAAATTAAGCAAATCAATCTAAAACAAATCACTCTCGATCAAATCAATCAATCAGATCAATCACAATCAATGAAATTAACCAAATCAGTCTAATCAATCAATCAAATCAAACACGAAACTGAGTTAACGATTCTCCCTCTGTATATACCTAGCTCCTATGAGCTACCAGTGACTTTGTAGATAAGGCTAACCGACACTCTGGTATTCTCCCTAAACGTGAGGGCACCGGCATGGGAAAACAGTCGATTATCAGCAAATCAGTCTTAATCAATTCAAGTCTTAATCAATTCAATCTCAATGAATCAAATCATAACTTACAACTTCAAAAAATCAGCTTACAATTAAAAAATACTGGTTTGACTTAACTTACAACTTGCTAAAACCAACCACAATTCAAAAATATATGAGATAGCCTTCGCCATTACTGTCAATATACGAGCATCACAGTAGCTTGTAACACTATTGACGGGTTTTGCATACAGTGCTAAAAATACGGTATACAGTTAAACTAGTAAAAATACCTATACAATGACGAATATAACCACCTCGAAATCAGACCACAAATATTAATTTACATACAAGAATTGTCTTATCGGCAATACCTCTGGCAAAAGGGCCCTAGATTTATAAACGCAATATTTTGTTTTGAAAATGGGCAATTGCTAGGGGACAAATAAACAAGCTAACTATCATTTCCAATTATGGCAATACACACGTGAATTGACGAGAGAAACGATAGAGACGAGGGAGACGAGAGATACGAGGGAGACGAGAGAGAGGCAGAAGAGACTAGAGAGGCGAGCACGATCAACTTCTATTACACAAAATAGTCGCTAGTTTAAAAATACATCAGACAGCGTCGCAAACAAGCAAATCTGCTTTTAAAAATATACTTCCAGGTAAAGCCACGATCAACCTCCATTACAGAAAACATGCACTAGTTTAAAAATACACCACTAGATGACGTCACAAACAAACACGTCTGCTTTTAAAAATAAGTGTAGTCTAATGGGAGGGATTTTTTGTCACGCGAAAAGAACGTGACCATCATATTTGCATTTTCAAGGACAGTCTAACTTTCTCTTAATTAGCTAATTAGGGTTTTTCCAAATACATTAGTGTACTAGTGAAAGGTTGCTATTATGGTTACATAGCTGGGGAAATCCAGAACATAATACTTTATATTAATGATTGCTGGAAGACTCTAAGTACTTACTTTATATTATTCAGTTAAGCAAGACGCCTAAAGTGAATGTGTTGTGACTGTAAGCTGCAGTTTACCCTATCAAGGCGTTCTTCCAATACGATTATCGACAACCCTGGTAAGTGCTCTTTTTTTAACTTAACCCTGACCCCTTATTTTATTTACTTTATTCAATTGCTAGAGGCCTGATTTCAAGTTTGGTTATATTTGTTATTGTATAGGGATTTTTACTGATTTAACTGTAAAACGCATTTTTATCAATGTATGCAAAACTCGACAATAGTGTACACGTTAGTTTGAGCGATATTATTGTTATTATAGTTGTCTAATGATAATGAAGAGCGTGGGTAAAATAAAACAGAGTCCTGTAGCTGCCTTACGAAATGAAATCGGTGTTGCTTGTGTATTATCAAAATTGTAAATGAAAGTCTGCTTGTTTATTTACCCCCGGGGTATTTGCCAGTTTTCAAAACTAAATAGTGCATTCAAGCTTGTTTATAAATCTAGGGCCCTTTTTGCCAAAGGTATTTCTGAATTTGAGTAACATTATTATTATTATGGTTGTCTAATGATAATGATAAGCGTTGTGTAAAATAAAATACAGAGTCCCATAGTTGCCTTACGAAATGAAAACTATGTTAGTTTCAATTCACATGTGTATTATCAAAATTGTAAATAACAAAGTCAGCGTTCAAGCCTGTTTATAAATCTAGGGCCCTTTTTGCCAGAGGTATTTCGGATAAGACAATCCTTGTATGTAAATTAATATGGTGATCTCATTTCAAGGTGGTTATAATTGTCATTGTATAGGTATTTTTGCTTGTTTAACTGTAAACCGTATTTTTAGCACGGTATGCAAAACCCGTCAATAGTGTTACAAGTTACTTTGATCGTATATTGACAATAATGCCGAAGGCTATCTCATGTATTTTGAATAGTGAGTGATTTTAGCAAGTTGTAAGTTAAGCCAAACCAGTATTTTTTTAATTGTAAGCTGATTTTTGGAAGCTGTAAGTTATTATTTGATTGATTGAGATTGATTTGCTGACGATCGACTGTTTTCGCACGCAGGTGCCCTCACGTTTAGTCCAGCGTCGGTTAGCCTTATCTACAGAGTCAGTGGTCGCTCATAGGAGCTAGGCATGTACAGTGGGAGAATCGTTACCTGAAGGTTATGAAGAATTGTTAGCTTAGCTTCGTGTTTGATTTGATTGAGGTTGATTGATTTGACTGATTTGCTTAATTGCATTGATTGATTGATTGTGATTGATCTCATTGATTGATTTGATCGAGAGTGATTTCTTTGAGATTGATTTGCTTAATTTAGTTGTTTGATTTGATCGAGGTTGATTGTTTTGGTTTGATATGCTTCGGCTGATTTTATTTGTCGATTGATTGATTTGATTAATTTATGTTTTTTGACAAGGGGTGAACGCCCGACAACAACTTCCGGCGACGACTCTAGAACAAGCTTCGGAGTCCTACAACTGTCTTATAAGTTCGTATGAGAGCCCCTTACTAGAACAAGAATTTTAAATTTCACGCCAAAAACAAAAATGGCTTCCAAGATGGCTGACAAAACAAGTTAGCCTACAGAATTTAATTATAACTCATATTTAAAAGCAAATCGGCTGCGGCATTTTTTGGGCAAATATCCGAGAGCATGAGATGGCACGAGGGCCCATTATTAGAATACTTTTAAAATTTCCCACCAAAACAAAATGGCTGTCAAAATTTAATTCTGACTCGTAATTAAAAAACACAGCTTAATAGCGACTTGGGAGATTGAGGCTTGCTTATAAATCTAAAAACATTCATTAGTTTTAAAAATACACCAGTAGATGGCGTCAAAAGGAATCAGGAGACCAGACAGGGGGCGAAAACCTGAGAACAAGTTCCGGAGGTACCTGTATCTGTCTTATGAGATAGTATGAGGGGCCCTTCTCAACAAATTTAATATTCAAGTAGAAAACGGTATTACTTGGTTATGTGTTACTGGTTTAATAACATTCTTGTTTCGTTGTACATGAGATTAATTTGATGGCGGCTGATTTGAATGACAGCGAGATTTAATTATAATTCATAATTAAAACAAAGTATTGCGATACATTGTGACTCATAGTTAAAACCAAAATATATTGAGCGTGACGGAGTAAGACAAATTTCCCACCATAACCATTATAGGGTCCTGTATGTACTTTTAAAATATACCGCTAGGTGGAGTGAGCTATATTACAGAAAACATTCATCAGTCTATACATAACTAGATGGTGCCACTAACAAATTCAAATTTTGGGACAAGCAAGGGGACAAGGGGGGCGAAGACCCGAGAGCAAGTTCCAAAGACCTATACTTGTTTTAAAACTTATAATTAGGGCCATTTATTAGAATACAAATTCAAATTTCCCCCCACAACCAAGCAGAATGTAGAAACTTAAATACAAATTCAGATTTTCCGCCAAGGGTGCCACGACAAGGGGGGGAAGGCCCGAGAGCAAGTTCCGAAGCCCTACACCTGTCTCACAAGTTAGAATTAGGGCCCTTATTAGAATACAGATTCAAATTCCCCGCCATAACCTAGCACAATGCAGAGACTTAAATACAAATTCAAATTTTCCGGCAAGGGGGCGACGACAAGGGGGCGAAGCCCCGAGAGCAAATTGCGAAGCCCTAACCTGTCCTACAAGCTAGCATTACGGTCTCTTATTAGAATACAAATTCAAATTTCCCGTCAAGGGGATTACGACAATGGGCGAAGGCCCACGAACAAGTTCCGAAGACCTATGCCAAAAGGGCCTTAATCGACCAGATAGCCGACAAGATGGCTGCCAAGATGACCGATAAGATGGCGGACAATTTGGCCGACAAGATGGCGGACAATATGGCCGATAGGATGGCCACCGGTACATGACTTTCCCCATCACTTAGCCCAGCCCATCCCAACGCCCTCACCCACTCCTTGGGGGCGTGGCCATGACGTCACAAAAGTGGTGGGGAAAGCCGTACCGCTTCTGCTCATATTAGTAAAAAGGGAATTTGTATGGGAGTGTAGCATTTTTGTAAATAATGGTTATTATTATTATTATTATTAATAATAATTTTTAATGGTTATTCCTATTTATTTTTATGTATCGTTAGTTATGGTGAGTTGAGTTAAAATTACGTCATGGAAAATTGTTACTTTGTATTAAAAGAACTTTAGGAAATGTAGTTTGCAGATTTAAAGCTTTGGCGACGGTAGGTCGGTGGGATTTTGAGAAATTTTATTTTAAAAAGGCAAAGAGTTTGTTTTTGATGATACGTGGGCCTAGACTTAATTTTTTAAAGTCTTTAGTTGATGAAAATAGATCAGGTTACTTTGGTAATTTGTCTCAAAGTAGATGGATGATATGACGTAATTTTCTCGAATCGGTTTCTGAAATTCATCTCGTTTTCACCGCGCTTACATTTTAAAGAAATGGCTTTTTTATGATTAGTGGTTGGAGGTGAGATTCGTAAGATAAAAGCGGTCTAGTTGTAAAAGGGAGCGGTTGAGTGCACGATGTGGGTTCGGTCGTATTGAATTTGCTCATTAGTTAGCGGGGTGGATTGGATCGCCTTTCGCGAATTTTGAAGAATATTCAGCCATCCCGGTGATGTAGTGAATATTTATACGGGTCCATTGAGGGAGGATAGTGTTTAATTAGTGCTATTTCTTTGTTTTGGATGATAAATTAATTATTTACATACATTTTGTTTTGTTGGTGATCGCAATAAAGTGTGTTTTTTTATTGTATTTGTTAGGCGGATGAATACGTTTTCTTAGATCGCGATTTTACATAGGATTCCTACAGGCGATTAAATTAATTTAATAAAAGTGAGTAGAAGGGGGACAGTTTGGTCCCTGACGTTATCAGTGGTGGAGGAGGTGTCACGCTCACGTGGTGGTGGCCATTTCTCACCCCTATGACTTCTTTTCGGGGGCATTTTTCAACCCCTTGATGCATTTTCACCCCTAATTATCGCCCTTTTGTCCTTTTTTGGCAGTTCAGCCATTAGAGGGTAGGAAAGTAAATGCGCGTGTAGTGGACAGGGTGGGGTTAGTCACGTGCCTCTGGGGGATGAGGTCAAAGTCCAATTATTTAATTATGAGTCATAATCAAAGTCCTCAGTCATTTTGTTTTTAATTATGGCGTAATAATCAAATTACTCCGCCATTTTGTTTTTAATTATGAGTCATAATTAAATTGTGGCGGTAGTCACGTGGGGAAAGACGCGGAGCGGGTTAGAGTCCAGCTATTTTAATTATGAGTCATAATCAAATTCCTCCGCCATTCTGTTTTTAATTATGACGTCATAATCAAACTCCTCGGTCATTTTGTTTTTAATTATGAGTCGTAATTAAATTGCGAGGATAGTCGAATGGGGCAAATCAAATTCCAATTATTTTATTTATGAGTCACCGCCCACGGTGGGAAATTTGAAATTTTGTAGAAACCTCATGCAAGTGCATAAGATAGGCCTTCTGAACTTGCTTTAGGATCTTAACGTGTGGGGGAGGCGTGGGTAAGATCAAAGTCCAATTATTTTAATTATGAGTCATAATCAAATCCCTCGGCCATTTTGTATTGGCGGGAAGTTTGAATGGTATTCTAATAAGAGGGCTAACACGAATTTGCAAGACAGGTATAAAACGCAGGGTCTTCACCTCTGTTATGGCTCACATTTTAATTATGGGTCATAATGAAATTCCATAGTCCTTCTGTTTTAACTACGAGGCATAATAAAATTCAGCGGCCATTTTGTTTTAATTATGAGTCACAATTAAACGTAGTGACCCAAATCAATTAATCAATCAATCAATCTCAATGAATCAAATACATGAACAGGCTTTAATTTCGCTCCAATTTTCACTTTGCAAGTAATATGGGAATAAATTACTTATAGGTTTTCTCAATCATTAACATAAAGTAATTATTTTCTGGATTTCCCGAGTTATTGTAATCAGCAACAACAAACCTTCTCTATTCAAATACCTCTATCGTGCTGGGGAAAACCCAGTAATTAAGTAAAGGCAAACCCGTTTACCTTAATTTCCAATTTCAAACCATATCAAACCAAATCAATCAATCTCAATCAAATCAATTAAGCAAACCAATCTGTTTTTAATTATGAGTCATAATTAAATTTTGTCGGCCATTTTGTTTTGGCGGGAAATTTAAAATAGTATTCTAATAAGAGGCCCCCATGGTATCTCATAAGACAGGTACAGGACGCTGGAACTTGTTTTAGGGCCTTCGCCCTAACATGCCACAGACGATTTGCTTTGAATATGAGTCATCTAGTAGGCCATATTTGTTTTAGTGGGAAATTTGAAATTATATTCTAGTAAGGGGCGTATGAGGGCCCCTTACTCATAAGACAGTTGCAGGACTCCGTAACTTGTTCTCGGGTCGTCGTCCTTTGGCGGGAAATTTGAAATTGTGTTCTAATAAGGGGCCCTAACGGAAACTTGTAAGAGAGGGTATAGGACGCAGAAACTTGTTCTATGGTTTTCGCCCCTTGTCAAAAGCCAGAAATGAATCAAATCAGCCGAAGCATATCAAACCAAATAAAAAATCTTCGTCAAATCAATCTCAAACAAATCAAACATCAAAGCAATTAGCTAAATCAGTCAAATCAATCTTAATCAAATCAAACAAGAGAGTATGCCAACAATTATTTAAGACCTTCAGGTAACGATCCTCCCACTGTATATACCTAGCTCTTACTTTGTAGATAAGGCTAACCGACACTCAGAGCTGGTACTCTCCCTAAACGTGAGGGCACCAGCGTGGGAAAACAGTCGATGATCCACAAAGCAATCTCAACCAATTCCATCTCAATCAATCAAGCCATAACTTACAGCTTGCAAAAAGCACCTTACAATTCAAATACTGGTCTTGCTTAACTTACAGCCTGCTAAATCAATCACAATTCAAAAATACGTGAGATAACCTCCGACATTGATGGCAATATACGAACATCAACTTAGCTTGTAACACTTTCGCAACGTACTGCGTACAGTGCTAAAAATACGTTTTACAGTTAAATTAGTAAAAATACCTATACGATAACAGCTATAATCAAACTCGAAATCAGATCACGATGTTATTTTACATACAAGAAATATCTCTGACAAAAGAGCCCTAGATTTATAAACAAGCTTGAGCGCACTATTTCGTTTTTGAAAATGGTCAAATGTCCGGGGACAAATAAACAAGCCGACTTTTACATCAAATTTTGATAATACACATGTGATTTGAAACACCTATTTCATTGCGTAATAGGACTACAGGACTCTGTGTTTTTAATTTACCCAACGCTTATCGTTATCATTAGAAAACCATAATAAAATAATATCACCCAAATTAGCGTGTAACAATATTGTTGAGTTTTGAATACAGTGATAGAAAATACGTTTTACAGTTAAATTAGTAAAAACTGGTAGGGGTGGTGACGAGCTCATATTATGCACATATTTTTTTAAATTGCACCCTTGTGTATACAACTTTCACTTTTTCGTTAAGGGTTCACCAATAACAATCTTTTTTTTTATTTGAAACCAATATTATTCAATATTTTACCTTAGGTAGGCCGAGATGCTGCTAGCAACTCCTTCTGTTTTGATGCTTTTCTGTGTGTTTTCCTTCTTAGCATACTTCGAATAAACTACATGTCGTATTGTATGTAGCATAATTTCAGTCATATCACTTGTTTTATACCTGTGACGATGTCTCGAGAGTTCTCGATAATGGAAGGTTCCTTTTCTTGTTCTCAATTATCTCCCTTAATGTATGAATACTGATCTTAAGATATTCCTCTTTCTTGTGCTACTTCAATATTACGTAACGATGCAAAGTTATGATTCTTTCGAAAAAATACTCGCACACGTTAAATATCAGGTCTTGGCAACGTTCACTTGAAAAATTTATGGACGTTTTCAAATAAATTGAAACCGTCACTAAATCAGAATTCAATTCCTCCAGTATTTATTAGGAATTCTATATACCTATAAATTATATTATAAGTGCATTATTGAAATTACTTTAACTATTTTTTATATTAAGCACATTTACATTTTACCGAATTATTACAAACAAAGAGAGAATTACTAGTCTTCTTTCCAAAATATAAGTTCACATTAAAACCCTAATTTCGTAATTACTTTCACTATCGTTCATGAAAATATCATATATGTAGTTCTATATAATATAAAACCATTTGCGATAGAAAAAGACGTCCGTAAGCAACAAGAATACGTTAATCATAATTGATAATCACATACGCTTTAAAGCCTGCCTCTATTAATCGCACTTACATTTGCAGTTAAGTAAAACGTTTTTGCATAATTCAGAAATTACCAAATTGTTACAAGCAGAGGGAAAATCGCCATTATTTTTCCATAATATAAGTTCACAATAAGAAACTAATTTCGTAATTATTTTAATTAATTTCTCTAAAGGTTCATGGGAATTTCATATATGTACTGAAATAACAGGAAGACGTTATAACTATTAATTACCTATTTTCATATACACTGCCTGGTAAGTAAGTTAGAACGACAAAGATATATAACCACACGAGTATTAATATAAACGATAATCCGTTTTTTAAAGTTATCCATTTTACCGTCTATATTTAAAATATTACAATAAGCAAATTAGTAGTGAAATGTCTTTAATTAACGTGTGATATGAGTGAACAATATGTTTGTTGAGGTAGGTATATCTCATTTATTTACATACATTATAAATTATCCAATTGTTTAATACATAAACAATGATGCAACTAAAATAATAAATAAAATTAACGTCAGATGTCGCGTTGACCGTACAAAAAATGTTATTCACTAAAATTTAAAATGAGAATTATTAGAATGCATATGTGTAACTTTATTTAAAGTTCTGTATTTCAAAGGGCGGTCGTTTACTATCTTTAACGTGTATTCTTTTTTCATGTAATCAATCTAAAAAGTCTACTCCAAGATTTTTTTATTCTTTGAGTGAATAAACACTCACATTAATGATGCTCTAACGTCTAAAAAATAACTCAAACATATTTTCCCCTTTGGACACTTCCCGCTTCTTGTATCTAAAGTATAAATTTTATGAACTCGTGTATATCAATGTACACAGAAGGCATGTTCAATGATGGTTCATTTGCTTTACAATCATATTCAAAATGTATAATTCATTAATATTAAAAAGCAAATAATTTACTTACCTTATCGCACTTAGCTAAGATTCGCATTCGTTAATAAAGGACGGAACATAACCTTATTTAATAATGTATATGGAGAATAAGATAAAACGTGTATATTAGTGTAATTCTCTTATTTGCTCTTTGCGAAACGAACGTTATATGTATTTAAGTAACACGAATAAATGAAAATTTTGTTTTTACTCCCTATTCTATTCCATATTACATGTTTATCTTTTCCTTTACTCGTCATTCTCTCCCTCTCATTTTAACTTTAAAACTTCCCTTGAAAATCATACCAAAAATCTATTTTTTGAATAGCTGAATTTTCCCCGTGTCTTAGAATTTAAAATTCAACTTCAATTAAATTTTTTCAGTTAATAACTTCATCAAGTATCGATTTGTAAACAGAATTACTTATTTAGAGTATTAAATTATTAATGGCGGACGGTTATGAATAATTAATAAATTAATTATACTTTTAATACATCGTGATGAACGTTACATTCAACTTTGTTGTAGTCTTTATTTAGTTAATATATTACATCCATTTACGTAAAATTCATTTTTTCTTACTTTTTTGTTTGAAATTGTAAGAGAGCGTTCTTTAAATCCTTCAAAATAGCATTACAAGGTGTAAAGAACGAATGAATTTAATTCCACATTGAAATTAGAATGGTAGTATACATTTTGAACATTTTTGCTTTTCTTAAAACTATGAAAAATTAGGATTTAAAGTTTTATTCTCTTGTATTGCTTTCTATCGATTTTGTTGGTATTATAAACTAGTTGGCATCACTGGCTTTACATTAAATAATTTTTTATTTAAACAACAAAGAACGATGCAAATGATTTGAATACTATTTAACATATATTATATAAGTTACGGTTTATGCTTATAATTCACAAATAGATGGTTATAACGTGAGAAAAGGTTGGTACAAGATTCCAGGACTTCAAATCTGCAGGTTTAAAGGCAACTAACTTTAACCTAACATTTGTATTTCTATAATCTTTGTACTTAATTAAAAATATTATACATTTAGTAGGTATTAAAGCAGTTTCAAATTAGTTTTTCTATTTTTGTAATGGTTAAATCAATATGAAAATAACATAATTTGGCAAATGATACAAATAAGATGAAACCAGAATCAATACGGAACGGATTGTAATGAAATCACACTCACGCAACTGGTCATAGTGAATCACGTAGATCATTAAAAAATGGCATCCGTTGTAAAGTTACTTTTTCAAATGTGGACATGTAACAGCATAGGCGGAAAAGATTTAAAAGAATCACTCCGTATAATACTCTGTTCCATCTTATTTTGCATTAGAGCAGGCTGCGGAAATATCAGGAGAGTGTGGTAGCACTGTCAAAAAAATAAAATGTTACTGCCCTCGCTTGACTTTTGAAAATTGTATGTTATACTTTTAAAGAGAAACTAATTCAGCGTTGAAATAGAGTTTCTCACGCTATTTAGGCTTTTTTTTTACACGAAAATCGTTTCAAAACAACATTACAAGGTGTAAAGAACAAATGAATTTAATTCCACATTGAAAATTAGAATGGTAATATACATTTTGTACATTCTCTCTCCATTTATTTTGGTTTTCTTAAAACTATGAAAAATAAGGATTTAAAGTATTATTCTCTTGTATCTCTATTAATTTTGTTGGTATTATAAATTAGTTGGCATCCCTGGCTTTACACTACACAATCTTTAATGTAAGTAGTATCGAAATATTAATACTATTTAATATATATAAATAACGGTTTACGCTATAATTGACAAACAGATGGTTCCAAACTTGAGTAAAGGTTGGTACAAGATACCATCAATGTGAGTGTGAGTGTGAGTGAGTGTGAGTGTGAGCGTGAGTGTGAGTGTAATTGTGATTGTGGGTGTGAGTGTGACTGTAAGTGTGTGTGTGTAATAAGTGTATTCTCCGTAGGACTCGGCGTTGACATGAGGCTATGGATTTTAGTTCTTTGGGTTTTAGGGTTGCGTACAATGGAGCACATGAATGTCTTGCAGGTATGTTGTAGGATTTTGGGTTGACAACCTCCTATGTGTCCTCTAAGGGCGCCCAGGAGGTTGGATCGGTTCCGTACTTTGTTCAGGGTTTTATTCAGGTCAGCGTTCCAGTTAAGGTTCTTGGTAAATGTAATTTATAGGTATGTTATGTCGTCAAGTAGCGATAATCGTACCCCTTGCAGGGAAATGGTTACGTCGTTTTTGGAGAGTAATTTGTCTCGGGTATAGTTAGGGTGCCGGAATAGTATGGCTTGGGTTTTGGTGGAGTTTATGGAGACTCTCCATTGATTGGCCCAATTGGAGAAGTTCCGTAGGGTACTGGACCTACTGTTGGAGGCGTTCTTGGTTGACCAATTAGCTGCCCAGAAGGCACTGTCGTCAGCAAACTGTGCCAGGGATACTCCGGGCGTTACACTGGGGATATCATTGACGAAAATAAGGTATCACATTGGTGCCAAGGCAAAACCCTGGGGTACGCCTGCTTGCGGGGTAAAATTTTCTGAAAGAGATGAACTCACTCGGACTCGTACCGTCCTATCTGTTAGATACGAGAGTAGGAGCTCCGTGAGCTCGGGGGGATACCTAATGCTTCGATTTTGTTAAAGGCCTGCTTTATGTCCAAGGACACAGCGAGGTTACAGTCGCGGTGGTTAAATGCTCGTGACGTTTCAGTTAGGAGTTTTAGCAATGGGTCCTGACAGGTTCAGTTAGGTCGGAAGCCGAACTGACTGTCGGGTAAGAGGTTATTGGATTCTATGTGATCTCTCAGCCTTCGGGCTAGGATCTGCTCTAAGTATTTCCCTAGGCAGCTGAGGAGAGAGATGGATATGTAGGATGAGGGTTTCGTCAGGTCGGGGAAGTTTTTAGGAATCACGACGGTCTAGGCGGATTTTTGCACCGTGGGAAGTACGAAAGGGAGAGGCATTTGTTATATATGGACGTTAGGCGTATGATCGCTGGGGGTGGTGTCTCAGTATAACTCTGTTGAGTCCCTCTTGTCCGGGAGCGGATATTTTACCTTTGTGGAAGTAGTCGAGGGTTTGAGTGGGAATAATTGGGCAGAAAAACGGGTCATCATCCAGGGTTTTCTCGGGTAATTCGTAGTTTTTGAAATCCTCGTCTTGCTCTAGACGATTTTTAAAGTCGTCATCGAACGAGGGATCGTTAGGTGAAGTATAGACGGATTGTAGGTGATGGAGGAAAATTTCGGCCTTGTCTTGATCGCTGGAAATTAAGTTACCCTCAGGATCAATTAGGTAGGATTTGGATTTGGTTTTCGTTTTAGTGAGTATATTGAAGGTGTGTCATCTCTATAGTTGAGATTGGAGGTGGCCTGGACCCATTTTCTTTCGGTGTATGTGTTGGTTTTACGTCGAATTAGGGCGTTTAATCAGTTATATTCGGCCTTGAGAGCGGGATCCCTTCATCTTAGGAATTCTCGATATACCCGCCCCTTCCCTTTGATCAAGGTTACGATGTATTGTGGGAGAGGTTTGCGGGAGATATGAATTGATTTTTGAGGGATTGAGGCTTCGACCGCTTCCGCGATAACGGAAGTTAAGTCGGTGCCGCTCTCTCGACATCGTTGGGAGTGTAGCTGTCGTACGCCTGAAGATTATTGGAGATGTATTCACCAAATACATTGAAATCGGCGATTTGAAAATCTCTACGCATAATGTGAGTTGGAGGAGGGAGAGGGACGGGGTCGAGGGATGTTTTAACGAGAAGGGGGAGGTGGTCCGATGTGACGGTGGCAATCGGAGGACATACGCTGAATTAGTGACTCGGTGCGTATAATGTGATCGATTATAGAGGCACCTTGATAACTAATAAAGGTGGGATTGGTGTTTCTTATCCGGAACAATGGTATGGTAAGAATACTGTGGGCTAGGCGGATACCGTTTCTATTGGTTGTGGTATCTCCGAATTGGACATGTCGAGCATTAAGATCTCCTAGGAGGATAACATTGGATAGGGCAGAGTTGTGGTCTAGGAGGTCATTGGAGATGGCTTCTTCGGAAGGATTGTAATAACAAAAAAAGGTGACGGAAGGGAAAGTGCACCGTTGTAGCATCTATTTAATAGTTATATTTAAATCTACAGGATAGGATGACTATTTCGAGCCCCACGTTGGGCGCCATTTTGTAAAGATTCTTTTTGGAGCAGGTTTCTTTCAGGAATTATCTTACTAATTACCACGAGGTGGATTTTGGGTTAACCTCGACTAGTCAGGAATTTTGGGAAGTGGGTTTTAGACTTTTATATAACTATTTACAAATTGTTCATACCCAGGTTTAATACATATATCTAAAACAAACTCTGAATTATAAAATAATAAATAAAAATATTCTGGTAAAATAAATTAAGTTTTAAACTAAACAATACTGGAAAATGAAAATAAATTTATAATCCTGGTTCAACGCCTGGTCTGTGGGCAGCCCACCGTACACCAACGTGAGCCTGGCGTCGTCGACTTTGTAGGCGGTACTTCCTACGATTTATGCTTTAGGTGCACAGGTGTCGCCTGTGAATCGGTGGTCGGTTTGAAAATTTCCTGTAAATAAATGCGTTATAATGCAGTGTTCAAAAATATTTAACTAATTGTGGTTTTGTTTCTTTGTAACAAATATAATGTGTTCAGGTGACAATAATACAAGGGTGTGTGTACAATTCAAAAGAAGGATTACTGTGATTTAGACAGGTAAGTTGATTCTGGTTATTATATTTTACATTTAAGACAATGTTTGTTAAATTCGAGGTTAGGGCGTATTTCAAATTTTTATCGTGGACTGCTTTATTACTTATATTTCTTAAGTAACGTTTTGAAATACGGAACAGGTTAGAGAAAAGTAGGTCCTACACACGATTTGATAATTACACGATTAGTGTTAATACAAATTCGTGTTAGGCAACGGTTGGGTGTGATGTGTTTAATTTTTAGGGTTTGTACACACCGGCTAAGGGAAAGACTAACTCTAATTAACTACAATTTATATATACAATTTTTATTTACACGGGGTTATTCAATGTTTTGGAATTCGCAATTTACGGTTTCATATAATACAGGGATATTTTCAACCATGTGTTGTTGAAGATAAGAGTTCATTCACTACTAAAATGTAGTGACCTTCGTTTTATTGGTATAAAGAGGATGATTCTTTACACTTCATCGAATGTGAATACTTATTTGCGAAATTGGAATTTTCCTTTTATTTTCTTTAAGAATAATTATCTTAAAGTTTTAATTGTTAAAGCAAAAATAAATTGCTTTAATCTATTTAATGTAATGGATTTCTTATTGTAAAATAGAAATTCTTTTACTTTGAAGTAAAACGTAAAGATTTACTTTTAGTTGTATAAATTTAATATTTTACACAATTCAGGTTTGGTTTTCGGTAACAGTTCGGATTTGATATTCAGGTGTATTTTCGTCATATACAGGGGGAGTAAATTATAAGTGTTGATAGCCAAGCAGGGAGCTCAAGCTAAATCAACAAATTCTAGAGATTCTATTTATTCAAAGTTGTAACGGATGCTCTGAATATATAGAATTATATACAGGAGGTTCAGGATATATGGGTGTTCGTTTATAATTTCGTTAATAGCCAAGCCAGTGGGCTCAATAGTCTAAATTAACGAATCTTAAAGATCCTATTTATTCAAAGCTGTGACGGACGCTTTGAATATATAGAACTATATACAGGGGTTCAGGATGGGATTTGTAAATTGTCGTTTTGAGGTACATGCGCGTGAGTGGGCAACCAGACGTTGCTTAAAGCCCCATTAGCTAGAAGAAGCCCTATAATAATCCCGGTGACCGCCGGTGTTAACCAGTCAATCTACCTAAGATCAGTATAATACGCAAAACCCCTTTGACGTCAATTACTTTCTTAAGGATGGTTTGTTAATAGGAATTTCTAGGTATTACAACTATTTTCGTTAAAATTGGTTATACTTCGGAGTATTTGAATTCTATTTAATTCAATTGAAATTGCTTTAAGAGCGTGCAGGCGGTTATGTTCTCGAATTGAGAATTTCAGGCGTAATCAATTATTACAAACGGGCAGGCAGGAGAGTATTTGCAGAGAAGCGTTCTACAATTAGAATTTCAGGTGTAATAATAAATTATTACAAAACAGGCAGGCAGGAGAGTGTTTGCAGAGAAGCGTTCTACAAACAGAATTTTAGGTGTAATAATAAATTATTACAAGACAGGTAGGCAGGAGAGTATTTGCAGAGAAGCGTTCTACAAATAGAAGTAATTTAAAAGTGCCAAAATTTTGCTTATAAATCTTGCGAATGAGTGGGGTTTTAGGTAGGAAATGTCGCAACGTTTCTGCACATCGTGAAAGTGGGGTACCGGTGCGCACGCAAAAGTGCTGATCATTTACATTTATTTAGAACTGGAATAAAATGAATTATTATCTAGATATTATCTTAATAATTTTTATTAAAATAATAATTAATTTATCTTACCCAAATTCTGGCTCGTTACAACACATTCGAGATGTCGCAGGCGGACGATAAGGGGTGGCATGAAATGTATTCTTGGTTATGAGGGCAGTACCTCGTAAACTATTGTGGGCACTAAGTTGAAGGAACGAATTAGAGGAGGCAAAGACTTAGTTTTGTTTCTGTGATTGACTTGTATTTAATTGGTGGCTAATAGATTCTTAATGAGGGGGGCGGACACCCCTCGCATTAATTGTGCTTATTATGAGATCCATTGTACGGGGGGCCAGGGAGAGGGATTAGGTCAAGGGGTTAAGGTGTAGGATTAGGATCGGATGTTGTGGGTAGTGATAACTATACCGTTGCCAACAAAGTTGACCCTGGTGCGGCGTTTCAAATATTCCCTGGCCGTAGTGTCGACAGCTTTTGCTATGTCGGCCCTACGCTCAGGAAACAGTTGCATTAGGGTGAGGGTAAGGGAGGCGGTAAAATCGGGAATGGAAGTAGGTGGTTTGGGTTTGTCGTCATCCTCGGTATCTGACGTGGAAGGAGGGAGCGTTTTGGGTACGGCAGTGTCTGCGCGATGGTAGGAATCGCACGAGTCAAGCAGGAAAAGGAGTAGGTAGCGTGAGGTCCACTGCAGTTGTTACACTTTGGTGTATTCAGGCGGGTACAGGGCGAGGCTTTGTGGCTTTCACCACAGGTGGGGCAACGGAGGGTACGGGTAGGACATTCCTCGGAAATATGCCCCACCTGAGTGCAAGTGGAGCAGCATTTGAGGATAGGGTTAGGGATATGGGATTATTCACAGGGATAGTGTCTACCGAAAAGGTGTAGATAGCTGCGTCAGCGTCAATGCAGGCTCACCGAAGCGATGCTGAATAGTTCGCTGCATCGTAGCTGGCAGGGCCTCGCTCGTTTCCAACAAGCAGGTACGGTTTGTGGTTGTGGTTGAGCTTTACGTTTAACCAGAGGGGACGGAGAAGGACGAAAGCTTGAAAAAAGAATTTTTGTGTGTTAAATCGGGTGGGAATATTGCGAATGCAATATCGGGAAGTGGAATTGTAGGTAGCGGAAGGTTTAGGAGAGGATAGTGGTAGGGTGAGGTTGCGAAGCGGAACGGGAAGTAGAAGCGTTGGGTGTTTTAAAGGAGCGGTGAACGGGTTTGACTGCGGGTGGAATGTAGGTAGAAGCAATAGAGGACATAGAAGATACCCTCACTAGTGTAGAAGGGGATGAGGGGCTTCCGCAAAGGATAGGGTAGGAGGTGGTGTAGCGGATCTAGGTGGCGGGGAACTCGGGGGCGGGGAAGTAGCAAGGGAGACTGTAGCCAGGAGGCCCGGTTTGCCGTGTCTTACCATGGCGAGTTAGTACGGGTACTTGAAAAGGGGGTCAGAAATGATCGTGTTCAGGAAAGGGTGGACCCTCACCGAGGAGCATCGTCACACCCCGTTGGGTTAAGGCTTGGAAGATGGGAGTCCGATAGACTGGGACTGGGATATTAATGAACAAAAAATAAAAAAACAAAAATTTATTTTAAAATTCTTTATTAATCAATACCTCATTTGCTGTTCCTGTGATTCTCCCGGTGTCCTTCTTGATAGTTTGGCTCCTGGCTGGTTGTAGTGCTTCTTTCCTGGACGGAATCCGCTTCTTTGTGGCTACTGTATGCGGAGCAGCAATCCTAACGTAGAAACGGCGAAGACTACGGTGCCCGGCGCGAAAGCGTAAAAACGTTAAGTTCTTTTTTTGAAAGTTGCTTTAGAGTGCAATAAAAATCGCAAAGGCTCTAACGCTAGGAAGGACTTACGTTCGATACCGAAGTTCGGACTGCCCTCCAGTGTTGTAAATAGGAGGCTTACTTTGTATCTCTTGAATAAACCTTTCCGTCCAATCACCGTCATCTTCATCTGTAAAATTTTATTTAGTATACAATACTTATGTTGTTCACGAATGCAATTCTTATATAATGAACGATGTCCTTGAATAGGGTTAGACCTATCCCACATATGGACCAAACATTAGATTTTAGACAAAACGTGACAGTAGAAACTTTTGTTTGTCAAAAACATGATTTGTCCTAATAAAACTTACTTTTTTTTTATCAGTGATGCCTAAAATACATTCAAAACATGTAAATTTAACTCCAATTTATTTTTAGAAAAATTTTGTTTTTATTAATTGATTGATTATATTACGTAAAATAATGTACTACATGTGTACCTTTCATACATTTGAATCATGTATTCTTTTATTTCAGTTTATTAGCAGTAATTAGTCTATAAAAATAAATTAATTACGTACCTTGTCGCAGTTGGGAGTACATGTTTCGCTTTAACAATATACGACAATACTGACAACGCAATTGTTTGATTTCAAATGGGCGTAGATACATTTATGCATATATGACTCAAAACAATCGCACGCAGTTCTGCAATCATTCAGTTTGAGTCAGTTTGCCAATCTTTCAGTTGCAAGTCAGTTGCACGTGAGCGCACTGCCATATAAACACATGGTACTCATTTTTGCAACCAAACTATCGCACAACTAAAAATTGCATATCGGCGCCTAGCTTTTAACGCAACTGGTTATAGTGAATCACGTAAATCTTTAAAAAAATGCTTTCCGTTGTAAAGTAACTTTGTCAATTGTGGTTGTGGGCATGTAACAGCCTAGGCGGAAAGATTTAAAGGAAACATTGACTTCGTATATACTCTATTCAATCTTATTTTGCATTAGAGCGGGCCGTGGAATCTCGGGAAAGTGTTGTAGCACTGTCAAAGAAAGAAAAAGTTACCATACACCTTAGCTTGACTTTTGAAAATTGTAGGTTATACTTTTAAAGACAAACTAATGCAGCGTTGCAATATAGCTTCTCACGCTATTTAGGCTTTGTTTACACGAAAATCGTTGAATTTATCAACTCCGTCTCTCTAAGTGTAACCTACTAATAATAACCGGTTTACAATTTTTCTTAATAATCGATCTCATTTACTAACATTCACATTATAGTACAAATACTTATTTTTAAATATTTCACTTTATTTTATTGCACCAGAGAAGTATACAAGGTTTCTTAATTACCTTAATTAGACATATTCTTCCACTATATCTCTCGGCTGCGAAAAAAAGGAACACTTGTCTTGCAACCTGTCTTTTTATTTTATCACTTTTCCGGTTTTCACTTGTACTTAGTTTGATCTTTAAATTTCTTAACAATAATTTGATACTGAGTGGCACATTTTAATGTTTCCACTAAGATATCTGAGCAATACGCATTAAAAGGGATTGTAAAATGACTTTATGAATTTCACTGTAGATGGTGCTGAAGTCAGTTAAAATGATGTCAATTTTAGTTTTGAAATGCAACCCCTTATTTTTTATTACGCAATATGATCACATCAAAATCCAGCAAACTTTTATTTGAAACATTTTTTCATGATTTGCTAAAGTTATAAGCGTTTGACTTATGGGGCTAATACATGTGAAAATATGCATTTTACAGTAAGGTCCGAAAGTCCTGTCACCACCCCGTATTTGTGTGTATGTGTATTTGCTAACATGCCACAGCATATGTTGGTAGTTACAGTTTTAGGTTGTTTAGTGGTCCAGAATATCAGTATGGGCACCGTCATAGTCACGGCACAAAATGATGCGGCGCCAGGTCCTGTGTGAGATTTTCCGAAGAATAGGCAGGGTGGTATCCATGAATGCCTCCCTAACAGCTTCCTTCAATTCTTCAACAGACTGATATCGTTGTTTCAAGACCTTCTGCTTAATTATTCCCCACAGAGAATTGTCGCATGATGTCAGATCTGGACTCCTGGGAGGCCACTCGATCGGCGCTGGCAGATGCTGCGATCCTCTCTATCCACCTCTGGGTAGCACTTCATCCAAGAATTCTCGGACACGGAGAGCGTAGTGAGCAGGAGCTCCATCTTGTTGAAGCCAACTGTCGTCAAGAATTATCAGTCTTTGAAGCTGTGGAATGAACCATTCCTGCAACATTTCAAGTAATAATGTTGATTGACAGTACCGTCAAAAATACGGCCCTATCAGATGCCTACTGGACATTGCTGCCCAGATCATAACATGTAGTGGATTATTCTCTAACTCTTCATAATAATATGGATTTTCTTTGCTCCAGAATAAAATACCTATTCCAAGAAGATCGGTAAATTGCATTCGTCTGTGAAGAAAACTTTCCCTCGCTGCGGAGTGTCACAAACACATCGAGTAATCTTGAGCAAGATTCATGTCTTTGCCGAATGTCCTCATCACTCAACTCGTTTACGAATGTTGGCTTAAAACATTTTAATTCCAGATCTTTTTCATGTGTGTCAGCATAGTCGTTTTTGGAATTCCAAGTTCAGAAGATCTTTTCGCAATGATTTCTTGGGAGATCTGGTCACAGAATCCGCCACTGCTGCACAAGTTTCTTGTAGTGTTGATGGTCGACCTGTCCTCTTCCATCCAGAACGGATCCAGTTGTGAACAGTTTCTGTTGCCATCGCAGTATCGTTCTCTTGGGTGGCACTTCTTTATTGAATCGTGCCGCAAAATCCTTGCACATCTCTCATGGTTTTCGGAGTGTGCACGTTCATGAGCCCATGCAGTTCTTCCACACTATACGTACTTGTGTCCATCTCCTGAAAAGAAAAATTACATAAAATGCATCATATCACAAAAATGTCAGGACTTTCGGGCCTTACTGTACATTACAATATGTCATTTTGAAAATACCATCAAATGACAGTAACTAGTAATTTTATTAACCATTAATGTAGGGCAATCAATTGGTATACAGTCTCGGAAAACTGTTTAGTGACTAAATATAGTATTTCTGGTTGTGACACTTGCTTTTTTATAATTTCGTTTTTTAATTTTGATCGTAATTTGACAAAACGATACGATAATTAGTTATCATTGTAAATTGGTTATTATAAAACTTTGATTTCATACATTCTTATTTTAAAGTATTATGGCTGATTAATGACCATCTGAAATTGTCAATATGTTGATCATTTTAGGCGAATGTCAAAGAAATTACTGCAAGCTGCTGCTTTGCATTATAATCGTTACCCAGCCAGACGGCCTTCAAGTCATGCTGTCATTCAAAAATGGAATTAGGAGCACGCGATGGTTACTTAAATCGTAGGGTATCCAAACGTAACTTCAATGATGATGTATGAACATTTGTGGTTTTAGTAGCAATCCACCTTAATCGTCATATTAGCAGCCGACAAATAGAAGACAAGTAGGTATACCTAGAGCCTAGAGCAACTGTCCTTAGAATTTTAAAAAAGTTAAGTGTCACCCATACCACATTACTTTAACTCAAGCCCTTAGTTGAAACGACAAGGTAAGGCGTGTGCATTTTTGTTGATGGGCACAAGAAATGTGTCGAAACAACCCCAGATTTTTGATAACGTAATGTTCTCTGATGAAGCAAGATTTCAAAATACTCGAAAATTAAATAGGCATACTTGTCATTATTGGTCAAATGTTAATCCTGATTGGCAGAGAGAAGTTGGAGTACTTATGTAGAGTACAGCATTTTAACTGGTTATTTAATTGGTCCACATTTTTTCTAAAATATGTGAATAAGCACAACTTTTTAGAATTGCTAAGAATAGAACTATCTATGTTGCTTCATAATGTCGATTTGCGCACTATACAAAGAATGTGGATTCAGTTAGATGGAGCGCCGGCCCATTATACAAGAACTGTAGTAGATTATTTAAATAGGCATTTTAATGAAAGGTGGATTGGGCGGGGAAAGCATTTGGAGAGAGCACAAAACGTATTTCGCTCTTTGAGTCCAAATTCAATAAGAGCGGCAACCCACGAGCAACTGATCCGAAGGTGCGAATGGTGTCAAGAAGTTCAAGTGCGCAATTTCGAACATGCAATGAAATGATTTTTTTTTTAATTTCTAATTTTTATTAAGTTCACGTTGTAAATGACATTTTCATTGTTAAGAATAGGTTTAGCTTTCAATTTTTCTTTTAACGGAACCGGTATTTTTAAAATTTTCAACAATTTGCTTATTTGGTGATTGCTTTTTTATAACGAGCAAACAGCTAAGATGAAAATAAAAAAGTTCAAAACGCCGAATATGGGCAAGTGAAAAAATTTTTCCAATAAAATGAAAATTAGATTTAGGTTAGGATTTAAATTGAAAATCATAGTTATTTCTGGTGCTAAACCCAAATGATGAAAAAGTATGAATTCCAGTTTAAAACAAAATGACTTTTTTTTTTTTTTGAGTGAAATTATTATTGTTTTCAGTCATGTATACAAATACGTCATTGCGTGTTAGTGAACTGTTCTTTGTTTACAAAGTTCAGTTTACTGCAAAATAATTTGGTTTGGACAGAAAACAACTTTGTTGGGGACGAATTCATTTTTATTGAAAACTTAGAATATCTCAAAAACGGCAGAGTTGGTATATGACAAAACATAAAGTATGCCAAATTGGACGTAGAATAAAATGCAACATTTAAATTTAAAAAAAAGTAATATCCACTTGTGAATTTGAGAATATTTTAGGTGGATGTTCATCGACTTTAGTAAGTGCCAAATTTTGATTTTTCAACATATTTTTTCACGTGATATTTGCGGGAATGTATATGTAAAATATAATGTGCGTGTGCGTGTAGGGCTTCGTTACGTGTACGTGTATTACGTACGTTACGTGTACGTGTCGTGTACGTGTCGTGTTGCGTGTACGTGTCTTGCGTGCGTCGTGTGCGTTGTGTCTTGCGTGTGCTGTCTGTGTGCGTGTGCGTGGAGTGTGCGTGCGTGTGCGTGTGCGTGTGGTGGTGTGGCGTGTGCGTGTACGTGCGCGTTCGCGTGCGCGCGTGCGCCGGTGCGTGTGCGTTGCGTGGCGTGTACGGAGCGTGTGCGTGTCGTGTGCGTGTGTGGGTGCGTTGCTGTGCGTGTGCGTGTACGTTGTGTCGTGTACGTGTACGTGTACGTGTACGTGTACGTGTACGTGTACGTGTACGTGTACGTGTACGTGTACGTGTACGTGTACGTGGCATGTGTGTGGTGTGGCGTGTGCGTGTGCGTGTGCGTATGCGTGTCGTTTTCGTGGCGTGTGCGTGTGCTTGTGCGTGTGCGTGTGCGTGTGCGCGTGTGTGTGCGTATACGTGTACGTGTGCGCGTGCGTGTGCGTTACGTGTGCGTGTACGTGTGCGTGTGCGTGTGCGTGTGTGTGCGTGTGCGTGTGCGTGTCTGTGCGTTGGCTGTGCGTGTGCGTTGCGTGTGCGTGTACGTGTGCGTGTGCGTTGCGTGGCGTGTACGTGTGCGTGGCGTGTGGTGGTGTGCGTGTGCGTGTGCTGTGCGTGTGCGTGTAGTCTGCGTGTACGTGTACGTTCGTGTACGTTGTACGTGTACGTGGTAATCTGTACGTGGCATGTGTGTGCGTGTGCGTGTGCTTGTGCGTGTGCGTGTGCTATGCGTGTGCGTTTTCGTGTGCGTGTGGTGCTTGTGCGTGTGCGTTTCGTGTGCGTGTGCGTGTGCGTGTGCGTGTCGTGTACGTGTGCGCGTGCGTGGCGTGTACGTGTGCGTTATGTGCGTGTGCGTGTGCGTGGTGGCGTGTGCGTGTGCGTGTGCGTGCGTGTGGCTGTGCGTGTGCGTGTGCGTGTCGTGGCGTGTGGGTGCGTGTGCGTGTGCGTGTACGTGTGCGTGGCGTGTGCGTGTGCGTGGGGTGTGCGTGTGAGTGCGCGGGTGCGGTGTGTGCGTTGCGTTGGTTGTGTGTGAGCGTTTCCGCGTGTGCGTGTCGGTGTGCGTGTGCGGCCGTATGTGTGCATATAATTCAGTACGAGTGCGATTGCGAGTGAGGTGGTTTATGTACTTGGTATGTGGTGTGCATGTGATTAGACGTTTGTGTATTTGCTTGGTTTTGTAGATTTTGACGTCTATGTTTTTTGTTACATTTGAGTGATTAACATGTTACGTGTGCATTTGTTGGACAATTTTCCCGTTTCCTGTGTTTATGTGGTTTTGTGGCGTTTTGGCAAATTTTGTTCCATTTGATTGTTGGTGAGTTCGTTTGTATTGCGATTAATGCGTATACTTAATTTCTAGTTTCCTTGTTTCCGTATTTGTAGGTTTGGGCTCTGAATACCTTATTTTGTTGTATGCTAGTCTTTTATTTTAGTGTTTGCGCGATTGCTTGTTTTTTATTTGCATGTTTGTTTGGGTGTTTACTTGTTTGCTTCTTTGCATGTTTTCGTTTGGTTGTTATGTTTTATGGCTTGTTTTATACACATTTAGGGCGTTTTCGCATTGCAGGTGTACGTATGTGTATTCGTTTCGTAAATGGTTTGCTAGTTTCTTTGTATAAGAGTCTAATTGTTTACTGGTTGCTTTGTTTGTGAATGGTATTGTTTCCTTCGTATATAACTGCTTTGTCGAATGTTTATCTATCTCTGCATTTTTCCTGTTAGACTGAAGTAGTGTGTACATTGTTGGTAGATCTGGATAAACCTTACAAAGTAATCGAAATGTGGTATTAGACGCAACATTCCGAACTATATGAAACGCAAGGCTTCGATATTACATAATAAAAAGACGAGTCATACGTGAAAGTCTTGGGTTTACTCCAAACACAAACGTGAAAGGCGTCAGTAACATTGTGCATTGACCGCAAGTAATCCCAAAGGTGTATAATTGTGCTCTTTGTATGCATGTGAATTTCAGTAAGTTACACATCTAATTTTTTAAAAATAAGTCCCTAACTTTGAGAAGCAATATTCGGTACCCGCCCAAAAGTGTTGTGTACACTAAAACCAACAAGAAAACCCTGTACTCACGGCCGTTCCGACCCGGGGGTACAGTAGGTGCGGAGACTAGCTTGATCATTTAAAGTTAGACATTTTAATTCGCTTAAGGTAATGTAAGTCATCGGAGTGATTCATCTATGCCCTAGGTGTTGTCTAAGCGCAGCGTATTGAATCTCCAATACTATCTCTAATACTACGAATTAATTTAACTAAATTAATTTCAAAGTAATTTTTTGTTAAAATGTGGAAGTGTTATTTTTTTCCTGGACCACGGCTAACCCACTGCCCACTGTATGAATATGATTTATTGCTTGCTCTAATTCTCCTTTACTATTTTTTGGAGTAGTTACTGTTTCGTGTAAGGTTATATCGTCAACGAACTGTGAAGTTTTTATATTCGATTTGATATTTTTTAACTATACATACATACATAAATGATATATAACAGAACTAAGATCCCCTCCTGCTTGAGGAACTTCTTTATAAATGCTTCACTTTACTTCTTAATTATGAATCTCGCATACTTTGAGTTTAATTAAGAAATAATATTTACTGTTTTCAATATTCGCGGGAAATCACATGCCGAATCTCTGCCGCTTAACATATTCCCACTCCTTCATTGTGTTTGTCTGTTTAATATAAAATTGTGATAATTATACTAAGACATATTTATTCCTTATATAACAAAATATTAAATATAATTGAAATTACTGTAAAAAAGTCAACGTTTATTTTAAAAACGTAATGTTCTTCTTACTTCGAACTTGTTGGAACCTGTGTTTTTTTCGGCTGCACGCAAGATATTGCAAGAAATAACTTGTTTAAAACTGGACCTTATGAATACGCGCACCGAGTTGAAATTTGTTATTTGGATTCCGAACGTATCAGTTTCAACAACATTAAAATATTGATAATGGCAGATTTTTGTAAAAAAAAAACGCAAATATTTTATAAATGCTTTAAAACATAACGTTAATTAAAAAAGCGCGATAGGTATAAACTTTGATTTAACAATTGGAAAAATTAAAACAGAATCGCTCTTTTTTTCAAAATATTAAACCCAAATCAACGCATCGAAACAGCAGAGTACTGTTTCGCAAAGATTTATTTTTATCGAAATGTATCCAAACTTTTAACTTTTCCATTACGATAAGTGTGTTTGACGCCTTATGTCATACTTCATTTTATTCTAAATAGATGTCTAATAATCGGGAAATGCTTTCTGGAGCTCAATACAGAAAAAGAAGACTTAGCAAAAAAGGAAAATTGCTCACTCAAAGTTTTTATCTCAGAAAAGTCGGAATAGGCAACAGAGATTACATCACGAGATCACAATGACGAGATAGATGAGGCGCGGGAAGGGCCACTTTCATTAAAAAAAAGTTCTGAAGGAAGTTGATTTAACTGAATAGACAAATCCTGAAACAGTTAAGTCTGTGTTCAAGAACAAGTCAGAAGGCCAGTGTTCGTTAGAAGAAGTAAGCGTGCATAAAGACGATATTTATAAGGATCCTGGCCATTGGCCTTTCGTACCATCCGACAAAGTTAAATTATGTTTAGTAGAATTAGGCGTAAAACAAATTACAGAAACAGATGTTAACTTTCCCTTTGGCAAAGATTGCAGGGGTTTCTCATCTGCGCATTAAAAAAAAAAGATTAAGTAACGGGGAAATAATTCCAAAAGTTTGGTTATTCTATTCTACATTAAAAGATTGCGTACTTTCTTCTTCTTGCAAAATATTTAAAACCTTTTCTAGTGCCTTTGTTAAAGGGTGTAGCGATTGGAGACGTTTATCTCAAGCTATAGAGCGCCATGAAAGTCGTGCGTGTCACACAAAATCTTGAGTTGATTTAAATAAATCGATTCAATCTCAAACCACTACTGATTCGCTGAATGAGAAATTGGTAAATCAGGAAAAAGGCACATGAATATCCATGTTAAAAATTATAAATTATACTGTTAATTAAAATAAATTAACACAATTAACGATACTATGTCAGATCATATCTCTAGAATTAATAGAAATCCAATGATTATGACTCACTATTTGGGTGTTCATATTCAAAATGAACTTGTTTCCTTTTTGGAACAAATGATAAAATACAAAATAATAAACAGTGTTACGATAATGGAGCAAACAAAAGGATCGCAGTAATGGAGTGCAAAAAAGAAAGAAAGAATCTATTAATAAATATACGTTTTAATTAGTATAAATATCTATTTATGTTAAGCTCTTGCTGCCTTATATTTTCCGAAATACAATTTACTTGTTTCACATTTCCGGTGTTTCATTTAAGATAAAATTACTCCAAAGAAATTATGGTTAACTAGAAACCAGGGGGCGGGAAAATTATTTTTGCACACGGGTGACAGATACCTTAGGAACGGACCAGCCTGGAGACCCCGTATGCTATAACATTCCCTATTAACAAACTGCCATTCAAAAATAAGCGACGCTTGTACCACGCAAATTTACTCAAGTGACACTGTAGACACATGAGTTTCTCTCAATTACTCTTTCAGAAACTACCCACTTGTAATAGTTACTGATACACGTCGATTACTAGGAACCAAAGCCTAGATTCAAACTGACATCAGTTTCAAGATTTGCGTCTTTCACAGTCCTTACCTATTAAGCTAATAGTACTCATCAACACACGCCGCACGGTACAAACGCAACATTGATATCAACATTCGCAGTAAGAAATTCAATGACATCTCGTTGCTTTAACCGCACGTCCATGCCGATCGCCATGTTTAGAACTGTCCTGCGCAGACGCGATGTGGCTGAGAATCTTTACTTGGAGGAGATCCTTAAGGTAAATGGCAAACCACTTTTGACACGGTGGGTCCCGTCATTATAAAAGGTATGGCTATGGAGGTATTAGTTATCAATATGCCCCTGTATAAATGATAAAATGTAACCATTATTGTAAAGTTATTACTAACTTTGAGATTTCGCTTTATGAATTTTGCACCACATAGTTTCGTTTAGATCTTTAGGTATGTTTTCAGAGTACGTCTGGTGAAACTCAATGATTGTATGAACATAACAACCGTGTTGAAGAAATATTCCAACCCGGTGTATATACAGGGTGGCGCATTAGTGTGATAAAGTCCCATATCTCCTTTATCTAAAGAGATACAAAAAAAAATTAAATACAAAAGTTGTAAGATATGTTCTGGTGCATATCCCAAAAATTTTTAATTATAAAGGGTAGATCATAAAAGCTTAGAAGTAATTTTAAAGTTTTTTTAAATAGAAAACCTTATATTATTACATATTTAGATTCTACATACAATTTTAGACACATTTTATGTATAATAAAGTCCTATACCTAAGTTTAACCGTATTTGACAAATTTCAAATTTTTGTCAAAATGACGTTTGATGACCAAAACATAGGTGGAAATCTTTTCTAAACGAAGCCTTTATCAATTAGTTATGGTTGGTTTCCTTGGAAATGGGGACCTACTCTAATGGGCTGTATTGATATTTTTGTAATACATTCATACAGGGTGATCAAAAATAGATTTAATTTTTTAAGAAACCAATATAAATTAGTTAGATTTCATTTAAAACCTACTAACACTTTGAATTCAATTTTTAAATTTTGCAAAAAATGGAATTTAAACACCTTCATTTAGTGTTTCTTGAAACTTCTATGCTTATTTATTTGATCAGGTTAAAGAAATAAAGGTAAAACGTTTTAATGAACCCTTTTATACTTTTGTAAAATAAGAGTGTATATTCAAAAAATTGTAGTTTTTGAAATAATGACAATTTAACATTTTTTATTGTAAAAGGCTATACGGCTTTCAAGTTTTGTTGTTAGTTGGCCGTGACGGTGAGGCGTGGCATATAAAATAATAGAGATCATCAGAAACGTCATTATTTATTGTCAGTTGATAATTTGTGTGATGCATTAGTGTATTTTATAGCAAATTGATTTAAAACTTGAATTAAAATTGTAAATAATGAATTTTTCGCAAGCCGAGATGGTTGATATGATTTTGTTTTGGGAGCTAGTGATAAGAATACGCTCTTAGCAAGAAGACTGTATCAACAACGGTTTCCAGAGACGGCAACCTGAAAGAAGGGCATTTGAAAGCTTTTGGAGCGTTTTGAAAGAACTGGCAATGTGTTATATGAAAAAAATACTAGGGAAAAACGTGCAAAGACTGAGTAAAATCAATTAAATGTACTATTAACAGTACCGAAAATCCATATATTGGACAACGACCCATTTCTCAGCAGATTGGTGTTGAACGACGTACGGTACAGCGGACATTGAAGTCTCAAAAATGAACCCCTATCACATTCAACTACTTCAAGAGTTGGTTCCTGAAGATTTTCAAAGACGACTGGAATTTTGTCAATGGGCTCAAAGCAAAATAAACCAACAAAGAAATTTTGTTCATTTGATTTTATTTACAGATGAGGCCACATTTCACAGAAACGGAAGTGTAAACAGACACAATTTTCATTACTATTCTACCGAAAATCCACATTTTGTAAGATATACTTCTCAAACTAGATGGTCTTTAAATGTTTGTGGAGGTGTTGTTGGTAATCATGTAATTGGACCATATTTTTTGATCAACGAGTAACAGGGAAGTATACTTAGACTTTCTGCAAAACCATCTACCTGATTTGTTGCGTCAAGTGCCACAGGATACGCAACAAGAACGTGGTTTCTTCATGATGGAGCCCCAGTACATCATACAGGTCCGATAATAACTTTTTAAATGCTAGATATCTAGAATGTGGATTGGGAGGGAGGGCCTGTTGCTTGGCTTGTTAGATCCCCAGATCTTACTAAAATGAACTTTAGCATATGGGGTACGTCAAAGAGCTATTTATAAAATACCGCCTACAACAAAGGAAGACATGAAGATTAGGATTAGAAACCGTTTTCAAAACATTAGTGTTGAAATGTGTAGAAATTTAAGCAGCGAATTTGAGTGACGTATTGCATTGGGTATTCAAGAAAGAGGCGAACATTTCGAACAACTTATTAGGTAGTTTGACGTGTTTCTATTACTTTTATCTGTATAATTAGTTACAGGTTTAGTTACATTAGAGGTGTTAACTTTATGATTAGCATTAGGACATAATTTGTTGAATCAAAAATATTGTCTTTACTTAAGTTCGTTTAATAAAATAATTATTTATATGGCGTTCAATAAATTGTAATATTTCGATCTGAAGTGCTCGATTTTTTTGTTTCGCCGCGCCCGCCGTCACGCCAACTAACAACAAAACTTGAAAGCCGTATAGCCTTTTACAATAAAAATGTTAAATTGTCATTATTTCAAAACTACAATTTTTGGAATATACACTGTTATACAAAGTCACCCTTATTTTTAATGCTAAATAAGATAGAATTAAAAAATAGGTTTCCATTAAAAAAAACGACTTTATAGGTTTTTGAATCTACTTTTATTGTCCATTTTGATTACCCTGTATGAATGTATTACAAAAATATCAATACAGCCATTAGAGTAGGTCCCATTTCCAAGGAAACCAACCATAAGTCATTGATAAAGGCTTCGTTTAGAAAAGATTTCCACCTATGTTCTGGCCTGTAAACGTCATTTTTGACAAAAATTGAAATTTGTCAAAAACGGTTAGACTTAGGTATAGGACTTATCATAAAATATGTCTAAAATTGTATGTAGAATCTAAATATGTAATAACATATAAGGTTTTCTATTTAAAAAATTTAAATTACTTCTAAGCTTTTATGATCTACCTTGTATAATTAAAAATATTTTGGAATATGCACCATATCTTACAACTTTTGTATTTAATTTTTTTGTATCTCTTTAAATAAAGGAGATAAGAGACTTTGTCACACTAATGCGCCACCCTTGTATATACATATATATAATACATATATATATATATATATATATATATATATATATATATATAGGTCCGCAATAGTGCGTGGACGAAGCTTTATGAATTTATACAATATCGTTTTCAAAATTATTTATTGCAGGATTGTGGGATCTTTCGGGTTACAATTAGAAAATATTTTCGCAAAAATTACTACTGGTATACAGGGTATTACAACACAAAGTTATATTTTTAAATGGAACATACCGTATATTATTATAAATTTGGATTCCTGGTTAATTTTAAGGGCACTTTATTCACTATATGAGGTATCTTAAACGCGCAATTTAGGCGCTGCATTCAATTTTTGAAAATTTAGAGGTTGAAAAGAAAAATTGTAGCAACCGTATTGAGAAATGTGTAACACTAAAATTTTAATGGTTGATTAGTCATAGACTGTGCTACATAAAATCGTAAAAATAGTAGTATTATCTTTTTTTAATTTTCGAGATATCGTAATGCAAAGTTAAAGATTTTCAATCATAGATAAATTGATGTTTTTAAATGGAAAGGTATACATTGTTTTACATTGTTAGATAGGACATTTAATTACATTTTTTGATATAACATTGTTGGTATTTATGTTTTGCCGTTTTTGATAATCCAGCTTTTTACTGAATTTGCAAAGTTTAAGAGTTTTAATCATAGATAACTTGATTTATTTAAATGGAAAGGTATACATTGTGTTACATTGATAGATAGGAAATTTAATTACAATTTTTTGATATAACATTGTTGGTATTTATTTTTGCCGTTTTTGATAATCCAGCTTTTTACTGAATTTGTCGATTTTCGTAGGTTTACATATGTATGTATAATTGTTTAAATCACATCAAGCTGAAAACAAAGAATATTAGAAACAAAATTCAGCAATAGTATCTGTTTTGTCATTTCGCGTGTATGTTCAAACGTAACTGAGTTAATTACTTTATTGTAGTGTGAATGTTTGACGCTTAACTTTACGAACATCATATACGTAATACGTTTATTTAAGAATTATATTTTTGCAAAATGAATTAGTTGACTTGATATTTGTGCTTGGAGAATCAAACAAAATTGTTTACTGGCCCGTCGAATCTACGGGCAGCGTTATCCTGATCGAAGATAACCAAGAGAAGAATCGTTTCGCAATCTTTTAGAAAGATTTGAAAGTACTGGAAGTGTTGGATATCCTAAAAACGAAAGAACTAAAGTTGTTACAAATGAAGAAAATGAATTTCGTGAACTTGTAGCTACAGTTGAAAACCCCCACGTTAGTATTCCCAAATTAAGTGACAATTTAGAAATCAGTGAAACTTCCGTGAGACGAATGTTAAAGAAAAATAAATTTCACCCCTGTCATGTACAATTACATCAAGAGCTGAAAGAACAAGATTTTCAAAATCGAATTAATTTTTGCCAGTGGGTTTAACAACAGTTAAATGCGAACGAAAATTTTATATCGGGGATATTATTTACCGACGAATGTACATTTCATCGAAATGGATTTGTGAACAGACATAATTTTCATTTTTATTCAAATGAAAATCCACACCAATTTCGGTTAGTCTCTCAAAATAAATGGTCAGTGAATGTTTGGGCAGGTATATTCGGCGGAACTATTGTTGGTCCTTTTTTTTTCAATGACACACTCACTGGGGTAGAATATCATAATTTTATAGAAAACGAATTATATCATTTATTGGAGAATGTACCTTTGGCTCAAAGAAGAGGTATGTTTTTCCAACAAGACGGGGCACCTCCTCATCATGCCAGAATTGTAACCCAGTGGTTAAATTCGACGTTTCACGAAAATTGGATAGGAAGACAAGGACCGATACCTTGGCCAGCTAGATCTCCCGATATAACTCCATTGGATTTTTTTCTTTGGGGCTTTGTGAAGAATAAAGTATATGAGGAAGAACCAACAACTGCTGAGAATATGAAATTGCGAATTTAGATCGGGTTGAAGCTTCTTTTATTAAAAGAATTCAGTATTGTCTAAATCAGCGTGGTCGATAATTTGAACATTTAATTTAATATTATTTTCTTCCAAAATCGATAAATTCAGTAAAAAGCTGGCTTATCAAAAACGGCAAAAATAAATACCAACAATGTTATATCAAAAAATTGTAATTAAATTTCCTATCTATCAATGTAACACAATGTATACCTTTCCATTTAAATAAACCAAGTTATCTATGATTAAAAATCTTAAACTTTGCAAATTCACTAAAAAGCTGTATTATCAAAAACGGCAAACATAAATACCAACAATGTTATATCACAAAAAAATGTAATTAAATGTCCTATCTAACAATGTAAAACAATGTATACCTTTCCATTAAAAAATCAAGATTTATGATTGAAAATCTTATACTTTGCATTACGATATCTCGAAAATTAAATAAGATAATAGTACTATTTTTACGATTTTATGTAGCATAGTCTATGACTAATCAACCATTAAAATTTTAGTGTTACACATTTCTCAATACGGTTGTTACAATTTTTCTTTTCAACCTCTAAATTTTCAAAAATTGAATGCAGCGCCTAAATTGCGCGTTTAAGATACCTCATATAGTGAATAAAGTGCCCTTAAAATTAACCAGGAATACAAATTTATAATAATCTACGGTATGTTCCAATTAAAAAATATAACTATGTGTTGTAATACCCTGTATACGAGTAGTAATTTTGCAAAATATTTTCTAATTGTAACCGAAAGATCCCACACAATCCTGCAATAAATAATTTTGAAAACGATATTGTATACACTCATAAAGCTTCGTCCACGCAATTGGCGGACCCTATTATATATATATATATATATATATATATATATATATATATATATATATATACGGTACATTAGTGCGTCAAAATCGATACGAAAAGTTATTTACAAAAATTATAGGCAACTTCAAACTTCACATTATAAAATTATTTTCGTATTTACAGGATGTTATATATTACCAGGGTGAACCAAACATACTTTTTTTTAAACGGTTACCCTATATATTATTTCAAATTTAGATTAAGCTCATCTCCCTATACTTCAATATAGGGTTTCATTACGTTATACAGGGTATTTCAAAAGTTATGGTCAATTGTTCACGAAAATCGTTCTCATTTCCACGTCCTGTATACTAGACAGAATAACCTAACAATAATTTTTCCAGGCATAGTTTTTTAACATTGGTACAGTGTTACGAAAAAGTACTATTTCTGTATTATTGCACCAATTGAATATAGAGCGAGCCAAAACTCGAATACATGATTTTGTCAATTTTTCAAATGAATCACCTTGTATTTTATTTTAAAAGTGAAAATACACTTTATGTTATATACTTTTGCACTCTAATGTTGATTGCTCAAAAAGATTTAAAGTATC
Source organism: Vesta saturnalis (assembly GCA_036346205.1). Lineage (NCBI taxonomy): Eukaryota > Metazoa > Arthropoda > Insecta > Coleoptera > Lampyridae > Vesta > Vesta saturnalis. The sequence goes on from JARFJB010000664.1 coordinate 695,266, forward strand.
TTTGTAGTACTTGACAAAATTACAGATAAGTTACCACAAACTCTCATATGTCCAAGAAAATTAAAATTCCAGATCACATACTTTCAAACCTTGCAGACCCTGATTTTTCCACTGAATGAAATTGAAGTTTTACTTGCAGTGGGTGTTTATTATGATCTATTAACATATGGGTTTGTAAAATGGGTAACATCATCCTTAGTCTTCTCAAAACACACTTGGGATGGATAGTTTCAGGAAATATTCTGCACTATTGTATTAATCAATTGCCCTCATTTTTCAATCTAATCACGTAACTACATTCTCTGAAAACGATACTGAACTCGATTCAATCCTTACAAGTTTTTGGAACATTGAAGAAACGCCAAATAAGTCTGTTCTCACTCCGGAAGATAAAATTTTTGAACAAATTTTCAGTTTTACAACTAAAATTGTCGAAAATGGTCGCTTTCAAGTTGATGTACCCTTAAATCACCCACTTAGCACTGCAAGCTTAGTGAATCACTAAATCTTGCTGAAAGACGATTTCTGTCTCTTGAAAATAGATTTGAAAAGAACCTAATCCGTTTACAGAGTATAAAAAATTTAGAGATGAATATTTATCTCTAAATCACGCTAAATTGTTCCTCTCTGCACTAACAAAATTGGCGAAAACAATTATTTCATCCCTCACTTGTGTGTCATACGAGGTAGAGTACCAAACTCAGACTTGTATTTGACGCTTCATGTAGAACATCATCAAGTTTCTCTCTAAATGATGTTACCTTAAAAGGTTATCGTGTAGAACCTGATTTATATCATTTCCTTTGTCGTTTTCGTACATTTAGGTTCGTACTCACCGCCGACATAGAGAAGATGTATAGGCAAATTAGGTTAAACCCAGATCAAGTCTTTTGCAAAATATTCTTTGGTGAGATTATCCCTAAGATACTTTATTATGTATTGAGGTTCTCACCGTCACATATGGGACAATTTTGCATCCTTTGTCGCTATTCGTGTTTTGAACTATATAGCTATTCAAGTAATACTGCATCTAATGCTCTTCTTGCTCAAACATATATGGATGACGTTTTAGCTGGATGCGATAGTTATGATAAACTGAAAACTCTTTACTCTCAATTAAATTCACTCCTAAGTCACTCGGGATTTCATTTTATAATGATGGTGGTCGAAGAGGATTAAAAATTTAATAAATGGGTGTAAATGTTCTCATAACAAATCGTTAAACTAACTCGAGATACAACCTGTTCACCACAATTAATGCCTTTGTCCCAGTCGGTAAATTAAAGTAGGGCCGATTCAATCTTTTGATTTGCTTAATTACCACAATTTTTGCTTGATTACTTCCACTGAACATCAATATAATAACTGCCATGTAACACTAATAAAAAGATCTCGGACAAGTTATTTTTTAATTATGCTCAGAATAACTAAATCGAGGTTGTTTACAATAAAAATTCTACCAAAATGTAAAAAATAAAAATATACAAACTAAGTTTATTAACAGTTAATGATAGGTTAAATAAAATATATCTTAAAAACTAGTTATAGCCTTAAATTACTAAATAATGGTTATAAATATACATACCTGTACAAAATATACTCAATCTTCTTGAGAACCCTGGTATTATAAAAATTAAATGCGGAAATGCAAACCAAGGTGATGTAATCCTTGTATCAATGCTGCAATATCTCGAAATAATACTTTACGTTGTAAACCACACCCAAAATGGAATTTTCCTTCTTATAAATTTATCTTCATGAAATAGAATAATCCGTTTATTGCATTTTCTTGAAATTTCCAATAAAAAATTGTGATCAAAATTTAGATCAGCATTGAATGCAAAATTGCCATCATAAAATGAAAGCGTACGTAAAAGTAAAATTAAATGCGTACTTAAATGTAATTAAAGTAGAAAAGTAAAAGTAAAAAAGTGCCTGCAAAGAGCAAATGATTTAATTTTTAGTATTACGAGTTAAATTATCTTACCATTAAATCAATGGCACTTTTCACAGAATTTAGATGGAAACCCAAAATATGGCTTCCTGCATCTAACAGCGTACCACAAGAAGTGAACAAAATGGACGCTTCGAATATCTGGTGATATAGCCGTGCGCAAAAATTTGCGCAAAGAATTAAGTCAACGATCACGCGTTGCGCGAAAATATTGAGCAGAAAAATAATTTAAAAAGTGGAGTATAAACCTTTAAAATATGCAACTAACACACCAAAATGCAAATTAAGTTGCCTACCTCATACTTACAAATCATTAATAAATAAATTTTTCTTATATTTACAACTAAATGAACGAAGACCATAAATTACGTATATTTTAATACAACTCCAAATGGGTTGTTACAATTTAAGAAAATGGTGTTCCAATTGAATAAATTCTTACACAGTACTTCTCATGACCAAATATCCGAATTTGATATTAATCTTACAAGGTCACCTTGTAAATTGTAAGGATTATCTTGGAACCTCTTCAGATAATTTTCAAATATCATCTGCTGACACTCAAGTTGACAATCATATTACCAAAAGAAGAATTAATCCAGTGATAGCCAAAGGTAAAATTTTAATGCAAAACTTGTTATAAATTGACTGGGATGCAAGAATCTGCGACGCGATCATCTTAAAGGAATACGAGGTATTCCTCAAAAGTATCTCCCAATTACAAAATCTTGAATTCTCGCTTTCTCCTTTTAGAGAAAGTGATAAATTCAATTCAAATTCATGGTTTGTCTGATTCAAGTACTGCTACATATGGTGGTTGCATTTATCTTCGTGTAAAATATGCGGACAAGTCAGTATCTTGCATGTTAATATCGGCAAAATCTCGTATCTCACCTCTCAAAACAATTACTATGCCCAAACTCGAATTATGTGCTATGGTTTTACTTTCAAAATTAGTGAACAAAATTCTAAAAATCTAAGATAATCTCGCAGTTGAACCAGTGCATCTTTGGACTGATCCACAAATAGCATTATTGTGGTGTAGAAGTCATCTCGCTGGAATATCTTTGTCGCAAACCGGGTATGATAAATTCAAGAACTAACGTCAGGGTGTTATTGACATTATATTAAATCTAAACACCATCCCGCAGATATACTGTTAAGCGGTGAATTTAATTCAGAAGCTCTTAACTTTTGGATCTTTGGTCCACAGTTTTTACATGATCCTGAACTTAATTTAACAACTCAAGAAAAATTATAGAATAAGTAATCCTCCTGCAGAACAAAGGTTTCTTTAGTTTCAGCTGAAACTCCTGTCAATTTTGGATATCTATATGTTCGAAAGTGTCATCGTTCTCTCGCATGCAAAGGTCCCTAGCTTACATTCTTCGATTTATCTATAACTCAAAAATCCCACCAATGAAATTGTTGCACCTTTATCGGCCCAAGAACTCTCGAAGTCTTTAAATTTTGTTTTAAAACTTTTGATAAAGAGCATTTCTCTAAAGAAATATATGAACTCTCTAATAATAAATCGCTTTCTAATAAACTTTCATTGGACCTGATGATTTAATTCGCGTAGGTGGTAGATTACAAAACGCTGATATTAGTTATGAACAAAAGCATCCTGTTCTCTTGCCACCAAATAATTATATAGTTAATCTTATGTTACTTCACGAACACAAACGGTTAGGGCATGCAGGTCCTCAAAATACTCTCTTTAATTTTCGATTGAGATATTGGCCTCTTAATGGCCTTCGTCAGGTGAAACGCCTCATCAGAAATTGCATACTTTGTTTTCGGTTCAACTCCACGGTGTCTCAACAAATAATGTCACTCTTGCCAAAAGACAGAGTTAAAATTTCGTGGCCTTTTGAGAAATGCGGAATTGATTTTGGCGGTCCGTTCATTATAAAGTCATCCAGATTGAGAAAAGCTCCAATTCAAAAATGTTATATTGCTCTTTTTATTTGTATGGTAACCAAAGCCATACATATAGAACTCGTATCTAATTTATCATCCGAAGCTTTTCTTATGACACTTAAACGTTTTATTTCATGGAGAGGAAACCCTCAAGTAATTTATACTCATACATAACGCTACAAATTTTTTGGTTCTAAAAGTATCTTACAGATTTGTATGACTTTTTAAAAATTCTTCAAATTATGGCTCTATTCTATTTTATCTTGCTTCTAATGAGATCCAGTAGAAATTTAAACCACGCAGGTATCTGCATTGGGGTGTACTCTGGGAATTAGCAATTAAAAGCACGAACATCATATGTATCCGCTCATTGGTAATTCTCAATTCACGTTTGAAGAATTTTCTACAATGTTAACAAATAGAAGCAATTCGAGACCTCTCTGCACTCTCTCTAATAATCTTTCCGATTTCCATTATCTGACTCCTGGTCATTTTCTGATAAGTACTGCTTTAACAGCCTTTCCGATAAATCTGTTACGCATATTCCTGACAATGGACATATTTTGGCAACAATGTTCCAAAATGCAACAGATTTTTGGAAGAGATGGTCAGTCGACTATCTCAATCGTTTACAGAATAGACCAAAATGGTTGAAACCTTCTGTTAATTTAAAGGAAAATGATCTAGTGCTTATAATAGAAGAAAATACTTTACCCTCAACTGGCCGCTAGCTAGAGTGCATAGTTCAGATGGAAAGGTCAGGGTTGTACGTATGAAAACACAAGATAGTGAATTCACCAGAAGTATAACAAAATTATGTCAACTTCCTCAAGTTGATAATATTAAAAATTCACTCACTATTTATTAAATGTTATTTTCGATAGTTTTGTTTTCCGTCGCTCTATTTGTTTTACTTTCTTTTGTTTTAACTACCTGAAGCCTTGCTTCTGTTGGAGGGCATGATGTTGAAGAAATATTCCAACCGGTATATATATATATATATATATATATATATATATATATATATATATATTGAGATGATTAGAATTAGGCATAATAAAGGGGCTAGAGTGTATTGAGTTTGGAATTCTCTATAGTAAGCAAGTTAGATAAATTATAAATTTGAGGAAGTATATAGTTCATTTTCATAGAAACTTTATTATATAATTTTATTATACTAGTGTTATTGTTATTTATTTATAAATCGTTATTGCTAAGAATTCTTATTAATTTCACAATTATTAATTAAGTATTATTACAATAATGAATAAGGATTGTTAAAATTAGTGTACTAAACAGATTTCAGTTTACAAAAGTCTAGTATTTGAGTATGGCTTGATACAGTGGCGGCTCTTTAATGAGAGCAAGTGAGCAGCGGTCTATAACTTATTAGAATCTCACTTAAAAACTACATACATGTTTATGGCGAAATTGATACATAATTATACAGAAAGTATTGACCGCGTAACAATAATAATTATGCATTTCTTTTTATACGAGGATAATAACAATGGATACTAAGAAAACCGATAACCTACCTATTTATAAATGAAAATGTATTTGAAATTTTAAAGAAACGATCGTTAGGTACTAAAATGGCTCGAAATGTTTTACTATATCTTTTTATTAAAAACTTTATATTCAATTATTCACATAAAGCACATTACTTAACTTAGTACCACATCAAACACTAAAAATCAAAATAACTCGGAAACGCACAGGAATTTCGAAACAGAAGAAGGTACATTATACATTTGTTAAACTGTATGTAGATAATGAAAATAACAGTTTTTTAAAAATAGTCATTGGCGTAGAAGTTCTGTTTATGAAAGGGTTGAGCACCCCTCCACTCCGCCACTGTGCAAGTTTGTGAACATTCTTATCGCTTGTTTTATGCCCTTAATTAATAGACAACATGAAAAAAATCTAAGCATTCGTTTATGAGTTATAATGAAAATTTGAGAAAAAAATTATATTCAACACCCTGTATCTCGAAACGAAGCCTTCTACGACATATGTTTATAGGAACTTTTCTTTTTAGAAACATGTGTTCTATCCCTGTTAAAGTTTGTCTACAAAAACTGACTCACCCTGTATATATATATATATATATATATATATATATATATATATATATATATATATATATATATATATATATATATATATATATATATATATAATTGCGTTGTTGTTGTAGCTACGGAAGAAATGTAACACGAGTTAGTTCAGTTTTTCACAAATATTTAATAATCTATTTTAATTCTCCGAAAATACACGCTCAATCTCTAAATATAATCATATCCTAAGCTTAAAAAATATCTCTCTGGTTCTCGCTTAAATTATGTGGACATTTAACCACTATTTGCGTTTGTAAGAATTGCACAAATTCTGTTGGAGTCGGACATTGTGTAATATTAACGTAGTTTTGTATTGAAGTTCAAGTGTTTTCTAAAATTCCATGGTCATTCGTGTTCTCAAATAAAGTAAGACATGTAGGACAAAAATCCTATAAACCCTATAAACCATTTAATCTTTGCAAAAATGTACTTTAGATTTTAGTTTTCTTCGATTTAAATTTATTAACATCAGACCTACATCAACTAGCTGATATAATAAATGTGAGAAATTAAGATAAAACAAAAATAAATTACTCATTACAACATTAGTGCAATTTCCTAATAAAAACAAAAGTAAAATGTATTATTTTCTAAACTAAAATTTATTTCTTTTCCGTCTATTTTTTTAATTAACAATTAAAAGGAGAGATATATCAAATGATTCAAATCCCAGTAGCATTAGAAAGCAACAAATGAGCAAATGTCGTGCAAAGGTACCCTCGATCCGTTGTTTCGTAAATGATAAATTATTCGCTACGGCTACTTTTCGATAACGTATTTTTCTTTTTACAAACAAGGCGATAAAGACTAAGTGAACGTAATTACTTACATATACATCATACTCATGTGTTTTAGTCGTACTGTAGTTTTAATACATGATATATTTATTTACAACAATAATTTCGTTTATGAATCCAATGTTGGATCTTGAAGTTTTGAATAATTCATGAGCCTTGATGGATTGGGAATATAAATATTACTCGAGCGGAAGAATAATACGTATATTGATGCTGAAATATGCATATCCATTAGCTTCAATACGCTCTTACGTTTATGGTTATTATTATTACTAGTAACTACATAACTATTTGCCAGATTGACGTACACTGCATTATTTGTGTTAGCTACAATGTTACTTGATACTCTACGTATATGAACGACAGAAATTGTTCCGGAAATGTTTGCCGTCGCCAAACAACTGTTTTATACCCTTGATTTAATATCTCGATATAAATACTATGTGCAATACACAACTTTGAACAACACTGAAATTATACAAAACTACGAAGGTTAATAAATTTTATTTCATTCTTTTATACATTGAATATGTACATTTAGTATTTACAATACGTCACATTTTTTATCATAACCAAAGTGGAAAACGGAGTTCAGAAACTGCGTGAATTATTTAGAAGATTTAGCAACTTGGAAACATATTTAAGTACGTTAAAAAAGCAATTTGACATATTATAAAAATAATTGTTAGAAACAGTGTTTCATTTTTGAATTCTAACATGAACTGCAAAAGGTGAATCAAACATTTTACTAAATTCAATAACCCAGGTGTTGCCATCTCCTGACGATTTTATCAGCACAATTTTATTAAAGGAAAAGATGTAAACGTGAAATGCGTACGTAATTAAGTACATGTGGGCTTTTCGGAAATGAAATGACTGCGTCTAACGGCAATAGACTGTAGTTATGTGCTAAGGTTGTTACGGGGAAACTGGCAAAAGAATCTCTGATGTAATAGTTAAGGGAAGGGAGCAGGTAGTTCAGTGGTAGAGAGGGGAGAGGCTTGATATAAATTTTCATGAAGAATAATTCGTATAACATGTCACAATAGGGAAAAGTCATGAATCAAAGGGCGCTAATTTGTTCATAATCAAAAATATCACAATCTAAGCACATAAAACGAAAAAACGTGCTTACTTTACGTCGCATAAATCAGGTGAATCAATAAAATAAAAGTGCTGATCCGGTGATTCCTGTAAAAGTTTTAAACTATTCGCGCGTAGTCAAAATAAAATGACGTGTTAAACGACCAGCTGATAGGTCATCAACCTTATTTACTCTAATTCTACTTTACGTTAATTCCTTTTTAACTTTTGGAGAATAAAGACGTGTGGCGGTCTAGACTATAAGAGTGCGAGGTGACCTCCGGGGTCGACCAAAAATAACTATCTCAGCTAATTGGCGATGGCGTGTGAGCGATAAGTCAAGATAGCAAGTGACCACAGATAACTGGTGTTTCTTAAATATTTATATTTAACTATACTATACTAACCATACTTGAACAATTAACACAAGAGCAGTAAAATATTTCTTAATTTACTTATTAATTAAGCGTGGCCATTACGGCATACGCTGCTAATTATATGAATCCTGCACCATTAGCGTCCCCGCAAGTGGGGCATTTATACAAGGGTCAAAATATAACACCTCAATACATACATTCACAAGAATGTACACCACTTTCACAACCAGTACTACAACAAATACAACCACAATATGGTGTAATGTATCTCAGTCAACCTCAAACCAACTCACAAACAACTAATTTCCTATCCTATGTTAACTATCCACCACTACCGAATACCAGTACTAACAATGAATGGCAAGTAACGTACTCTAAGAAAAGCGGCAGAACACATGACGAAGAAACAGTCAACCAATAGAACTAAGCAACCCTCTTATTGGCTAGGTAAGGATACACCGATTAATAATAGGTTCGACAAACTAACAGAAGACAACATGGACGAAGAAAGTCAAGCAACAAAAGAACCTCAACCGCCACCTATTTTCGTAAGAGCTGTCAAAAATATGAAACGATTATACGATCTACTAAACAAATTAGTCAAAGACAAGTACCTCATAAAATCCTCTAGCAACGAATAGGTGAAAGTACAACCACTAGAAAGCAAGGACTACACCACAATAGTTAAAGCACTGATGGAACACAGAAAATACTTAAAAAACGCCCACCACTCAACCGACATAAACGAAATCAAACAAAGCCTAAACAACAAGGGACATGAAGTACTATACGTATTGTAGGTAGTGGACCGAGAAAATTTTATTATTGTGATAAACCTTTTTAAATCGCAATTGTTACCGCAATAGAAAAGATAATTAATATGTCCAAATATCTTGATAATAAGTCGTAATTTGATAATGTTTTCTGGATGTTTTATTTTCTGTATGTTACGTAATTGACATTTGAGTAAGGGTTGAAAAAGAAAAATAAAAACACATGTTAGGATAGAAACAGCTGTCCGCTCGAACTGATTTTATTGAAGGAGTGTAACGAACTGCTGAATATTTGTAGACGCACATTCTTGATGTAAAAATGTCATTAGTTTAATAATTAATTACGTCGGTACACGCCGCGATCAAATACATCTTTGTTTGGTATTTTGAAACTCGAGACCTAAATGTAGGGTTTGTTACGGACGAATGCATATTTTTCAGTAAGCAATATGGAAAAACGTTCCACGTAATAATTCTTCTGTTTTTTATATTATTATTAAACGGGGGTTGATCCGGAAGTAAATGTAGGTAGTTGAGGTAGGAGGAGAGGCAGTTGCGGTTCAAGTTTTGATTGAGCCGTATTGATTTGATTATTTTGTAAACCGTTCGGTCTACAAAAATATTTTGTCGTGTACCTTTTAGGAAAACTAAAACGCTAATTCATTCTTTTCTTTTGTGCAGGTTTTAATGTAAGTTTTTCCAAAAATTAACCTATCATTAATACCCGTTGCCTCCAGTTTAAACCGCGTATCTTAACTCGTCGTGCTGTGGTCAAGTGTTTAACAAAAACAATAATTCTACAAGCCTATGTAACGTATTAAAAATCAATTATTGCCTTGCAAGAAGCATCTAATCAAGCACGCAGGCTCATTAATCTGTTAAAATAAAAGGACTAGCGTCAGACAGTACAGGGCTCCCTCCCTCATTCTGGGAAAATTATTATTGTTGTCTCCTGATAATATTTGTGAAGAGGTGGGCGTGGACAGACGTCTAAAAGTTAAATCTCGGTTATAATTGTAAATAGGCAATACCGAGTGTTTACATACGCACGGGTTCAGATCACCATTAAAACACCTCGAATTATATTTTTTATTGCTTTTGTTGTTTTGTATAGATGGATGTGTAACCTGAGAAACATTTAGTTTTTAACGCAGTCACTCAAGCTTGTTCATCGATCACGTGGTTATTTATTTGCACTTACTATTGCAAGGCTTTGTTTGAATGAGTTCTTTTGTATCTTTGATTTAGTTTGTTTAAGTAGAAGTGTTTGCCTGCGAACTAATTTCTCTTTATAACTTATTTATTGTAATTGCACGCAATTGCGTATGTGGAAATTTCTTGCCTATTTTTTTTGTTCTTCAGTTACCTTATTATCACCTGTGTAATTTTATTGTTGTTATTTTTATGCATTATTATTTGCTTATTTACTTAAAGACCGGCATGTTTGGTTTTAAAGGGCTACATCGTTGATATTACAATTTTTATTCTGATTTATTGATGACACAATTGTAGGTGTGATTACATTGTTTTTTTATTGCGTTTATGTGTCTCTAAACTGCTTTTTATTTATTTTTTTCTTAATGTTATAATTTAATGTAATGTAATAGTGTTTTGTTATATATTGAACCCTATCATTGTTTTTTTTGTGTTATTGGATTTATTAATGTACTTGTGTAATTACTTACTTATGAATAAATTGGGTTTTCTTGGTGGTTCTTTCCCAAAATAGTACATTAACGGGTTGAACCATCATTGCGCAATGCTCGTTAATTTTAATTTGAGTAGTTTCATTGTTCACCTGTCCCACATGATGCCCATTAGACGTCTTTTGATAAGACTTGAGGTTTGCGAGTAATTAAATATCAGACTCGTAAATTCTAATGTTTTAATTGCCAGGAAAGGCCATGTAATGCAAGCAATTAATTTGAGTAATAGTAGCATTATTGTCAGTAAAGTCAAGATAAATCACTTAGCGATTATTTTGTCCTTAAATTTGCATTATTGGAAATAAGTTCAAATTACACTTTTCAAGATAGGGTAACTGGGGGACGCTACAGTATAGAATATTAAACAATGAAAAACCAATACTCCGCTACCATTATTCTTCGTAGATATCAAACCAAAGGACAACAACATGGTACAGTTCGAAGCTCCTCACGTCAAAAAAGAGATACCCCAATGTATGAAGTCCAGAAATTTGGTCATACAAAAAATTATTGTAATAGCCCAATATGCGTTAAATTCATTGACAACCACTGCACAAAACATTGTCCTAGAAAAGCCAAAGACAACGAAGTCATGTGTGTCAATTGCAAAGAAAATCATCCGGCGAATTATCGAGGATGCCTTGTCTACATACAATTGCAACAAAAAATATACCCTGTTCCTGGAGAAAGACGAGCATTTACACAACCAGTACAACAAGGCATAACCTGTGCACAAATGGCAACAGAAGAGAAACATCACTCACACGACAATAGTAATAACAACACAGAATAGCACTACTCGGTAATGGTCCACCATACTAATGACCTAACAGACTTAAAACAAACTATGAAGACAATGCTGGATCAAATGAGTTCACTTATCAATCTCATAACCACATTTGCAAGTCTCCAAAATGACACTTTTACTAAAACTAGCTGTCTAGAATGCCAAAGGTCTATGTAGACGTACCCTTGAAGTCACTTCCTGTATACAACAGCACGACTTAGATGTATTACTAATTTCTGAAACTCACTTTACTTCAGGATTCCATATCAATATACCCAAATACAATATACACTTTACAAACCATCCAGGAGAGCAGCACGTGGAGGTACTGCAACAATCATTCGATAGGGTATAAAACATTATGAAATATCAGAGTTTAGACCTGAATATATACAAGCCACTAGTGTCGCTATAAACGACAGATTAGGAGATTTCACAATAGCAGCTATTTATTACCCACCAAAACATAAAAACTGATCCGAATACGAAGTCGCCGGAGACCTCAACGCTAAACACCCGCATTGGGGATTTTGGATACTTACAACTAAAGGGAGGGAACTGTTAAAAACCATTCAAAAGTTCAACCTAATTGAGCTTTGCTCTGGACTTATTGGCCCTCAGATAGGCAGAGAATACCAGATATAGTGGATTTTTGCATTACTAAGGGCATAGACACCAGCAAAATGATACTACAACCATGCTTGGACCTTACTTGGATCACACTCCAACAATAGCGACACCGCCTACAAATATAATTAAAAGTCAAAAGATGCGTGACTATGTAGCAAAAAGACAACCTGGAATAGGGTTTTAAAAGTAAAACATAGTTGTTAATAAGAAAAGTTCAAGTCTAAATTAGAGAACTGTGAGATCACCTTCTGAGTTGTTTGTTTGGATCATGTTTCCGCTGATGTCATTTGTGTAATGCGCCTTATATATTGACGCCGTGTTTCTATCAAGACACATTATTTCAGTTCGTTTGGAATTAAGAAATTATCGTTACTGTTGATGAAATATTTCTCTGGGATACAGTTTGTACTCAAATAAACGTTAAGGGCACATGTCCTTAAAGCATAAGAGCGCGGTTGGATACAGGCTGCGATACCTGGAGAACCGAACGTTCCGAGAATGTGTACAAACAAAGTACTGACTGGGTGATATATATACATATATACACATATATATATATATATATATATATATATATATATATATATATATATATATATGATCGATATGAACGTATATTGTGGTAAAGAATCTTCTACACGAGAAAATGAACAGTCAACTATCAAAGATAAAGATGTTGTGCTCCGTTTTACCGATTCTTCACAAGTGTCTATTTGTTCGAAACATTAAATTTTTCAAAGTATTCATAAAAAATTAATCTCTCTATGTCTGTTGGAGTTGGCCTATGAAAATTGTTATTGAGTTTTTAATGTTTGTAAATACCAATGGTGAAGTGATTAAAATGGAACCACAACAAAAACAAACATCAGGGGGTATACATATCTTATTAGTTAAGTTAATAGGAAACGGGTATAGTACTATCAATTCCTTTCGGGATACATACTCCCCTCTTTTCTTAAATCAGTGTTGAAATTATGTAACACACCTATTTATAAATACAATTTAGTTTGAAATATTACATTAAAATAACTTTAATCAATAATTTGTGATGTCTTGCTCCAGAGTTAGAAACGTATAGTGTTCATCCTTAAAAATTGAAACGCAGCAACATTATTGTAATGCCACACACTTTTTAAACGTTTTTTTTTACTTTCTGGCGTACATATTATTATTCAAACACTAAAAGAAAGTGACTACTCAAAAGGTCATGAAACAGTGACGCCCCTCCTCTCCCTGTGGTACGCCTATGTGGTGCTTTAAGATTTGATCCCTTTGTGTTCGCTTGAGAAAGGTGTACTTTCATTTTCTTCGACCACCTAGGTACTGTTACCTCAACATTTAGTATTCACTATTACTCTAAAATAAAAACTAAAGGAATTATAAGACTTACTAGAAAAGGGTTATGTATCAATCAATTTATTAAACATACGATGACAAAACAATTTTAATTCCAAAGCTTATTATGATACCCAATAGAAAAACCATTATAGTAACTGTTCAGAAACGTCTCCTCATCGATCAACACATGTTCAAACTCTGCTGAGGATACTGTTGGTAGTTTTTAGAATTGTTCTACCTTCTGCGTCAACCTGATTTATTAATTCGGTATGATATTTTGTTTTGTAATTCGTCAACAGTCTCGTGCATATGCTTATAAATTTCATCCTTTAAGTAACCCCAGAGAAAAAATCTAGAGGTGTTAAGTCCGGCGACCGTAGACGCCATTTAATAGGGGAACAGGTCAATTTGATGCAATTTAGAAGGATACAGGATACGTACGAGACTGTTGAGTAATTACAAAACAGGATAACCAATACCGAATTAATAAATCAGACTCACGGTACAATAGTTGTGAAAGCTATCAACAGTGTCCTCCTCAAAAGAGTTCAAAAATGTATTGATCGAGGACGGGTCGCTATTGAACATCTATATAATATTGGTTTTTGTTATTGGGTATCATAAATAAGGGTGCCCCATTAAAAAAAAGTTAGTTTAGCTAATAATTCCAAAATACGATTTAACAATACTAGTAATTTGGTGATTTAACGGAAAACGATAACAAAGTTAGCAATGGTGCGCAATGGTGCGCACTAAACTTTGAACACACAATCCTTCTCGTTATCGTAGGTGTATTGATTTCTGGCCGGCCCCAACAGCCCGAATGTCTCGAAAAGCCCGAGTTCTTTGGTCCGGCCCGGCCCGAAAAAAGTTGGACCCGGTCCGAAGCCCAGCCCGGATAAAATTATGCCGGCCCGCCTGAATTCGGGCCCGAAATTATGTCGGGTTCGGACCGGGCCGGCCCGAAAGCCCGGGCCCCAGTCCATCCCTAATCTGGAAGGGCAGACAAGAAGAAGATGTTCAAGGTGTAACGAGGAGACACGCCAGAAGCGAACAAGAACCATATGCCAGGAATGTAATATTCCATAGTGTAAGGAATGTTTTATGTGATACCATGTAAATTAGGAAATTTGTTGGCCAAGAATAAATTTTCAACATTTCTTACAGAGTTATTTTACACCTGATGGTACACAATTGTACCACTTAAAAACCCTGCTGGTACATAGGTGTACCGCTTGCATCCCTCCACTGGTAAAAAATAAATTCAGAGGGTAGAAATCTGCCGCTTTTAAGCAAATTAACGAAATCCTCACACTTTACTTATTCCTGGGTTAATATTTATATTCTGCGCTCTTTTAGACTACTCTCTATATTTTTAAATAATTGTGTGTGTGTAAAAGTCATTATGTGACAGATTTGACATAACACCACCACAGAAGAACGGAGTACTAAATAGACACCATGTATATTAGCAACATTTTCCATTACCAGTTCTTACAGTGTTAAGTGCCCTGAAATAGAAAAAATAGTATCAACACATGTTGTCTTGTAATATCAGTATCGTGTAGGATGGCTGGAAAACCAGTGTCCGTAACGTTGGTCTTTAAATACACGATTCCTTGAATTACTTCTATAGTTCTGGTGGTTCTAAATTTATTCATTTTATACAAGTGAAGATACATGGTAAAATACGTATATAAGTAAATAAGTTCATTGTTTTTCTGCTATGAATGGTCCACGCAAAAAGCTAATAAAAAAATACAAGAGAGAAAACTTTAATAAATCTTTTAAGTACAATATACTTGTTGAATGGACCCCTTTCAAGAATTGAATAAAGGTGACATGGTTCCGTGCCAACTGGTCATTATTAGGGGACAGCACCCATTATGATGATTGTATTCATGTATTTGTATGTCTACTATCCAGTCAGAGTATCTTCTAACATGCAATACTTAATATTTCATTACCTTTAACTATTAAACCGTAATTTTAGTATAAATATCGAAATGGAATGGAAGTAGTCAATAATTTTTATTCGTTTGACATTTCTGGTTACATTATTGGGAAAACGAACAATAGTGATGATATCAGAGAGTAGATGTAGAGTTTTAGCCAAAAATTATACTATAAAACTTGACTGGAAAAATGTCAGACACATGAATGAAAAGATGTGAAGCAAAAATTTTAAATTAAACACTTTAATGTAATAATACTCTTGCGGGTGTGTAAAACATAAACCTAATTAAAGTCTATGTATTACTGTAACATTTGTAAATTAAATCACACAAAAATGCACAAAAAGTGTGATATGCATTAATTTCATTAAATATCTGGAGTGGAACAGCACACGACCTTCCAACCTACAAAATGGAAATTAAAAGAAATGAAATAATTTTAATAATATTTTTAAAGGATAATTATCTTTTATAAGAAGTTCATTACGAAGATAGGTAACATTGCAAAAGAACAAACAATAATTTATGTCAAACAGACGTTTAAAACTTCATGACAGACAGGTGTTATTAGACATCTAAATGCTAAATTAAATTAAAAGAAATGAAATAATTATAATGTCAATTTTTTAGGATAACTATGCAACCTCCTTTTTATACGTTCATAACGAAAACAGACAACATTGCAAAAACAAAAACAATAATCTATGTCAGAATGACGTTTAAAACTTCATGTCAGATAGAGATTAATAGACATAAATACATTTTAACGTAAAAACAATTCCAAAGCCGTCAGCTTATATCAAAATATCGATAAAGATGCAGCATTTTCAATCATATTTATTTAATTCTTACAATTATTTCTCTTTTTTTCACATTTTCTTAAAATAATCGTTATTCAGATAATGAAAAAATTAACTTTTAAATTCTACCTTTTCTTGCTAAATTCTCGCTAAATCAAAAAAGTTCATAGAACGTAATCGATATTTTAAGCGTTAATTAACGGAAATTGGTATTGTAGAGATTTAAACCTAAAGAATTTTAGTAAATGTGAATTTTACAAATTATAATTTCATTGATTTGATACACAAGCGACCTGGTGGAAAATTCCTAATTTGCGCATTTAGATTCATGTAGTTTTACATTAAATAGTTCTTTTGTTTAACGTAACAAATTAGAGAATTTCGACGACGTTTGTTTAGTTTATGCTTAATTATTTCATTTTGAGTCTCACCTTTATTGATGACTTTCGACAAAACGACTAACCACCTTCAGTATTTTAAATTTAGAACGACGCACACGGCCCTGTGTCCCACTGAGCTAGACCGGTACACTTTAATTATCTGTTGCCATCAGTGCTAATTTCATTTTCGACTGTAACACCTATATGGTATTGAGTTTCTTTAAGTTACAATTTAAATACGTTATGGTTTACTAAAGACTGTGCTAAAGGCGCATATTCCAAAAAATTGTCATTTTGTAAAAATCCCACTATTTAGCTGAGCGCTATTTTTCTGAAAATACCATTTTTTATCTCTAACCTTAAAACCCTTATTAATAAGTCAATAAACCTTATATCAATGTAAAGTACATTTATAGAAGAATCGAAAAATGTAATAATATACAGGGTGTGCTATTTAACCCTTTCGTTCGGATAGGTACGCATTTGTACCACCCAGATTTAAAAAATACTGAAAGTCAAACTAAACATTATATGGATATGCAAGTGTACCAGACCGGTGTCTTGAGTCTAGCATGTATGTATACTGCAGCGTATATTCACAGGAAATTCTGATATTGAGGTTAGATTAATGCTGTACTTGAGCACGTGGCTGAAGGTATTAGTAAAAAATAAAGTATTTTCCTGTTAAAAACACGTTAATTTAACGCAAATTTAGTCGTCGGGAATACGTAATATCCCAATATACAACGATCACCTGTATGATACGTATATTTTGTTTTATTATCAAATCAGCTCGCTTTTTGCGGTTCGGTACTTATGTGTACCAGCCGTGATTTTTGGCAGTACGTACTTGTACAGTCAGGTTCATATATATATATATATATATATATATATATATATATATATATATATATATATATATATATATAATATGATCGCTATGAACGTATATTGTGGTAAAAAATCTTCTACACGAGAAAATGAACAGTCGTTTACCCTTGGAGAAAGAGTGGTAAAATCTCTTGCGTCTACTATCAAAGATAAAGATGTGCTCCGTTTTCACCGATTCTTCACTAGTGTCTATTTGTTCGAAACACTGAATTTTGCTGCTTTTAGCACCGAAAAAATGTGGCAACGATGAAGGAAAAACTGCAACGAGGTCAGTTTACATTTCGATCTACTAACAGTGGATTATTAAGTACAAAATGGTAAGGCACAAAGGAAGTGATAGTTATGAGTAATTGCCGCAAGCCCGACTTTACTACCGTTTCTAAAAAAAATTGGGGAATGGAAACCTATTGAATGCCCAGAATTATCTATTTTATTCAAAAATGGGAGGATTGGCAGGCAATCAATTTATATTGTATGATTCATGCCATTATAAATGGTTCGTAAAAAATTTTATTCAGATAATGAAAAATTAAGTGCAAAATTCTCGGATTGTAATAATTGCGCAAATAAAAAGTTCATAGAACGTAATCGATATTTTAAGGTCTATATCTATGTATTTTTTTTTTGGAAATATGCAGCTGTTTTAGGAATATTTGATAAAAAAAGACCCTAATAAACCCTCCCCCTCTCCGCCACTGGATTTCTCCCAAAATCTAATCAGCCCTAAGCCAAATAAAAATAAGCTTAAACATAAAAATTTAAGTACGTAAATAGTATCGTTCTAGAGTTATCGCAGATACTAACATACATACAACGACACACACACACACACACACATCAGCACAAGGCACATCATCGATCGACGACAGCACACTTTTACACACACAAACACACGCAAACATGCACCCACGCACATTTACGTTAACAAGCACAGACTACACTCACACTCAACACAAACTCTTCACATATCGATCACATTCACACTAACACTCACTCACACTTCTACTCACACTAACACTCACCTTTCACACTATCACTAAAAATTACCCATTCTATTACATACATTTTATCACCCTCACTCACACTCACATCCACACTAAACTGACCACACCACACTCACACTCATTACTACTTATTATTCATAGCAACCACTAGCACTCACATCCTCGACACTCACTCACACTTCCTACACTACACTATCACAACACTCATCAATCACACTATCTACATCACTACTACAAACTAACATCAATTCACATTCTCACACTCAACCACAGTAAAACTTAACCACCATATTACCCACACTTTAAACCTCTCGCTACAATTACAACACAACACAATCTTCACTCACAGCAAACATAGCCCCTCCCTTGCTCGCCTACGGGCTCACGTCGACCACGTTCGCTCGCAACAGGCTCATCCGCGCAACCACGCACGCCACACTTACATCACAACCAACACCACACTACGCACACGCAACCACGCACACACGCACGACAACACATTCACCACACACGCACAACACAATTACCACACTAAGCGCCAAACACAACCAACACACTACACGCACACATCACCAACACCATCACACACCTCACGAACGACACTACACATCACACACCACGCACACGTCACACACGAACATTTCATCGCACACTCACAACCACACGCAATCACACATCACACTCACACCAACAACAACACAACGCACACCGCACACCAGCCACACACACACACAGCCACGAACAATAACACGCGACACCACACAGCACACTGAAAACACAAACACACCAACACAACACACACAGACTGGACACATGCAACACACACAACAGCACACACAATTCAACACAACTACAAACACACTTACAACACAAATACAGCTATACGACAAAATAACCATAAACACACTACTTAGCACACACAACGCACACTACACACTATTTCACGTCACGCTTTCACAAACAAACACACATCTGGTCATTACACGACAGTCACACACACGAACACATTAGCACAGCGCACAACATACACACACAGCACACAGCTCTACACGATCGTCAGCACACCAACAGCCCACACGCACACAACCATCTTCACGGCACACAGCCAACAGGCACACGCCAACAACACGCAGCCAGCCCACCGATACAATACATGGCAGTCAGGGTCGACACGAGACTCGCACACACGCCACACACCATACACTGACAGGCAACTAAATGTCAAGGTGACACAACACACAAACGAACACACACAACACGAACACACACACACGCACAGCACCGCACACACGCACACCCACACGCACACACACCGCACACCGCACACACGCACCACGCACGCACGCACGCACGCACGCGCGACGCACGCACGCACACGCGCACGCACGCACACCGCACACACGCACACACGCACACACGCACACGCACACGCACACCGCACACCGCACGCACGCACGCGCGCACGCACGCACGCACGCGCGCACGCACGCACGCACGCACGCACACACACACACACACACATCCAGATATGATGGCCGATCTTGGCGGAACTTGGCCAGAAGTTGTAAAATGAGCTAAAAAGTCGAGTTAGTGATAGTGAAAAAACCTCGAATGCATAACCATCTATACCTACATATGTATATGTAGGTTGGAAGGTAAAATGGAGTCAAGTTTGAGAATAAAACAAATCTTATGAGTACTTATAAAAACCTTTCCAAATTTTCAAATAGACAACAAGCTAGCAAAACTGTTGATGTTTTAATCGCCTTGTGGTTTCACATGTTTTACACACGCAATTTTATTTTCCAACATAATAAAAACATTATTGGCAAGTATATCAGCTGCCGACTTACGGTAGAAGTACAGCTACTACTTACATGAGGAATTTACATGTTAAGAAAGAGATAGACAGATAAATAGGTAATTACCGTAAGTGTGAGACAATAAATATGTCAAGGTCAAGGTCATGTTCCTTTTTAATGGGAAATTTAGAATATCCTGAAACAATCGGGGGCGGTCCCTCTCAAGGTCACTGTCTTGAGAAACATATCGTGAAAGGTCAACGCCACGCCGTTGTGCAAGATCAAGTTTATTGACCTCTTCAAGATCAAGATATGTTGACGAGAATTTCAAATATTAAAACTACGTTCATATTCAAAACGCAAGCGGGAGTCTTATTACGAAAAATGAATTCCTGGAAACGATAGGGGTTCTGTTTCTAGATCATACCTAATGTCAAATTTTAAGGTCATGTTCTTGTTCAAAATCAGACCATCGCATTTATTAATGAATAACGGTTTCGTTTGGATTATTTATGTAAACTTACCCTTTAAAAAAAATGTTATGCTATGCTGTAAACACTAACGAGTGGGAGTGCCCGATAAATTTAATACAAAAAGCAAAATTGTTATTTTGTTTATATTCTGCAAACTCCTTCCGTAGACAAAGGATAAAGTTACCATTTGCTCATGCTGTTGCTTATAGAGCTTCTTTCACAATCTCATGTACAGGGTAATCTAGCCGATCATATTGCCGTTTGCCCCCCTACATTACATACGCCTACTTCACTTTTCTAAAAAATACAGTTTGGCAATCCTGTACTGTTTTTCCATAAGCCCCATAGTTTATTATATTTTTCAGGTACCACATAGAAAACTAATTAATTGTAAGATTAATTAGATTAAAGGTACTTATCTACTTCACAATTTGAAAATTTGTGATATTTTTTTAATAATAGTATTTGGGTGTGTTCGTACAATACCCCTCGGAATACGATGCGTACTCAAAAGTTCTGTAGAAAATCTTTGTGGTGGTTTATCACTCATGCTTGATACACTTCGAAATGTGACTTGTTCTGACGTACTCGTCCTATTTAGGCAAGTCCATCAATCATTCGTGGTACCACCACAAAAATTGTCGACATAATTTTGATTACTTATCGTATTATACAGAGAGGGACAAAAGGACTGCATACATTCAATTAAAAATTAGGTGTTTGTTTTTTGGAAAAACGCTCGGACACGTCAATTTTAGTTTTTTGTAGCGATTTTTTTGATGCTAAGTTCATGTATACAGGGTGGCCCAAAAACAACAACTGACTACCAACTTCATTTTTTCAAATGGAAACACCTATTTTTTATTTCATTTTTGGAACACCACACAACATTCCAAACCTACAAAATGGAAATTAAAAAAAATTAAATAATTTTATAACTTTTTTGCACGGTTGGGCTTTTTCGTTTATTTACTAAATCTGTTTCCAAGACAGTAGGATATGTTTACTGGTTGCGAGGCCCAACTCGTCGGTACGATTTTACTTACCAACTTAAAATTATACAGAGTAATTCTTTGGGAGTTCTAATTAGACGTTTTAGAGAAACTTGACATAATTAAAATCTGAAAATTTGGGGTATGGGGTTTTCGGATATGCCCAGTTGATTTAAAATATTTAGAGTCTTCTACCACTTCCGGCTATACCGGAAGTTGCCTAAAACTTCCTTATTTTAAATAGAACACCCTATATATTATTACGTATTTCGATAAAGCTACCTTTGAGGATTCTCTCAATATACGGTTTTGCTAGCTTATACCGAGTGTTTTATGAGGTATGACCAATTTTAATACGAAACAGTGTCCGGTTTGACACACTGTATCTTTGTAAATAATAAAAAGGGAAACAATCTGGTTGGTAGAAATTTCTTTAGTATTATCTATTTTAATGAAACTTTAACATTTTGTGGATAAAATAATTTTTAATGTACGAGGTGATTCAAAACGCGTACTAAAACATTTCTCAACTTTTTTAAATGGATCACCCTGTATTTTATAACGTTATTAGAAAGAGCTTTAACTGTTCTTTAAGTTTCATTAACCACTCCCTATACCTAAATCGAACTTTTATTGGGGTATTTAGTTTTGTAACATAAAGTATTACATTAAAACATCAAAGAAATCAAAATGTAAAATTTAAAAAAATATGTATAAAATCAAATTTAGCATTTAAAGTAAATGCTCAAAAGCATCTCCTTGTTGCTGCAAACATTTATTAGCTCTTTGAAGTATGGAAGTCATTGTTGCCTGTCTAATCTGCACTAGTGTTAGTGACGCAAATGCATTCCGAACCCTTTCTATAGTGTATTGTTTGGTTGTTACAGGATTCTCGTAAACTTTATTTTTTATAAATCCCCAAATGAAAAAGTCTAAGGGGGTCAAATCGGGAGAACGTGGAGGCCACAGATATGGACCTTTATTTACTCTCAACCTTCCATCAAACACTTCATCCAGACATCGGCCAACGGCTCTGGTACTGTGCGGTGTCGCGCCGTCTTGTTGGTACCATGCTTGATTTCTTAAAATTTCCAAACACCGTTGTCCAGTAAGGTTTTCGTCGTAGAAGTGGATACATAAAATTCGATCACCTTGAACAATTATCAAAAGACTAAATACAAAGATCCAGGATTTAAGCACCTGCCTTTTACCCTATTTTAAATATCATGTCTACCTACCTTTTACTGCACAAAACACGTTAAAGGACCATCTTTCTTGAAATGCTCTTGCCCTTTTTAGATGAGGATTTTCGGTTACCCAGTAGTGACAATTATGCCTGTTGAACATGCCATTATTCGTAAATTTTGCCTCGTCAACCCAAATGATACTACTTAAAAAATCTTCATATCCATCTTTCTGCATAATAAGCCATTCACAAAAGTTAATCCTTTTTTCTAAATCTGTATTATTTAGGGAATATACAGTGGTGTAGGGATAAGGTCTCCACTTATGTTTTTTTAAATTCTTTGAATTGTTGAAAATGACAATCGCAAATGACGCTTTACATCTCTTAAGGAAGCATTCGGATATGCAGTTAAAAATGCCAAAACGTTTACCTCATTATCTTTATTATTGATTATTGGCTTATCTCTAATAGTTTGTGCTCTAAATGATCCATACTCTTGCAAATTATTCATAACGGCATCAATGGTTTTATTAGTTGGAGGAGGTAAGTCAGGGTATCGTTCTGAAAAAATACGACATGTTTTGGCCGCGATTTTGTGGCATTCTCGGTGAATTAGTAATAAATTAATGAAATCTTCATTAGTGTATCCTGATCTGGCCATTATCCTTAACTATACTTTAAAACTTAAACTTTCTACAATAGGAAAAATGTTAACTTGTTTATCTATCTAGAATTTTAGACGCAAACTGGGAACTGTCAACTAAAATTTTCACGGCACACTATACAATAATAATCAAAATCATAATACAAATTATTATTCCATACATTAAAAGAACAGTTAAAGCTCTTTCTAATAACGTTATAAAATACAGGGTGATCCATTTAAGAAAGTTGAGAAATGTTTTAGTACGCGTTTTGAATCACCTCGTACATTAAAAATTATTTTATCCACAAAATGTTAAAGTTTTATTAAAATAGATGATACTAAAGAAATTTTTACCAACCAGATTGTTTCCCTTTTTATTATTTATAAAGATACAGTGTGTCAAACCGGACACTGTTTCGTATTAAAATTGGTCATATCTCGTAAAACACTCGGTATAAGGTAGCAAAACCGTATATTGAGAGAATCCTCAAAGGTAGCTTGATCGAAATACGTAATAATATATAGAGTGTTCTATTTAAAATAAGGAAGTTTTAGCCAACTTCCGGTATAACCGGAAGTGGTAGAAGACTAAATATTTTAGATCAACTGGGCATATCCGAAAACCCCATACCCCAAATTTTCAGATTTTAATTATGTCAAATTTCTCTAAAACGTCTAATTAGAACTCCCAAAGAATCACCCTGAATATACTACCTATATTTCATAACAATAAGAATAAAACATTTGGACATTTCTATTTAAAACGTCACTTTTGACTTTTCGATTATTAGTAGAAATCAAATAATTTCAATTGTGGTAAATTTAATACAATCGTGCAAAAAACAGTATGAGCATCACGAACATTAAGGGTTGTACCGGTCTGCGGCCAAATATGGCCGTCGACCGATAAACGTCCCTTAATGTTCTTGATACTCAATATACTATTTTTTAGGATAACTAAATCTTTTATAAGAACCTCTACAAAAATAGGCAACATTGTAAACACAAACAATAATCTATGTCACACAGGCGTTTAAAACTTCATGATAGACAGAGGCTATAATAATCTGTACAATGTGGTTTAGTTTTGCGTAGAAGGAGATGTGATGATGTTAAGTTTGTGTGCCCAATACGCAGACGTGTTAATGAAACCTGTTTTCGTCTGTTTAATTTTTGAGGAGTGATTTTCTTGTCTTTTATTTTAGAGTAAAATGTCTCATTTGCTTTCCAGGCTAAAACCCACTTCGTAATAACATTTTTTCTCGTAAACTGTATAATATCTTTTATTCTGGTTGTGGCAATATCAATTGCGGTCTCTTGCGTTGCATTTTTTGCCGCAGTGCCCACTGATTCGTTACCTTTCATACCGATGTATGCCGGGCACCATACCTAACACCCTTCTTTATTTAAGGAGATTTTTAGGTAGTTTAAACATGCTAACAATGATTGTACGACTGGATTTTCCTAGAACGTATCTTTCACACCTACTAGTGCACTTAATGAATCAACGCAGATCATAAATTGTGTGGATTCGGATAGGGAACAGTACCAAAGTGCTTGCAAAATTGCGTACAGTTCCGCAGTGTGTGTAAATGCTGGCGTATTTTGGCGATGTCCAGCTGTGGACTTTCTAACACATATATAGCGCTCGCTACTCCTTGGTCAGTTTTGGACCGATCTGTATATATTTTCACGTGGGTTGGGTGATTATGTAGTGTTGAGAAGAAGATCGCTTTGAGGTGGTCGTTGTTTGTATTTTGCTTTAATTGGGCAGTTTTGTTTAGATGAACAATAGGTTGTTCAGTTATCCACGGTGGTTGGGCCTTAAAACATTGTGTAAATGGTTCGTACAGAATTTCACCACAGATTTGGTTCATATGTTCTTGAACTCGAATGCCTACGGGGAGCAAAATGGTTCGTTGAAGTTCATACACGTCGGCACATGGGTTTTCGTATAATATTTTATGAGTTGGGTGGTTAGGTAGAGCCTTTATTTTCATTCCATAATTGATGGTTTTTTGATGAATTGATGTTGTAGCGGTAATACTTCTGCTTGGCTACATATGTCGTTCGAAAAGCTCCCGACCACAAACGCAGTCCCTGACAGTGAACCCTGTTTAATTTATTGATCCGAGAAAACCGCAGAACCGTAATTTATTTTGGTCAGGACAATTCCTTTATAAAACCTGCAACCCATGATGTATGACTAACACTTCCTTACATTTTAGTGTAAGCTCTTCAATATGGTGCTTCCAATAAAGCTTTGGTTCCAGAATCATACCAAGAAATTTAATTTTGTTTTTGATTTTGAATGGTATCCTTATATGGAGACATGTTCGTGTCTATTTCTTAAGCGGCAAAAGTGCATAGCATGGGTTTTAGTATAAGAAAAGCTATAACCGATCTTATGTGCAACATTTGTTAGGTTATCAATTGCTATCTGTAAGTTGTGAGATATATTGCTTGTTATCTACACCTGAGGTGTAAATAACAAGGTCTTGTACAAACATGCTTTTTCCAACAGATAGTTCTATTGAATTTAAAAGCGAGTCGACAGCAATTGCAAATAAGGTCGCACTTAGTGTAGATCCTTACGGTACTCCGTTCTTTCGCGTTCGTTCTGATGAAAGTGAGCTTCCAACTCGTACTTGGAATGTCCTTTCTTTTAAAAAACTAGCCATAAATAGTGGTAGGTTGCCCTTAAGCCCTAGTTCATTTAGCCTCTGTAGTATTCCATACGGTTTTGCATGGTCAAACGATTCCTTTATGTCGAAAAAAACTGCAATTAGATGTTCTTTTTTCGCAAAGCTATTTAGTATATCATGCTTAATTTGTTCTAAGTTGTCCGTTGTGGACCTGTCTCATTGAGCCCATTTGGAAGTCAGAAAGAAGGTTATGTTTTTCTAGGTACCAGGTTAATCGTGTATTTACCATTTTTCCGAGTAGTTTACTAAGGCAGCAGGTGAGAGATATTGGCCTATAGCTCTCTGGCTCAGAGCGTTCTTTTCCATGCTTTAGAATGGGGACAATATTTTTTTCAAAAAGTTGGATAAACACCAGATGATGATTGTTGTATAGGACCAACATTTTTGTTTGTTCTTTATGGGGTAGTTGTTCAATAAATTCATGTGGAATTGAATCTGGTCCAGGTGAAGAGTGTTTAGATTTTAATAATGCCTTCTGAAATTCTACTATCGTAAACGGCAGATTGTATGGTTCTCTTTGGTCACTAGGAAAGATTATTGGTGTTTCTAAGTCATCTTCATTAAGCGGAATCGTTACGTTGCTTTGTAGAAATGCATCAGCACAACTTTCAGCAATGTTGCAAGCTTCGTCCATAGCTGTTCCATTCATTATTAAAGTATGTGGAGCTTAACATCTCGGCCCTCCACTGATACATTTGATCTCGCGCCATATTTTCTGGTTTAGATTGGTTGGTTTCAAGTTGGAAACATACTCTTCCCATGATTTACGCTTACTACTTCTAATAAGTTGCTTAGCTTTGGCTCTCGAACATTTAAAGTTGATTGCGTTTTCGAGTGTACAATTTCTTTTAAATTTATTAAACGCTTTTTTTTCGTTAATTGCCATCTTGATGATTTCATTCCACCATGGAACTCTACGTTTCTGTGAGGCAATGGAATACTTCGGCATACTACTTTCAGCAGCGTGAGTAATCTTAGTTGTAATGTCGTTTAAAGAGGTCTCTACATTTGAGCAGATACTGAATGGTTGTAGATTTCGTCTTGTAATACTTTCCAATTGAGTTTCGAGGCAACTTGAGGTGTACACATGGATAAGTCGAGGACTGAGAGCGAATTCGACCTAGCATTGAAAAAGGTAGCTTCGCCTGTATTTAAAAGTACTAAATTTTGTTGATCTATAAAATCTTCTATAATGCGACCTCGAACATCGTTTCTCTGACAACTCCATGTTTTACTATGTGAGTTAAAATCCCCTGTGAGCAGAAAGGTATGTGGTAGTTGCTGGACTAAGTGTAGTAAATCGTTAAAGCTCCAAGAAAAATCGGGTAAGTATAAACTGCATATATTCAGTTTAAAAGGACTCATAATACAAATGGCTGTTGCTTGTAGATGTGAGTTGATCGGGAGAAAAAGATGAGTACTTCTCTTTAATGATTATGGCAGTACCGCCATGTGCTTACCAATCTTTCAATTTATTTTTGTTCCTTTAAGCTCGAACTGGTCGTTTGGCTTAAATCTTGTCTCTTGTAGACAAATACAAAAAGGGTTTTTTCACATACTAATAATTTTAGTTCGGCCAAATGGTTCTTACACCCGTTAATATTTAGTTGGATTATGTTGTCCGTAATAAATATATAACATGAATAGATATAAAGACAAACCACAATAGTATAAACATATCATACGATATCTAACGTTGTGAGGTAATACTAAAATATCACAGATAAATATCACAAAAATGACTAGGACTCATGTAAAGACAAAGATTTTCTTTGGGGGCCTCTTGGTTTACCTTTTGGCCACCCTTTTTTTCTTTTTTCCCACTGCCTTTGCTTCTGAGAGCGTATCAGTATCGACAAACTCAAGACTTGTATCGATAGATGGGGTTCCACTCAATCTCGTTTTACGTTTTGCTCCACGGGATTCGTCGTCCATTATTTCAATGTTTGATGGGAAGGAGGATGTAGGTATAGGTTTGGGTTGGAAAACATCAGATGGAGTTATAGGGATTGATAAGGAAGGAGCGGCTTTATTCATAGCGCTTAGTTCGTGTCTAATAATATTTTTTATTGCATGGATTAATTCTGATTTGGACGTTGCTTGATTTTGGATCAAACTGTCTGCTTTTTCTGCAACAGACTGCTGCGTAGTAGCTTGGACTACTGATACTACTTCCTCTTCAATTATGGATTTCAGCTCTGGTATGATTTCTGAGACTGCGTTTTTGACTTCTTTTATGGTCGGGTCTTTGGAGCCCGCAACTGATGCATACGTACCTGCCTGTAAGGCAGTGGCAGCCATTACTTCATTCTTTGCTTGTACGTAAGTCACTTTCTTATCTACTTTAACTTTTGTATCGCCATTTCAAATTTATAAACAGAGCAATTTCGAGACCGAGCTGAGTGAGTCCCTCCACAGTTAATACACTTTGGGGGAATTTGGCATTGTTTGTCACCATGATCTGGTGAATCGCAATGGCAAAGCTTATCTCTGTTACATTTGGATGAACCGTGTCCAAACCTTTGACATTGGAAGCAACGTAGGGGGTTTGGATAGTAAGGTCGTATAGGTAGTAGGTGATAAGCTGTTCTTACAGACGCTTGCAGTATTGCTTAATCAAAACTGAGTAGTATGGAGTTAGTTTTTAGTGTTTCTCCATTCTTCCTAATAGCCAAAAATTTTGCATCTATGACTCCCTGCTGTGCAAGGTTTTCTTTGGTTTCTATTTCAGTTGCATGTGATTACGCCTTTGCTAAAGTTTAATGTATTATGTGGTGTTGCGTCAATATTTATGTTATTGAATTGTTTTATTATTAACAATTTATTTTTTTGGGATCTGTTTTTAGTTTCAATTAGTAAAACTTCTTTGATTTTACTTATAGTTTTCAAGTCTCCAACTAAGCTATTAATTGTACTCTGAATTGCAAAAGGACTAACCTTACTAAAAGCACCTTTATCAGATGTTTTTAATACAACGTGTTTAGGATAATAATCAGGTCTGTTACTAATCGCTGGATAACCAGTTGTTCTACCTCCTTTAACTCTAGAGGTAGTGGTCGGTTGCGTGCTAACTTGAGCAGTCACAACGACATTAGTTCACGCCAAGGTCGTCATTAATTCCAAAGGTTTTTACATGCTCCGTAGCCTTGTTTCCAACCACGGACGCCGATCAGCGGCTTGATAACGGTCGGGTAGGGCCTGCCCGCTCTGTCTCGCACCCGACCGGTACTGGGGACAATCCGAACCTCTGCACCCTAAAATGTTGGCGTCCCGAAGGGCTCGAATAGTTGCTGTCCATGTTCATTGCTTACTCGTTTCCACGTTGCATTTTATCGCTACCTGCCAGTGGGCCAAGGCCTTTTTTTTGTTATGTTTACATTTTTTTTACAGAAAAACAAGGGACAGGAAGAAAGAAAAACAAAGACTAAAATTTAAAACAAACTGAAATAGAGCACGAGTAGACGAAGACAAACGACTTGAGGTCTCTTTGCTTCACCACTACTGGCAACCGTGGCTACTGATTATTAATTATTATTATTACTATTATTATTATTATTACAATAAATTATTATTATTATTATTATTATTATTTTTAACATTAATGTAGTCGAATTATATCTTAAAAACAAAATTTCAGCTCGAAGAACCAAAAGTGTAATGACGACCATTTATTAAATTTATATTTGACCAAAACAAGCGCACGAATTGCTGGTTCACTCAAACCAATGGTTACTTTTATCTATGCTGGACTATATTTTGTTAACTTCCTCTTATTTTTGAATTACTAAGTCTTTTAAACAAATCTGTTTACATAATATGTTGTAAGGTCGATGGTTCCTTTACAATACCTCAGAACGATTGTGACTGGAAAGCTTTAACCTAGCACATTCTCTAAAGCATAACCCAGCAGCTAGTGAAGTAGTTAAAGAACTTTGGATGGGTGGTCAGAAGATTTATGATTTGCACTGGACTAGTATATATGTTGGTAAGAGTAAAGAATCAAGAGAGCGAGAATAGTAAATTTTAATTAGCACATATATAAAAACACAGATAAATCAAAACAACAAGGTAAGTACTCACTAAGTAACGAATAAACATAAAAAAGAAATCAAAATTTAAAGTTACTTAAACTATTGTTTTATTCAATAAGACACAAATTAATTCCAGTTAGAAAGGTTTGTTATCTGCCTTTGGTAGATTATAAATCGATTTTGTCTGTAAAACACCGCAGTACCTAATACTTTGATACTTCCCTGGGGCGCAATCCCGCGGAAAACAAACATTTTTACACAACAACCACCTAAGGGCGTCATCCCTAAAACGCATGCCTGTAGAGGTGACTCTTTTCCCTTGGCTTGTCCGAAAGGCATAGGTCTGTTCGATCTAGCATCCTTGTATTTAACCAATGGTGCGTATGGCCCGTTTGGTTAGATAATCCTTCCTAAAAATACAATACCTAAACACCTACACGACCGACCTGCAGATATTAGATCGATGGCATAATCTCCCAAACCTCCGTTTCAGCCAGATTTTCCCGTAAATCCGTTATAAATCCTAACAACCTGGTAGTAATACTGACCTTTGTTTGTGTGTATCCAGAATAAATCAATAACGTAATATCCGCCGCTTCCTGAAAGAGAATAAATTCTTTAAACAGTAAATCTACTTCCAGAAAGAGAAATTAAATTCCTTTCATTTTATACTTAATTAATTTGAAAATAGAGATCCCGATTTAGTTCTCTCTAAAAACCCTGTATACCATTTCCACTTACGAAAATTATCATATTTCGTAAAAACGTTAAATGAAAGCGCCGCAAATTTAAAGATCTTTAAATTTGCATGTCAGGTTACTTCTGTTGTATAAACAAACAGAATAATTGTTATAACCCTGAAACTAAACTGCTAAATAAATAAAGTATTCGTAATTAATTTTTAAAGGCAGAGATCAATAACACTGACCTAGTAACCGAGATATAAAATCATTGCCCTTTTTAAAACCGTTACCCTTATCAGTCCATTGTATAAAATTTCTAGGAACCGATTAAAATGAATACTCGTTGTATTTACGAGTGTTTGGATTCTTTTCAACTTAAAAGAAACTGCAATAAACTAACCACATTAAGTGGTGTGAATAAACTGTTTAATTGATTTGCGTAAATAGTGATCAGTTAACACTAGATAAAATTCCCAAGGGAGTTGCTACCTTAGGTTTTGTACGTTAATTATTTAATCCACAGATAACGATTTTACCTGGAAAAAGGGACGTCGCCCTTTGCTACCTTTTAGAAGATAATTTTAATTTTATGTGTATTGGTTGAGATATTTATATTTTGTTTGTTCTTATTATTAGGATAAATCCAGTATTTCAGATTTATGTCAAATATTTAGCATTATACCCAAATAGGAAATAAATTAGTCCGTTTATTATGATCCTAAAGTTGTCAGTGATATATCCGGATCTCCCTCTTCTTCGACTTGAAAGATATGCCGGGCAAAAGCAACTAGCTATTAATTATAATTATAAGTAGAACTAAAAGAAACGTAAACCATTGAGTAAAAGGGTTTAAGTACTAAAACTTTGCCTTAAAGAAACCAATCTTTATATGAAGCTGTGTGTATTTCAAATTAATAATAAAGAAAAATGTGTGACCGTGGCACAAAGTCTTTACCCTAAGTGGAAGTGAATACAAATAAAATAGAATTTACATTAGTCCGTTATGTATAATTCTAACTGAAGCTGAGACACCAAAGACAGTTAAAAGCGGTACAAGAATCACTTGTAATGTAAACTGACAAAGCAGACAATTAAACAAGTTGCACGCATATCAGTACAGAATATATAAATAAGTAAATTTTATGGATATTGTAGATAACCGCGCAAGTGATACAACTAAAAAGTTCAAGTGAAATCATATGTTCAATATAATAACTACACAATTTCCACTTGTGCAAACATGAAGTAAATTAGTGTATATAATTAGTTATCATAAATTGATTGCTTGCAAAACCAAGTGAAACAATTGTAATTGTAGACTAACCTGCTTCGATGTGTTCAATGAGAGATTAAAGACAACCCTGTACCAGTAGTGTGTAGATAGTGGACTTTACATTTACAGTAAGTGATCTTGAATGTAAACAAAATGTGACCATGTAATTACAGCGAGAATCGTGGAGGTTATTTCTCGAACATAACCATAATGTTAATATCATCAGTGGTACGGAGATGGTACAGAAAAGTCCAGAAAAGGAAAAGTAGAAGTAAAACTAAAGGTCCTAAAACAATTCCAGATATGTTTGATGTGTAATTAAAACTAATTTACTTACTGTATTGAACAAATATGTTGATATGAAAACCTTTATATCCGAGATTTAACTCGTTGAAATAGGTGTACAGTAGTCCTTATTCAATATGCATAGTGAGTTGGATTTCATCCCAATTAGCTTGGGTTGTCTAAATTGTTTTTCAATCCAATATCTTTTTGGAAAGAGATTATCTTATATATTAGATTCTAATTTTACCACTATACGTCATAAATTGTAACAAACCTTGTATGTTTAAAATGTACGTTCATATTGGCAACTTAAGTGCATTTCGTGTAGCGTTAGATGCATAAATAAATTATTTCAATTATTATTCACTGCACATCCCTTTCCGCGCTTCGAGTCATTTTCGGTCATTGCGCAGGGTTACTTTGAGCGTCCTTCATTCATTGCTTGAACTACGTATTTAAGTAGAAGCCATTTTCGCTTTGTTTAAATTTTTTATTAAGAGTGCTACATTTATATGGTGAGTTATTAAAATTATTATACTGAAATTTGAAACATTTACATTTCAGGCAATTTTACTTATGCTCTTACCACTTATTTTTACTTTGGGTTTATTTTATTTTAACGTTGACTTTGCAAGATGATGCAATAGCGTTTGCTACTACGAAGTGAGGTTTCAATTACCAAATTTTACTTTGAACCATACAAAATCAATTCAGTTTGGAGGTTTATAAAGAAATTACTATATATTTGGAATTACCAGCATATCAATCTGATGTTTACTTCAACTTACATCAAAATTGCGCAATAAATTTAAAGTGATGAATCGACAGCATTTCCTTATCTGCTGAAGTTCCATTGACACCCAAAATGTAAAAGAAATTACACCAGGTATTTCATACTGTTAATAAATTCACATTATAGTTTAAGTCAGTTAATTAAGATTCACTAACATTAGTTTTTAAGAGATTATCACCCCTATAATCAAATTAAGTATCGTAATAAAACTCATTGTTGTCATTTTTTGTTATTTGTTATTTTCATGAGTTTTTTGTGACTTTTCTATGTTTAAGGTTTATTCCTTAAAAACCAATTGGCGTCCGAGATTACATTATTTATTTTCAGGTTTGAAACAACACCTTTTTTGTAAAGCGAAAATATCTAAGCAATTCTATTTTTGTTAATAAGCAAATCAAATGTTATTGAACCTGGACCCATTAATCTACCGATGAGCAGTGTCAAAATCTTCTAGTTATCCATTATTTTCCATAGCTAATTATGGCTCTGGGCTAGAAGCATTAATCATTAAGTGGGTGAATTATTTATAGGACACCTGTTAGGATTACAAAATTTTTATGAAATTTATATAACTATGTCAATGAGTTAATTCCATCGTAGCAATAAGAAATAAATATACATAATGACGAGTGAAATAATTATTTATACTCACAAAATAGAAAATTGCAAACTGTGAAGGTGGACTAAAATATTGAAATTCAAATTACGCACGTCACAATGTAGGAAGTTGAATTTTAAGTATTGTATTAACAAACAATAATAAACATTTCAAACTTGATGAGTATAATAATTGATTTATTAATGTGTCCTTGACTTCTACTTTCTGTTGTACGTGGAGTTATCATTTATAACTTTCAAAGTACTTCCGATATGAAATGCTACATCAAACTTGATTTATATGTAACCAATTATAATTATCCAAGTTTAAAAACAACTGGCGAAAATGCAAACACATTATATTACTTCTCATTTTATTTTTAATGGAATTATATTTCTTGAATTATTAAATGAAAGGATTATGATATTTTACTACTACGACGATTAACTCGAGAGTACACTACTATTTAATTATACGCACGCAACAAAAAACCTTCATTATTTGCCATATTCAACTTTACATGCATTCTAATTTCATGAACAAAAATTCCCGTATTAAATTATCCTACGTTATAATAAGAATGTATTTACTCGCTGCAACCTAGTGCTTCTGACTGAAATTTTTGCTTTTCCATGCAGTAACCGAATGATAAGTCAGTGTCGTGCGTGTTCTTTTTACCTCTATTAAATTTTACCTCTAAGAATAATTCTTTAAACGGTCAAATATTATGATTATAGGATCAAATATCACTGTTGACCACATTGTACAGGATGCTAAAAATGTGAGTAACCTAACATTACACAATTATTATAAGTAATTTGATTGTAATCTCATTATATTTAGAATTTACATCAGTTCTATATACATAAAGACAAAATTTACATCGATTGGGGCTTGAACCTTGATGGCGGAGTTGGTTAGCGCGGTACTCTAGCAAAGTACAGGTCGTAGATTCAAATCCTAGTAAACTTTTTATTTATATATTTAATAAAATTAATAATAATTTTTAATAACGTTACACAAGCTTCGAAAAGATATTTAAACAATTTTTGTGTGTAAATTCTAGTACTGCATTACTAATTTGAAAAATACGTTGTTTGTGCGATATGGTGCGAAATATTTTATATTTTTACCTTCCAAGTTACATATACATATGTAGGGATGGAAGGTTATGTATTAACGATGGCTAAATCAACTTATCTCATTTTACAAGTTTTGGCCAAGTTTTGCCAAGATCAGCGGTGTGTGTCTGTGCGTGTGTGCGCGTGCGTGTGTGTGCGTGTGGGTGTGTGTGGGTGAGTGGGTGCGTGCGTGTGTATATTAGTATCCACGATAACTCCAGAATGAAGATACCTACGTACTTGAGATTTTGTATTTCTGTCCTTCGTACTTGTACACCTTTTACGATGGGTATCCACATTATCTGTTTATTAATGCCTCTTAAGCTTAGTAACTTATCCATACTCATCTAATCACTCGTGCAACAAACTTCTGTCTTATATAATTAACACGTACTAAAACATTCTCAATTTTGTGAATTAATTTTCTAATTAATCTAACTTTCCCAGCGCACCTTCGAATTCAGAAATGCAGCTATTTAGGATGTGGTACCTACTGAGCCCGACTCCCTTTTCTTTTTAAAAATAACCATTTGAATACCTTAATACCCCTTCGCAACTCATGCTTTGATACTAAGTTCAAATTATGTAGTTGGCTTGGGGTGGCATAAACTGTATCAAGATCGATGTGACTTTCACCACTGGCCTGATGCCTTAGAATTAAGTGAGTATTATTATGGTATTTTTACAACCTTCCTTCCCTATCGAAGAAAATTTTGAACATTTACTATGAATTATTGTTTATTTGTTAGCGAAGAGAGGTCGTAAAAATACTTACTATAATCGTATGCTCAATCAAAATTACCCTAACAGTAGTTAGGGTAATTTGTGAATATCCCTTAAACCAGTTAACTTTAGCATCAAATGTACCTTTTTTGAGCGGTAAGGTCTATTGTTTAACCCTTCTTTACTAAAATGTATGTACGAGGTGTAGTCAAAAAGTTTTCGCGTTTTAAATGCAACTTCTAATAGGTGGCGCCCACTATGGAAAACAAAAAATAATTCCAAATTCCACTTATTCCTCTTCCGCAACAATGTAATCATAAGCATAAGCAAAGGCTGTATGAAATTAACCTTTAGGTTTCAGTAAGAACCGAATGTTCAATTGGTCAAAATGTTAAATAAACAATTAAATTCGCAATAAATGCTAAAACTGATAACGTAATAATAAAACAACACAAAGCCATATTCGGTGTGTAGGATTGTTTAAATGTGTATTTCTTATTTATCTTTTATATAAATTTAAACGTTTCGATGACAGTTACAGTTATCTTCCTCCGTAAATGGTAATTTTTTTAAGAATTAGTTGAAAATAAATTTACGTAATATAAAAGGCAAATATAAGTCTACAGACTTATATTTTAAGATGTATATACGAGCCTTGGTCAAAAGGTCTCTGCGTTTTAATTACATGAAACGCATAGGTGGCGCCCACTATGCAAGACGAGTATTATTAAACATTTCTAAGACAGCTGCATATTACAAAAATATGAAAATACCTAGATATACACCTTAAACATATCGGTTAATTTTATTCTATGCAATTTTTTGATACGACGCGTAATTTAGCGGCAAAGAACCCTAAGGTAGAATTTAAGTGTTAGTTCAAATGTTTTCAATATCTGAATAACGATTAATTTTATAAGAAAAAGTGTAGACGTATTTTTTAAAGAAAATTTAATTTTACATAATTTTTCTTAGTAAAGTTTTTTAATGTAAAGCGAAATAAATGTAAAAATTAAATAAATATGATTGAACATGCTTAAGCTGTATTATCGATATTTTTATAGAAGCGGGCTACTTCGGATTTTTTTTACGTTAACAGGTATTTATGTCTATTAATCTATATCTGACATGAAGTTTTAAACGTCATTCTGACGTAGATTATTGTTTTTGGTTTTAAAATGTTGCCTGTTTTCGTTATGAACGTATAAAAAAGAAGTTGCGCAGTTATCCTAAAAAAATTATAATTAAGAAATGCTGCTAAATTATCTGCCATAATGCTTTCTCATACATGTAAACAAATTTTGACAAAAAATTTGTAATAAGCAAGTTCAATGCCTACAATACTTGAATTTGGGTCATATCGGTTTTTAAACACGATAATCCCCCATTTGTGATTCGCCATTTTGAATTTTTTAATGTTGACAAATGATTTACATATACTTAGCGATCTTAAATTTTCATTTCTTTTAATTTTATAAGTTAGTATCTAGATGTCTATTAACCTCTGTCTCACATGAAGTTTTAAACGTTTGTTTGCCATCGATTATGTTTTTGTTAGCCAGACTTATCACCAATCGAACCTTTGTGGGATATGGTAGGGCGGATAATAAATCAATTACAGCCACTCCCAAACAATGTAGATGCTCTTCAACAGCGGATTTTCGAAGTGTGGGATAGTATACCTCAGGTTACCATAGATTCACTCATTTCAACTATGCCTAATCGACTAGCTGAATGTGTGAGAAGCAGAGGAGGGTCGACGCATTATTAGTATTCACAATATTTGTATTTTGCTAAAATTTTCGTCATTTATTAACAGGAATAAAATACACGTTTTCTGAAAATTTCATTAAAATACACCGTCGTTTACTCTGTGTTGATTTATTTATGGCGGCCAGTGTATATTAAAATATAAGTATCATAATGTTAGTATTACCGTGCGAGTGCAAGTTTGTAATACGAGACGCGAAGAGTCGAGTGTTTTAAAGCACGAGCACGGCAATTTTAGACATTGCACTTTGGAATTTTCATTATTGTCAGATTGATTTTTTGTATGTTGGCTACACTGATAGTAAACTGACGTTTAGAAATTGACAATTTTTCGCACATTCTTTAATGGTTAGGGCTAACAGCTATGTGGAAAACCTCCAAATCCAGGGTACCCAATACCATAACTCAAAATGCGCCAAAAACTGTAAAATAAAGTTTGCGTTATGCATTATTATCGTTCTGTTTTCTTTTAATTTCCATTTTGTAGGTTGGAAGGTCGTGTAGTGTTGCAAACCAGATAAGTTTAGTTAAGTATCTAGTATGCCTTTAGAAAATTGTACAGAAACAAAATAATAATAAAAAATAGAGAAACGGATTAAAAAAAATTATTTCAATCGCGTTACATCGTTAACCTCATGTGTTAAATAATAGTTTTACGTCTACGAATGATTTTAATTTTTTGTTAACAATCAAATAGCCGGAAACAAAACAATAACAATAATAAAAACAAATAACAAAACAAAAAACATCTATTTACTGTAAATGCAGACTCTAGTAGACTTTGGATAATATTGCAATATTGCAACTACATTAAATAAAATTAACTATAAATAGTTGTTAAAAGAATATTTTATTTCATTTGATCACCTAAAGGGTTTAATGTCGCCATATATTTTGTAATCTTGCTTTGATGTTAAAACAAATAAAGTTTTCCATTCATGTTGTCGTTTTATTGATTACAAATCTTATATGGTACGTTAAACATGATTTATTTAAAATTTTATGACGGAATAATTTAAATCTTGAGTGATTTTCCAATTATGTCTAGGGAATGTTCTACTTGCTCCTTGTTGATAACGAGTGGGGGTGAAAATCTTATAACATCACCATGTGTGTATTTTGCCAGTAATCCATTTTTGAGTAACTTCATGCAAACTTCTTCTGCTTTTATAATTTCTGAAATGATCATGCTTTGTTTATTACAGCGTTTCAAATTGAATTTAACACGTACCTTCATTAATAACAATAGCGTTTAATAGACCTTTTCCTCTCACCTTAGTTATTACATTTGAGTTTAAATTTTCTACCCCTTGTCTAAAAATTTCTCCCATTTTATATGAATTTTCAATCACATTTTCATTTTCTAAGACTTCCAATGCTGCTATTGCTACTTTTGATCCCAATGGATTACCACCAAATGTAGATCCGTGTGTTCCTATTGTGATATTCATTATGCAATTATGTGTGAACAAATTTTACATAATACATACCAGGTTCCATTACTAACATAATATTATCATTAGCTAAACATGCAGAGACTGGATATACACCTCCTCCAAGAGCTTTTCCCAATACCAGAATATCGGGTTTAACATTTTCATAATCAACAGCTAAACGTGCACCAGTTCTTCCTAAACCTGTTTGAATTTCATCAGCGATCCATAGTACATTATACTCTGTACACAATTCTCTAACACCTTTCAAGTAACCATCCGATGGAACAAGAACACCTGCTTCTCCTTGAATTGGTTCAACCATAAATGCACAAACGTGTGGATCTTTTACAGCGTTCTAAAATCAATATAGAAGTTCTTAACGCGTTATTCGATTTTTTTAGTCACCTCTAAACTTTTCAGATCATCATATGGAACTAATTCAAACCCGGGCATAAATGGTCCATAACCTTCGTAACTTAGTGGGTCGGTTGAAGCAGATACTGCAGCTAAGGAGCGACCCCAAAAATTTCCTTTTGCAAAAATAATTTTTGCTTTATTTTTTGGTATATTTTTCTTGTGATACCCCCATTTTCTTGCTAGTTTACAAGCTGAGTCGTCGGCTTCAACTCCTACAATATTACATATAGAGCAAAACCTTATTTGATTGTTACGTACATACCAGTGTTCATTGGTAGAACTTTATCATACCCAAACAATTTTGTTACAATCTGAGCGTATTCACCAAAAGTATCAGAGTAAAATGCTCTAGATACATGATGTAAAACACCCACTTGAGATTTTAATGCGGCTACAATTTTAGGATGACAGTGTCCAAAATTATTAGCAGAATATCCGCTTAAAAAGTCGTAATATTTTTTTCCCTCAACATCCCAGACAAATACACCTAATAGGATTAAAAATTAAAAATGTTCACAAACTATACAGACATGCATTACCTTCCCCTTTAGCCAGTGCAGCAGGTATAGGGTGATAGTTGTGTGCTGAAAATTTGTTTTCCCTTTCAATGACTTCTTTAGTGCTTATTCTTCTGGCTTGGCAATGAACTGTTGATGTCCTTTGGACAACTCCACGAAATTTCGATAACATTGTTTATGCTGCAAACAAACGTAATATTAATATATAAAAAGTTGCACAAAATTCAAGGTTTTATTAGAAGTTTTTCTTAAAAATCCTGGAACACGTCGACGAACTGATTTATTTTTACTGTTATCATATTTTTCCACCTCTAACTTCCCAATCTTGAAAATCTCCCAGAAACCCTAGTAAGGGTAGGCCCGCAAAACGTTATACTTTTTAGTTTGGCATCACTAATATCTTCAATGTGAACATTTGCTATCATAAAACCGTTTGACACGTTGACGTTCTGTGCTGCCAACACATCTTGAAATATGATGGCGCCACCAAAGAAATTTTCAAAAATATTTTTAATTAATTAGTTACCATCCGTACAAAAAGTTTTGTGTATGTGTGCGAGTGTGCTTGTGTGTTGGTGTGTCACCGTGTTCTTGTGTTTGGTGTACTTGTGTGTTTCTGTGTCTGTTGTCTGTGTGTCTTGTGTCTGTGTGTCTGTGTGTCTGTGTGTCTGTGTGTCTTGTGTCTGTGTGTCTGTGTGTCTGTGTGTCTGTGTGTCTTGTGTGTCTGTGTGTCTTGTGTCTTGTGTCTGTGTGTCTGTGTGTCTGTGTGTCTTGTGTCTGTGTGTCTGTGTGTCTTGTGTGTCTGTGTGTGTGTCTGTGTGTCTGTGTGTCTGTGTGTCTTGTGTCTGTGTGTCTGTGTCTGTGTGTCTGTGTGTCTGTGTGTCTGTGTGTCTGTGTTTCTTGTGTCTGTGTGTCTGTGTGTCTGTGTGTCTTGTGTCTCTTGTGTCTGGTGTCTGCGTGTTTACGTGTCTGTGTGTCTGTCTGTCTGTGTGTCTGTGTGTCTGCGTGTCTGCGGTCTGGTGTCTGTGTGTCTGTGTGTCTGTGTGTCTTGTGTCTGTGTGTCTGTGTTTGTGTCTGTGTGTCTTGTGTCTGTGTGTCTGTGTGTCTTGTATCTGTGTGTCTGTGTGTTCGGTGTACTTGTGTGTTTGTGTGTCTGTATGTCTGTGTGTCTGTGTGTCTGTGTGTCTGTGTGTCTGAGTGTCTGTGTGTCTGTGTGTCTGTGTGTCTGTGTATCTGTGTGTCTGTGTGTCTGCGGTCTGCGTGTCTTGTGTTGTTGTCCGTGTGTCCGTGTGTCTGTGTGTCTTGTGTCTGTGTGTCTTGTGTCTGTGTGTCTGTGTGTCTGTGGTCTGTGTGTCTGTGTGCCTGTGTGTCTGTGTGTCTGAGTGTCTGGTGTCTGTGTGTCTGTGTGTCTGTGTGTCTTGTGTCTGTGGTCTTGTGTCTTGTGTGTCTGTGTGTCTGTGTGTCTGTGTGTCTGTGTGTCTGTGTGTCTGTGTGTCTGTGTGTCTGTGTGTCTGTGTGTCTGTGTTGTTTGTTTGTGTTGTGTGAGTATGTGTGTATGTGTGAGTGTGGGGCGTGGTGTGCGTGCCTTCGGTGTGTGTCATATTTGGTGTATGAAAATGGAAACTTTCACCATTATTTCACACATGTAAAATCCCTTTTTTGGGTATTTTTATTTATGTAATAAACAAACGTTTCGATACCACTTGGTTACCTTTCAGTAGTAATACTATCTTTCAAAATTGTTTAAGATGTTGAAACAATTTTGTGAAATATGATAAATTGAAAACGCAAAACGTTAAACTTTTAGTTTGGCATCACTAATATCTTCAATGTGAACATTTGCTATCATAGAACCGTTTGACACGTTGACGTTCTGTGCTGCCAACACATCTTGAAATATGATGGCGCCACCAAAGAAATTTTCAAAAATATTTTAATTAATTAGTTACCATCCGTACAAAAGTTTTGTGTATTTGTACGAGGTGTTCGTGTGTTGGTGTGTCACCGTGTTCTTGTGTTAGTGTGTTCGTGTATTCGTGTGTACTTGTGTGTCTTGTGTCTGTGTGTCTGTGTGTCTGTGTGTCTGTGTGTCTGTGTGTCTTGTGTTGTCTGTCTGTGTGTCTGCGTGTCTGCGTGTCTTGGTGTTCTGCGTGTCTGCGTGTCTGGGTGTCTGTGTGTCTGTGTGTCTGTGTGCCTGTGTGTCAGTGTGTCTTGTGTCTGTGTGTCTGTGTGTTTGTGTGTCTGTGTGTCTTGTGTCTGGTGTCTGAGTGTTCTGTGTCTGTGTGTCTGTGTGTCTGTGTTTGTGTCTGTGTGTCTTTGTTGTGTCTGTGTGTCTGTGTGTCTGTGTGTCTGTGTGTCTGTGTGTCTTGTGTGTCTGTGTGTCTTGTGTCTGTGTGTCTGTGTGTCTGTGTGTCTGTGTGTCTGTGTGTCTTGTGTCTGTGTGTCTGTGTGTCTGTGTGTCTGTGTGTCTGTGTGTCTGTGTGTCTATGTGTCTGTGTGTCTGTGTTGTGTCTGTGTCTGTGTGTCTTGTGTCTGCGTGTCTGGTGTCTGTGTTGTGTGTCTGTGTGTCCGTGTGTCC
This sequence comes from Vesta saturnalis, assembly GCA_036346205.1. Classification (NCBI taxonomy): domain Eukaryota; kingdom Metazoa; phylum Arthropoda; class Insecta; order Coleoptera; family Lampyridae; genus Vesta; species Vesta saturnalis. The sequence continues at coordinate 737,814 of JARFJB010000664.1, forward strand.
GTGTGTCCGTGTGTCCGTGTGTCCGGTGTCCGTGTGTCCGTGTGTCTTGTGTCTTGTGTCTGTGTGTCTTGTGTCTGTGTGTCTGTGTGTCTTGTGTCTGTGGGTCTGTGTGTGTGTGTGTGTCTGTGTGTCTGTGCGTCTGTGTGTCTTGTGTCTGTGTGTCTTGTGTCTGGTGTCTGCGTGTCTGCGTGTCTGTGTGTCTGTGTGTCTGGGTGTCTGTGTGTCTGGTGTCTGGGTGTCTGTGTGTCTGTGTGTCTGTGTGTCTGTGTGTCTGTGTGTCTTGTGTGTCTGTGTGTCTGTGTGTCTTGTGTCTTGTGTCTGTGTGTCTGTGTGTATGTGTGTCTTGTGCCTGTGTGTCTGTGTGTCTGTGTCTGTGTGTCTGTGTGTCTGTGTGTCTGTGTTCGTGTCTTGTGTCTGTGTGTCTGTGTCTGTGTGTATTGTGTGTGTGTGTGTGTGTGTGTGTGTGTCTGTGTGTCTGTGTGTTTGTGTGTCTGGTGTCTGTGTGTCTGTGTGTCTGTGTGTATGCGTGTCTGTGTGTCTGTGTGTATGTGTGTATGTGTTGTGTATTGTGTTGTTGCCTGTATTCTGCGTGTCTGTGTGTCTGTGTTTGTGTCTGTGTGTCTGTGTGTCTGTGTGTCTTGTTGTGTGTCTGTGTGTCTGTGTGTCTGTGTGTCTGTGTGTCTGTGTGTCTGTGTGTCTGTGTGTCTTGTGTCTGTGTCTCTGGTGTCTGGTGTCTGTGTGTTTACGTGTCTGTGTGTCTGTCTGTCTGTGTGTCTGTGTGTTGCGTGTCTGCGTGTCTGCGTGTCTGTGTGTCTGTGTGTCTGTGTGTCTGTGTGTCTGTGTGTCTGTGTGTATGTGTGTCTGTGTGTTTGTGTCTGTGTGTCTGTGTGTCTTGTATCTTGTGTCTGTGTGTTCGGGTGTACTGTGTGTTTGTGTGTCTGTATGTCTGTGTGTCTGTGTGTCTGTGTGTCTGAGTGTCTGTGTGTCTGTGTGTCTTGTATCTGTGTGTTTGTGTCTGGTGTCTGCGGTCTTGTGTCTGTGTGTCCGTGTGTCCGTGTGTCTGTGTGTCTGTGTGTCTGTGTGTCTGTGTGTCTGTGTGTCTGTGTGTCTTGTGTCTGTGCGTCTGTGTGTCTGTGTGCCTGTGTGTCTGTGTGTCTGAGTGTCTGGTGTTGTTGTGTGTCTGTGTGTCTGTGTCTGTGTCTTGTGTCTGTGTGTCTGTGTGTCTTTGTTGTGTCTGTGTGTCTGTGTGTCTGTGTGTCTGTGTGTCTGTGTGTCTGTGTGTCTGCGTGTTGTGTGTTTGTGGTTGTGTGTGTTGTGTTGTGGTGGTGGCGTGCGTGCGTGCGTGCGTGCCTTCGTGTGTGTGTCATATTTGGTGTATGAAAATGGAAACTTTCACCATTATTTCACACATGTAAAATCCCTACCTTTTTGGGTATTTTTATATTTATGTAATACAAATCTAAACGTTTCGATACCACTTGCAGTTACCTTCGTCAGTAGTAATACTATCTTTCAAAATTGTTTAAGATGTTGAAACAATTTTGTGAAATATGATAAATTGAAAACGCAAAACGTTAAACTTTTTAGTTTGGCATCACTAATATCTTCAATGTGAACATTTGCTATCATAAAACCGTTTGACACGTTGACGTTCTGTGCTGCCAACACATCTTGAAATATGATGGCGCCACCAAAGAAATTTTCAAAAATATTTTTAATTAATTAGTTACCATCCGTACAAAAAGTTTTGTGTATTGTGCGAGTGTGCTCGTGTGTTGGTGTCACCGTGTTCTTGTGTTAGTGTGTTCGTGTATTCGTGTTGTTTGTGTGTCTTGTGTGTCTGTGTGTCTGTGTGTCTGTGTGTCTGTGTGTCTGTGTGTCTGTGTGTCTGTCTGTCTGTGTGTCTGGTGTCTGGTGTTGGTGTTTGGTGTTTGGTGTCTGGTGTCTGTGTCTGTGTGTCTTGTTGTGTCCTGTGTGTGTGTGTCGTGTGTCTGTGTGTCTGTGTGTCTTTGTGTCTGTGTGTTGTGTGTCTGTGTGTCTGGTGTTCTGTGTCTGGTGTTCTGTGTCTGTGTGTCTGTGTGTGTCTTGTGTCTGTGTGTCTGTGTGTCTGTGTGTCTGTGTGTCTGTGTGTCTTGTGTCTGTGTGTCTGTGTGTCTGTGTGTCTGTGTGTCTTGTGTGTCTGTGTGTCTTGTGTCTGTGTCTGTGTGTCTGTGTTTGTGTGTCTGTGTGTCTTGTGTCTGTGTGTCTTGTGTCTGTGTGTCTTGTGTCTGTGTGTCTGTGTCTGTGTGTCTGGTGTCTGGTGTCTGGTGTCTGTGTGTCTTTGTTGTGTGTCCGTGTGTCCGTGTGTCCGTGTGTCCGTGTGTCCGTGTGTCCGTGTGTCCGTGTGTCTGTGTGTCTGTGTGTCTGTGTGTCTGTGTGTCTTGTGTCTGTGGGTCTGTGGGTTGTGTGTGTGTGTGTGTGTGTGTGTCTGTGTGTCTGGGTCTGTGTGTCTGTGTGTCTGTGTGTTCGTGTCTGCGTGTCTTGTGTCTGCGTGTCTGCGTGTCTGTGTGTCTGGGTGTCTTGTGTGTCTGCGTGTCTGGGTGTCTGTGTGTCTGTGTGTCTGTGTGTCTGTGTGTCTGTGTGTCTGTGTGTCTTGTGTCTGTGTGTCTTGTGTCTGTGTGTCTTTGTTGTGTGTCTGTGTGCCTGTGTGTCTTTGTGTCTGTGTCTGTGTGTCTGTGTGTCTGTGTGTCTGTGTGTCTGTGTGTCTTGTGTCTTGTGTGTGTCTGTGTGCCTGTGTCTGTGTGTCTGTGTGTCTGTGTCTGTGTGTATTTGTGTGTGTGTGTGTGTCTGTGTGTCTGTGTGTTTGTGTGTCTGTGTCTTGTGTCTGTGTTGTTGTTGGGTGTCTGTGTGTCTGTGTGTATGTGTTTGTGTATGTGTATGTGTGTCTGTGTGCCTGTATGTCTGCGTGTCTGTGTGTCTTGTGTGTCTGTGTGTCTGTGTGTCTGTGTGTCTTTGTTGTGTGTCTGTGTGTCTGTGTGTCTGTGTGTCTGTGTGTCTGTGTGTCTGTGTCTCTGCGTGTCTGCGTGTCTGGTGTTTACGGTGTCTGTGTGTCTGTCTGTCTGTGTGTCTGTGTTGCGTGTCTGGGTGTCTGCGTGTCTGTGTGTCTGTGTGTCTGTGTGTCTGTGTGTCTGTGTGTCTTGTGTATGTGTGTCTGTGTGTCTTGTGTGTCTTTGTGTTGTCTTGTGTGTCTGTGTATCTGTGTGTCTGTGTGTTCGGGTGTTTGTGTGTCTGTTGTCTGTGTGTCTGTGTGTCTGTGTGTCTGAGTGTCTTGTGTGTCTGTGTGTCTGTGTGTCTGTGTATCTGTGTGTCTGTGTGTCTGCGTGTCTGCGTGTCTGTGTGTCTGTGTGTCCGTGTGTCCGTGTGTCTGTGTGTCTGTGTGTCTGTGTGTCTGTGTGTCTGTGTGTCTGTGTGTCTGTGCGTCTGTGTGTCTGTGTGCCTGTGTGTCTGTGTGTCTGAGTGTCTGAGTGTCTGTGTGTCTGTGTGTCTGTGTGTCTGTGTCTGTGCGTCTGTGTGTCTGTGTGTCTGTGTGTCTGTGTGTCTGTGTGTCTGTGTGTCTGTGTGTCTGTGTGTCTGTGTGTCTGGTGTCTGTGTGTTTGGTGTCTTGTGTTTGGTTGTGTGTGTATGTGTGTAGTGTGGGTGGGCTGCGTGCGTGCGTGGTGCCTTCGTGTGTGTGTCATATTTGGTGTATGAAAATGGAAACTTTCACCATTATTTCACACATGTAAAATCCCTACCTTTTTGGGTATTTTTATATTTATGTAATACAAATCTAAACGTTTCGATACCACTTGCAGTTACCTTCGTCAGTAGTAATACTATCTTTCAAAATTGTTTAAGATGTTGAAACAATTTTGTGAAATATGATAAATTGAAAACGCAAAACGTTAAACTTTTTAGTTTGGCATCACTAATATCTTCAATGTGAACATTTGCTATCATAAAACCGTTTGACACGTTGACGTTCTGTGCTGCCAACACATCTTGAAATATGATGGCGCCACCAAAGAAATTTTCAAAAATATTTTTAATTAATTAGTTACCATCCGTACAAAAAGTTTTGTGTATGTGTGCGAGTGTGCTTGTGTGTTGGTGTGTCACCGTGTTCTTGTGTTCGTGTGTTCGTGTGTACTTGTGTGTTTGTGTGTCTGTATGTCTGTGTGTCTGTGTGTCTGTGTGTCTGTGTGTCTGTGTGTCTGTGTGTCTTGTGTCTGTGTGTCTGTGTGTCTGTGTTCGTGTTCTGTCTGGTGTTTGCGTGTCTGCGTGTCTGCGTGTCTGGGTGTCTTGTGTCTTGTGTCTGTGTGCCTGTGTGTCAGTGTGTCTTGTGTCTGTGTGTCTGTGTGTCTGTGTGTTTGTGTGTCTGTGTGTCTTGTGTCTGGTGTCTAGTGTCTCTGTGTCTGTGTGTCTTGTGTCTGTGTGTCTGTGTGTCTTGTGTCTGTGTGTCTGTGTGTCTGTGTGTCTGTGTGTCTGTGTGTCTGTGTGTCTGTGTGTCTTTGTGTCTGTGTGTCTGTGTGTCTGTGTGTCTGTGTGTCTTGTGTCTTTGTCTGTGTGTCTGTGTGTCTTGTGTCTTGTGTCTGTGTGTCTATGTGTCTGTGTGTCTGTGTGTTGTGTCTGTGTCTGTGTGTCTGTGTGTCTGGTGTCTGCGTGTCTGTGTGTTGTTGTGTGTGTCCGTGTCCGTGTGTCCGTGTGTCCTGTTGTGTTGTGTGTCTGTGTGTCTTGTGTCTGTGTGTCTGTGGGTCTGTGTGTGTGTGTGTGTGTGTCTGTGTCTGTGGTCTGTGTGTCTGTGTGTCTGTGTCTGCGTGTCTGCGTGTCTGCGTGTCTGTGTCTGGTGTCTGGGTGTCTGGGTGTCTTGCGTGTCTGGGTGTCTTGTGTCTGTGTGTCTTGTGTCTTGTGTGTCTGTGTGTCTGTGTGTCTGTGTGTCTGTGTGTCTGTGTGTCTGTGTGTTGTGTGTTGTGTGCCTGTGTGCCTGTGTGTCTTGTGTCTGTGTCTGTGTGTCTGTGTTGTGTGTCTGTGTGTCTGTGTGTCTGTGTGTCTTGTGTCTGTGTGCCTGTGTCTGTGTGTCTTGTGTCTGTGTCTGTGTGTATGTGTGTGTGTGTGTGTCTTGTGTCTGTGTGTTTTGTGTCGGTCTGTGTGTCTGTGTGTCTGTGTGTATGCGTGTCTGTGTGTCTTGTGTATGTGTATGTGTGTATGTGTATTTGTGTATGTGTGTCTGTGTGCCTGTTGTCTGTGTTTGTGTCTGTGTGTCTGTGTGTCTGTGTGCCTTTGTTGTGTGCCTGTGTGCCTTGTGTCTGTGTGTCTGTGTATCTTGTGTCTGGGTGTCTGTGTGTTGGGTGTGTCTCTGTCTGTGTGTGAGTATGTGTGAGTATGTGAGTATTTGTGTGTGTGTGGTGCGTGCGTGCGGGTGTGTTATATTTGGTGTATGAAAATGGAAACTTTTACCATTATTTCACATATGTAAAATCTCTATCTTTTTGGGTATTTTTGTATTTAAGTAATACAAATCTAAACGTTTCGATACCACTTGCAGTTATCTTCGTCAGTTTAATATCTTTCAAAATTGTTTAAGATGTTGAAACAATTTTGTGAAATTTAAAAATTGAAAACGCAAACATAAGTTGTGAAGTGAATTACCAATTATATGTTAACATAATTAGTTGAAATTAAAATTAAAGTTAAGATTAAATATTATATAAAACGCATTATATTATATATTATCATTGTAAAATAACACAATTATTAACAAAACTATTTATTTGTTAGATTTGACTGGATGTTTAATTGGTATCAAGTTTATATTTGTGAGTGCATTTATCAATTTCTAATTAAAGTTTGTCACAACTTTATACTCATATCATAACTTGATTAAATTGTGTTAAATTTGTTCTTTGGTTATGAGTAGAGAGCGTATTTTATGCAAACTGCATATTGCTTATATTTTATAGTACCACCCACGCGTTTCGGTTTTTATACGAATCGCATTAATTATAATTATTTGGCACTAATTAGTTTTTGCATATTTTGCATATTTGGTCAAATACTGCATATTTCGCCAAATACTGCATAGTTTGATGTTTATATTTTTCACTTTTTTCATAATTTAACTTTTTTTCAATTTTGCATTGAAACTCAGGTTATGAAATATTTTCTTTCAAAGTTAGAAATTTTTATATCCTTTTAAAATAAATATCTTTAAAAGGTGGTGTTAACATCACAGGTAATTGTTTTTTTAATTATTGTCTGAGTTGAGAACTATCCTAAATCCTAATACTTCCAGATTGCAAAGAGATAACGGTTTTTTGTTGAGTGCTTCTTAAATTTTTGTATGGAAAGAGTTGATGAGTAAAATATACATGGTTAATCCCTAACATCCAAATGACCTTGCTTAGTGGACAAACCCTATTTTAAAATAAGGAATAATATTGCTCATTCCTTTTTAAAACGTGCAAGTGAACAGTAGTGCAGACTGCAGAACTTATTTTTCGAATTATATTTAACATGCCAAAAGTAAAGAATAATTTAGTTCCAGTATCGATAAAAAATGTCCCTGCACTCGAATGGACGTTGAAAAACTATCTTTCAAAATTGTTTAAGATGTTGAAACAATTTTGTGAAATATGATAAATTGAAAACGCAAAACGTTAAACTTTTTAGTTTGGCATCACTAATATCTTCAATGTGAACATTTGCTATCATAGAACCGTTTGACACGTTGACGTTCTTGTGCCAACACATCTTGAAATATGATGGCGCCACCAAAGAAATTTTCAAAAATATTTTTAATTAATTAGTTACCATCCGTACAAAAAGTTTTTGTATTTGTGCAGTGTGTTCGTGTGTTGGTGTGTCACCGTGTTCTTGTGTTAGTGTGTTCGTGTATTCTTGTTTGTGTGTCTGTGTGTCTGTGTGTCTTGTGTCTGTGTGTCTTTGTTGTGTGTCTGTGTGTCTTGTTGTGTCTTGTGTTGTCTGTTGTGTCCGGTGTCTGTGTGTCTGGGTTTGTTGTTGTGTCTTGTTGGTGTCTTGTTGGTGTCTTGCCGGTGTTTGGTGTCTGTGTGTCTGTGTGTCTTGGGTGTCTGTGTGTCTGTGTGTTCTGTTGGTGCTCTGTGTCGTGTGTCTTTGTTGTGTCTGTGTGTCTGTTGTCTGTGTGTCTGTGTGTCGGTCTGTGTGTCTGTGTCTGTGTGTCTGTGTGTCTGTGTGTCTGTGTGTCTGTGTGTCTTGTGTCTGTGTGTCTGTGTGTCTGTGTGTCTGTGTGTCTTGTGTGTCTTGTGTCTGTGTGTCTTGTGTCTGTGTGTCTTGTGTCTGTGTGTCTGTGTGTCTGGTGTCTGGTGTCTGTGTGTCTTTGTGTGTCCGGTGTGTCCGGTGTGTGTGTCCGTGTGTCCGTGTGCCTTGTGTCTGTGTGTCTTGTGTCTGTGTGTCTGTGTGTCTGTGGGTCTGTGTGTGTGTGTGTGTGTCTGTGTGTCTTGGTTGTGTCTGTGTGTCTGTGTGTCTGCGTGTCTGGTGTCTTGGTGTCTGCCTTTGCGTGTCTGTGTGTCTTGTCTGTGTGTCTGCGTGTCTGGGTGTCGTGTCTTGTGTGTCTGTGTGTCTGTGTGTCTGTGTGTCTGTGTGTTGTGTCTGTGTGTCTGTGTGTCTGTGTGTCTTGTGTGTATGTGTCGGTGCCTGTGTGTCTGTGTGTCTGTGTCTGTGTGTCTGTGTGTCTGTGTGTCTTGTGTCTGTGTGTCTGTGTGTCTTGTGTCTGTGTGTCTGTGTGCCTGTGTCTGTGTGTCTGTGTGTCTGTGTCTGTGTGTATGTGTGTGTGTGTGTGTGTGTGTCTGTGTGTGTGTGTGATTGTGTGTCTGGTGTCTTGTGTCTGTGTGTCTTGTGTATGCGTGTCTGTGTGTCTGTGTTTGTGTATTGTGTGTATGTGTGTATTGTGTATGTGTGTCTGTGTGCCTGTATGTCTCGTGTCTGTGTGTCTGTGTGTCTTGTGTCTGTGTGCCTGTGTGTTTGTGTGCCTTGTGCCTGTGTGTCTGTGTGTCTGTGTATCTGTGTGTCTGGGTGTCTGTGTGGTGTCTCTGTGTCTGTGTGTGAGTATGTGTGAGTATGTGTGAGTATGTGTGTGTGTGTGTGTGTGCGTGCGTGCGTGCGTGCGTGAGTGCGTGCGTGTGTTATATTTGGTGTATGAAAATGGAAACTTTTACCATTATTTCACATATGTAAAATCTCTATCTTTTTGGGTATTTTTGTATTTAAGTAATACAAATCTAAACGTTTCGATACCACTTGCAGTTATCTTCGTCAGTAGTAATACTATCTTTCAAAATTGTTTAAGATGTTGAAACAATTTTGTGAAATTTAAAAAATTGAAAACGCAAACATAAGTTGTGAAGTGAATTACCAATTATATGTTAACATAATTAGTTGAAATTAAAATTAAAGTTAAGATTAAATATTATATAAAACGCATTATATTATATATTATCATTGTAAAATAACACAATTATTAACAAAACTATTTATTTGTTAGATTTGAAAGTTTAATTGGTATCAAGTTTATATTTGTAGCATTTATCAATTTCTAATTAAAGTTTGTCACAACTTTATACTCATATCAAACTTGATTAAATTGTGTTAAATTTTCTTTGGTTTGAGTAGAGAGCGTATTTTATGCAAACTGCATATTGCTTATATTTTATAGTACCACCCACGCGTTTCGGTTTTTATACGAATCGCATTAATTATAATTATTTGGCACTAATTAGTTTTTGCATATTTTGCATATTTGGTCAAATACTGCATATTTCGCCAAATACTGCATAGTTTGATGTTTTACGCATATTTTTCACTTTTTTTCATAATTTAACTTTTTTTTTCAATTTTTGCATTGAAACTCAGGTTATGAAATATTTTCTTTCAAAGTTAGAAATTTTTATATCCTTTTAAAATAAATATCTTTAAAAGGTGGTGTCTAACATCAGCAGGTAATTGTTTTCTTTTAATTATTGTCTGAGTTGAGAACTATCCTAAATCCTAATACTTCCAGATTGCAAAGAGATAACGGTTTTTTGTTGAGTGCTTCTTAAATTTTTGTATGGAAAGAGTTGATGAGTAAAATATACATGGTTAATCCCTAACATCCAAATGACCTTGCTTAGTGGACAAACCCTATTTTAAAATAAGGAATAATATTGCTCATTCCTTTTTAAAACGTGCAAGTGAACAGTAGTGCAGACTGCAGAACTTATTTTTCGAATTATATTTAACATGCCAAAAGTAAAGAATAATTTAGTTCCAGTATCGATAAAAAATGTCCCTGCACTCCGAATGGACGTTGAAAAGGTGTTTTGTACATCATGTGGAAAAGCGGTAAGTGACAATTCAGAATACCGTTTTAAAATATTTTTAAACACTGACAACAATGAACGAGGGCTTTAGTGAATACAGAGCAGGTATTAGTTTTCTATTCAAACAATGTATTTAAATGCATCGTTTTATAGGATAACGCGGGAAATTTTTAAAATACAACGATGAAACCTAATCGATTATGTTTTGATTTATTTTTAAATTGGGAATATTGGTTTAGATCGCATGCGAACGAAAATCCCAAATTACGCAACACATTGAGACCCTTCTGCATAAGGGAAAATTAGACACAGAAGAAACCCAAGCTCTCTCAAACATTTCTGCGAGAATCTTTACGTGATGAAACATCCAAAAGAAACGATCAAGAAGAATTCAATTTTGAATTATGCAGTGCTCTAGTTAAGGCTAACATTCCCTTAAAAAAGCTTCAAAACCATACTTTTAGATCTTTTTTAGAAAAAATTAGTAACAAGCAAGTGCCAGATGAAAGCACACTTAGAAAAAATTATGGTAATGGGGTATATCTTGAAACCATGCTACATATAAAAGAAATTGTTAAAAATAAATATATTTATTTCATAGTAGATGAAACTACAGATTGTCGTGGACGTTATGTTGCAAATTCAATGTTAGGTTATTTAAGCGAAGAACAACCTGCCAAATCATATTTGATTTCTTGTAAAGTACTTGATAAAACCAATAATGCAACAATAGTTAGATTTGTAAATGAGACTTTCATGCAGTTTTTTGTTCCCGATATTGTTCCTACAGATAAAATTGTTTTGATGCTTTCTGATGCTGCGTCATATATGGTAAAGGCTGGCCAACAATTGAAGGTATTATACGAAAATTTAATTCACCTAACATGTTTGGCTTATGGTATAAATAGAGTAGCCGAAGCAATTCGAAATGAATTTCCTTTAGTAAATAGTTTAATAAGTAGCGTAAAGAAAGTGTTTGTAAAGGCGCCGGCACGAGTACAGTTATACAGAGAAAAACTACCTAACATTTCTCTACCACCAGAACCTGTAATTACGCGTTGGAGAACGTGGCTAAATGCTGCTCTTTTTTATGCAGAAAATTTGGAAGAAATTAAGGAATTAATTTTAGATTTGTCTGATAATTCAAGTGCTTGTATCCATAAAGCGCAATCGGTTTTGAAGAAATCAGAACTGCGCAATCAATTACCATTTATAAAAGCACATTATTATTTTGTAAGCGGGACTATTTGTAAATTGGAAACGGAAGCATTGCCACTTAACGCATCGATAGAACTAGTAAATAATATTCAAAAATTAATGTATACTGCCCCAGGAAATACTGGCAAAATTATTTCAAATAAATTTAAAGAAATTTTACAAAAAAAGTAGTGGTTATCAGCTGTTAACTAAAATTAAAAAAATTTTGACTCTGGACGAAAATCACATTGGTAATTTATTTTGCATATTTCGAAAAAATAATCCATATTTTCTGCATATTTTACAATTTTTAAGTGCATATATATGCACATATGTTGGCATTTTATAATGCATAAAATCCGCTCTCTAGTTATGACATTTCTCAGCATTAGCCGTCGATCGTTAAAGAGTGTTGTGATTTGTCATCTTCAAGGCAGTTTAGCAATATTTAATTTATTAATGATCTCGCTATTCTTTACTAAACTTGTATTCCATTGTTGGCTTTATACGTTTATCAAACTGTTATATTAATAGCGGGCTTATGTTTGCGTTTTTAATTTTTCAAATTTCACAAAATGTTTTCAACATCTTTAACAATTATAAATAGATATTACTATTGAAGATGATAACTGTAACTGTTATCGAAACGTTTAGATTTGTATAACTTGAATACAAAACTACACCATAAAAAAACCGAAAAGGTAAGTATTTTAAATAATTATTGGGTGTGGCGCAAATTTTATAACTAATTGTGAAACAAAAAATAAAGTGTTTCCGGTCAAACTGGAAGTGACATTTAAATGATTTATTTTCCTATTGTAGATTTCAAGCTACTATACGATTTCTCAAAATTTCATGACATTTTCACTTCATGGAAGTAACGACATTGATAGTGATAGACACCCGGTATAGCAATAAGATAACCACTATTGTAACCTTATTCAAACATATTTAAACAAAGTAGGACCTAATTAAAAATAATCGCTTATCGTACAAAAATGAAGAATATAGTTTTACATACCTATCTTATAACCTAATTTCACAATATGAATAAGAACAATGATACACTACAAAATAGTTTGATTAGTCACATAGTATTTAATTTCAATTAAATTAATTGTTTTGTAACATACTTGCTTCCCACAAACACAAGTAACACTCTGGATATATTTTTATTAGGTTGCTTTCAATTAGTGAATTGTAATACGGAATTTTTAAATTTTAAACAAATTAATTAAATGATTTACATTAATAAATAGAAATTTTAATTTTTAATTACTATTTAAGAACAAGTACTTAGAATTTTTAAAAACACTTTTTTTGTTATTATTCTTATATGAATTAGTTATTCAATAAATCAAAGTAAAAAATAATCTTAATTAATAACTTACCTTTATATAAAATACTAAAAATATTTGACAAAACTTGAACTTGACATTTACTCTAAGAATGTTGAAAACGAAAAGATTTAGTATTACAATTATCACTAAAATTGCAGATAAGCAGAACATCGCTGCCAAGGTCACAAAACACATAGATACAGGTTTTCTTTTTAATATGTGAAATTTTGTAATTGTAATTTTAGAAACGTTTGAGGTCAAAGGCTAAAAATAAATAAACTGCTTAGTATTTGTACATAATCTAAAAATTAGTCTACTGCCTTAATTTTTGATGACATAAATTACTTACTTTTAAGTGATTCGTGATTTTTAAGAAATAAGCACAAATAACTGTGATATACACTCATTCTCACTAAACGCTATGGTTTAGCCTAAGCACTACTACTTACTGCAAACAAATAATTTTCAATGTTGTACACTTCCAAAAACTAAAATTCACCTTACTGGTCTCAAATGTATTTATATCTAAATGCTGATCCTCTTTATAGTTTAAAAGTAAATTGGTTGATCAAAAAAATGTTGCTTGTAGTGTAAAGTTTAATCTATATGAAAAGCAATAAATGATATGGTTGATTTGACTATGTCAGAATAATAGAACTATACGCATACAAATACTTTATCTATACTTGAATATACCGTAAATAAACAATTTTTATCTTGTTACAATAGCGTCGTGTGACTCCAAAACTAAGATCTTGAATCTTTGCACTGTCATAATGCGATCGGAATATTTTATACTGCAGTTTTTGTATATCAGTTGGATAAACAGTGCAGTGACCTTAATTTCCGATCTGTAATCCCGACGCCCCCTACTAGATGACGCCCCTACGCGGTCGCCTAGACATGCCTAATGGTAGAATCGGCCCTGTATATGACCGGTTGTTTCAAGTAAATAATGTACGTCATTGAGTGAACAAAAACGCTGTGCCCCCATTAAAATTAAATCAATGTTTTTTATTGATTGCGTTTAAGCTAATTTCAAAAATCCATTATCTAACGATTATGCCTCCAGCATTAAATATGTTTCTTGCGTTAGTTAAAAACGGAGTGTGATTTCGAGCAATAGCGACAATTTGCAATATAAATAAAACCACAGTTTTAAAAATAAAGAAAATGGGAGTGGGAAAGAAGCATTAAAGCACTACATTCAGCTGGAAGAAATAGAATATCGACTGATCAAGAGAATGATTTCCCGGTGGAGTTTCTTACGGAAAATCCTTTTGAAACAGTGAGAACTGCTGCAGCACAAACTTTCCTTGATCTCTTTCAACAGTTTGTCGTCGAATAGATTTAACGAAAGCGTATAGATAGACGAGGAAGATTTTCCGTGAATGTTTGGGGGGTATTGTTGAAGAACGCTGTACAGCCTTGGTTTATAGGAACATTTTAAAAAATGTCATGCTGCCATCAATGCGTCAGTTTTTTGAGGACGATAATTCTATATTTCAGCAGGACAACTGTCCGGTCCATACGGCAATAGTTATTCGAAACTGGTTCGGGGAACATACTATTAACGTTATTTAAACAGAATTTAAATCAGATTGACAGTATTTAGGAGCTAATGGTTAAACAAATGTATAATAAGATTTAGACACAAAAACAGAGAGGAGTTACTATACAGCATCCGGGAAATCTGGCAAAGTCTGAATGAAACTCCAAATTTGCTTACAAATTTCTATGCTTCTATGCCCCGTCGACTTAACGAAGGCATACAAAGAGATGGTTCCGTAACAAAATATTCATTTTAGTAATTCTGCATATTTCCCAAGCTTTAATTGTCCTTTTTTTAATTTTGTTGGTTTATTGTATTTTTTGCCGCCGTTATTAATAAAGATTTTTTAATAAACAGAAGTATTTTATTTTCACAATTGTCAAAAATATACGAACTTTACCAAACTAACGAGAAGTATTTTATTTCATAAATTGTCCCCTCAACAAAGCTTCTATAAAACAACTGCCTCACACCAAAATGAAATTTCGTTCATAGCAGGCATACACCATAAGAATTTGTACTCTCTAACCCCTCTCCACTCACTCTACTCTCTCCTCCTCTCTCTCTGACCTCCCTCTCACTCTCTTCTCCTCTCTTTCTCTCTCTCTCCTCTTCTCTCCTCTCTCTCTCCTCTCTCTCCTCTCTCTCCTCTCTTCTCTCTCTCCTCTCTCCTCTCTCCTCCTCTCTCCTCTCTCTCCTCCTCTCTCCTCCTCTCTCTCCTCTCTCTCTCTCTCCTCTCCTCTCTCTCTCTCTCTCTCTCTCTCTCCTCTCTCTCCTCTCCTCTCTCCTCTCTCTCTCCTCTCTCTCCTCTCTCCTCTCTCTCTCCTCTCCTCTCTCTCTCCTCTCTCTCCTCTCCTCTCTCTCTCTCTCTCTCTCCTCTCTCTCTCTCTCTCCTCTCTCTCTCTCTCTCTCTCCTCTCTCTCTCTCCTCTCTCTCTCTCTCTCCTCCTCTCTCTCTCTCTCTCTCTCTCTCCCTCTCTCTCTCCTCTCTCCTTCTCTCCTCTCTCCTCTCCTCTCTCTCCTCTCTCTCTCTCTCTCTCTCTCTCTCCATCTCTCTCCTCTCTCCTCTCTCTCTTCTCCTCTCTCTTCTTTTCTTCTTCAATTAGCTCATCTTCTAATTTTTAACGCTTGTACAACATTTTGAATAAGATTGCCATTTTAAAGTGTAAATGCATATTAAAATAAAGTTAAAAACAATTTTGTTAGTATATTATTAAATTGTTACAGATTTTCAATTTTTCTTAGATTTTAGGACGAAAATCAAAGTGAAACTACGTATATAAGCACGCACACCACTTACCCACCACCCGACACACACATACACACACACACACACACACACACACACACACACACAAACACACATACACACACACATCCAGGCGGCATGGCCAATCTTGGCGAAACTTAGCCAAAAGTTATAAGGATTTAATTCCCAACATTTCTGGTGTGGAAAACCTCACGACCTTCTAAGCTACAAAATGTAAATTATAAGAAATGGTGGTTGGGTGTGTGTGTGCGTGTGTGCGCTCGCGTGTGTGGGTGGGGGGTAGGGGAAGTACGTGCGTGCATGCGTGCGTGCGTGCGTTCGTGTGTGTGTGGACTTACTTAAAGTTTTGTATTTAAGTTTAATTCATTTGGCTTAGAGCTGATTTTGGGAGAAATCCAGCGGTGGTGAGTGGAGGGGAGGGGGCTTATTGGGGGTAGTTTTTTATTTTTATCAAATATTTCTGAAACAGCTACATATCTCAAAGATATAAAAATACCTGAATATAGACCTTAAACTTTTCGATTAATTATGTTCTATGCAATTTTTTGATCTGACGCATAATTTAGCGGCAAAAATTTCTAGTGTAGAATTTATGTTAGTTCAAATTATGTTTTTATAAGAAAAAGTGTAGACATGTTTTTTAAAGAAAATTTAATATTACATAGATTTTCTTCACAAATTTTTTTAACGTAAAGCGTAATAAATGTAAAAATTATATAAATGTGGTTGAAAATAATGAAGCTGTATTATCGATATTTTTATTGAAGCGGGCGGCTATAGAATTTTTTTTTTTTGCGTTAATGTGTATTTATGCGTATGAATGTCTAACATGAAGTTTTAAACGTCATTCTGACATAGGTTACTGTTTTCGTTTTTTCA
The DNA here is from genome assembly GCA_036346205.1 of Vesta saturnalis. Taxonomy (NCBI): domain Eukaryota; kingdom Metazoa; phylum Arthropoda; class Insecta; order Coleoptera; family Lampyridae; genus Vesta; species Vesta saturnalis. The sequence continues at coordinate 753,404 of JARFJB010000664.1, forward strand.
AATGTTGCCTGTTTTCGTTATGAACGTATAAAAAGAGATTACATAAAAAATTATGTTTTTGTTATGAATGAATAAGTTCAAAGATAAATTTGTAATTAATAGATATTTATGTATTAAGGGCATAATCTACAATTATGCCCGTGGTACATACAATGTTTTATTTTATTTTGCACCATGAAACTGGATCAAAATTTTAAAAAGATTCAGTATTTTCGGCAAGTTTTTAAATGCAAATGCAGTGAAATAAAGTCGACAGTAGGCTAATTTGTTGTTACTAAGATACTGTGATATTGCTAAATTGTTACTAAGTACTGTTTGTTTGTAAAAATTTCATTCTAAAATGGAAGTAAAACAAACTTATTCGCAAGATTTTAGATGAATTTGATGAAAATAATTAAGATCGAAAGGTTGTATAGTAAGGTTGTTGTTTCAATAATTCTTTCAACTTACGTGACATATCATGTCATGTGTTTGCTGTCAATCATGCTGCTTAGCAACAATGACATTTCCGTGCTATAAAGACCACATTACGCCCGCATTTGGGGGCGTATAAAGAACATTATGGTGGCAAAATAAAATAAAAATTATTATTTCATTTCTCTTAATTTAAGTTAGCATCTAGATATCTATTAACCCCTGTCTCTCATGAAGCTTTAAACGTCTGTTTGACATAGATTATTGTTTTTGCGTTTACAATGTTGCCTATTTTTGTAATGAGCGTCTTATAAAAGTTGTTGCATAGTTATCGTAAAAAATGTTATTAAAATTATTTCATTTCTTTTAATTCCCATTTAGTAGGTTGGAAGGTCGTATGGTGTTCCACACCAGATATTTTTAGGATAACTATGCAACCTCTTTTTTAAACGTTCATAACGAAAACAGGCAACATTGTAAAAAGAAAAACTATAATGTATGTTCAGCATTTTCAATCATGTTTATTTAATATTTACATTTATTTCGCTTTACATTAAAAAACTTTATAAAAAAATTCATGTAAGATTAAATTTTCTTTAAAAAATACGTCAACATTTTTTTTATAAAATTAATCGTTATTCAGATAATGAAAAAATTTGAACTAACACTTAAATTCTACCTTAGGAATTTTTTGCCGCTAAATTACGTGTTATATCAAAAAATTGCATAGAAAATAATTAATCGATATGTTTAAGGTCTATATCTAAGTATTTTTATATCTTTGAAATATGTAACTGTTTTAGAAATATTTAATAAAAACCAAAAACTGTCCCTAATAACCTCTCCGTCACTGGATTTCTCCCAATATCTAATGAGCTCTAAGCCAAATAAAATAAATACAATATTTTAAGTACGTAGGTATTTTTGTTCTGGAGTTATCGTGGATACTAACATACATCCACACAGACATACACACGGACATACACACAGACACACACGCAGATATCCAGACATGATGGCCGATCTTGGCTAAACTTGGCCAAAAGTTGTAAAATGAGCTAATAAGTCGATTGTCGAAGAGATAGTTAAAAAAAGTCGATCGCATAACCTTCTGTACCTACATATGTATATGTAGATTGGAAGATGAAAATGAAGGGTGTTCGACATAAAACTGTTATAAGCAAAGTTTATTTTTGAAGTTTTCAATGTTATTGGAGAAAAATAAAAATAAAATTAATTACCTTCAATGTTGTTTAAACAGGTTTACTCAAAATTAACTTACAAGTAACATTAACGCTACAGTAATGATCATAGTCAACATATTGAATTAATTAATGAACAATAGACTTTAAGGTTATTTTTAAATTAAAGTCTTTACATTTCGGAACGTTTTTTTTAAAAGTAAGTTATGAGTTGCTTTCTTGGGAAATTTATATTGTATTATTATACATTTGTATCAGTAGTATTGCGTATAACAACATCTCTCAGTTTCTATTACACACCCAATTCTAGAACAAAATTTAGTTTTAGATTTTAAAAAATGTACAAATTTTATACTCACTGCTTGTTTGATCCATATGTGGTGCAATATGTGCTGTCAGGTGGCAGACAAACACATTGAGCTTTAACCCAGTTATGAAAAGTGAGTGTTAAAATTACAGTAATTATAAGAACAAGATTCATTATCTTCAGTTGTTTATACGTAATTTTGTAATTAAGAAAACGTGATCTGCTGCTTATCAAACGATCCCAACCTTATCACAAAGATACTACTTGTTATTTTCAGAGATAAACTAGATTAAATTTGATTTAATATTCCACATCACTAATGAAAATGTTTTGCTCGTGGGAATCCGACGTTATTTAAAGGCAAAAATGCATCTTCTAGGTGTACCATTAATCTTGAAATATCAGGTATTATCAATTTCTAACGAATTTAATTTGACTTTTTTCGATTTAGGCACAATTTACACTCTTCCTCTGTTGTCATCTTCGTTAGTTGTCTCTGTGTTTTCCTCTTAATCTTAGAAACAAAATTTTGGGATATATCAAGGACTTGTAAGATTGGGTTTTCAATACACGACTTTTACCCAATAAAGATAAAGATTTTTTGCGTGAACGTTGGTGGCGAATGTTTTCATTTTCATATTTCAACCCTGTTACGGTATAAACTGGCAGTAAAACGAGATAACAGGTAAACTTGGCTTTTGATCGACTAGACAGTCGGCGGGGTGGATTCGGTGTACTAAATTTTCCGCACCATAGGATACTTTATTATATATAAGTCCAGGTAGGAGCTGAAACTACAGAAAACCGGAAAAGGGCGCCAGAGTATTTGAAATTTCACGATAGGGGTTGAAATGCCTAATTACGTCAGTTCACAGCTTGCTCAAAATACTCAAATTACTCGCTTACCTAAACGTAATCTTCGCCAACCTGAAAGGTTTCAGAAATATTTGCACGCCTAACTAAAATAATTGCGCGCCGCAAAAAAAATCAATCACTATTTTGGTTAGAAAACAATAATGTGTGGTTATGCTACGTTACTAAAAAAATTCGACTCTTAAAGTAAGTTCACTTCAACAACGAAAAAAAACTTTAATTCTGTACACAACCACTTGAAATTAAATTCCTCAAGTCGCAATTAATTATGCTCAAATCATAAAAGAAAATAATACAGTGATTCATCGGCTTCTATATGTTACGTTATAATTAAATAATCACTTGAAAAGCTTTCAGCCGTAATTGTTTTATTTAAACTGAACACAATGTAATGACATTAATTGAATGAGCAAATTAAAAAAAATAAGCACTAGCCATGCGCGTTATCAGATGCGGTGTAATAATAGGGCCACTTTAAAAAATATAAGTCCAATAACCTATATATATATATATATATATATATATATATATATATATATATATATATATATATATAATGTGAATAAATAAATAAAAAAACAGAACCATCGAATTGTCAACTCAAATATTACAATCTTATCACCTAGATTATCTATTAGCGGTCAAACTATCTAGCTCACTATTAGAATAGATTATAGAATTGATTCAAATGTTCAAAATAATAAATGGTTACTTTCCGTTTACTAATAAATGATGCGTTTAAAACGCACTTGTCACATAATTTTCGATGTAAATTAGTCAGTTTAAACAAAAATTAAAAAAAACGTTAAAATAAATTTGGATAATAACGCGGATGGATAGCCCTGTATTAAAATTTGCGCAACAAAGAAAACAATGAAAAGTTAATCTTTAAAGAAAAGGTGTATTCAACCGTGTCTACAAACGCATAACAAAATAATACAAATTACACACCATAAATCTTTTTAGCATTTGTCACTCAACACAATAAAAAACAGAATGTTATCTTAGGTGGAGGATGCCCTCATAAATAAGCAATTGCATAAGTACATTAATAGATCAAATAACACAAAGAAAACAATTAAAGGGTTAAATATATAACAAAACACCATTAAATCAGGTTGAAGTGTGTACAAAATTATAACATTAAGAGGAAATGAATAAAAAAGCAGTTTAGTTACGCAGAAACACAATAATAAAAAAAACCACATGTAGTCACACGCACAGTTGGGTCGTAATAATACCAAGCATGTGGTCCTTTAGAACCAATCATGCCACTCTTTAAGTAAATAAGCACATAAAACAATAAAACAAATTACGGTACATATAAAATATATCAACAGTAAAATTGCACAAGTGATAATAAGGTAAAGGCAAGGACAAAAGAAAACAGACAAGGAATTTACCCGTACACAATTGTTTACTGACCACCAAAGCACAAAATACATAAATCAAATTACAATAAAGTACATACAAAGAGAAATCAGCTCGCAGGAAAATAATTCTACTTAAACAAACCGGCAAAAACAACTAATTAAAACAAAGCCTTACAAGGGTAAGTTATAAATAGATCACGAACATCGTGACCGATGTATAAGTTTGAGTGCGTTAGAAAAACATTCATCTATACAACAAATAAAAACAATAGAAATAAAAATTCTAGATGTTTAATGGCCCGACCTGGGAGTGTGTACCAACTGGCGGTATCCTATACCTTTTCACCAGTCACCCCTACTCAAATATAAATATAAACAACAACCAACAATGCTAATTCGCTAGAGTGAGAGGGCCCTGTACTGTCTTTTTATTTTAGCAGATTTCAGCTTAACGAGTCCGCGTACGAATAGGACACCTTTGTATTTAATATGTTATCTAGACTGGTAAATGATTTGCTGCGAGATTTCAGTTATATAAAAATACATACTTACACTAGAATAAATATTCGCTTAATTGATCACAGACACAAATCGTTAACCCAAAAATCGATCTGGGTCGATTGACACTCTAACTGTAACTAGCTCTCCCCCCGATTTCAAACTTCCTAACTAACTTTACTCCCGAAATCAACCCCCATTTTTCAAAGGTAATAAAGAACCAAGAAACATTAATTTCAATTGGAACAGTTTCGTATTAATTATTCCACGACATCTTAATATTAAATATATGCATTCGTCCGTAACAACCCTACGTTTCTCTCTCGGGTTTTAAGTAACAAACAAAGATATCTTTTGATCGCGGCCCGTTCAGCCGTAATTACTTGTTAAGCTAGTGACATTTTTACATCAAGAATTGACGCATAATAAATTCCAATGATTCGTTATGCCTCTACAGTACAGCATTTTTAAGCATGCACCTGCTACACACCCCTCAACATGTATTTTACAACCCTAGACAAATATCAGTTATAAAAAGTCTCACATTCCTTACATAAAATATCTAAATAAAATATTTTCAAATTATTAGCAAATTACGATGTATTATCAAGATATTAAAAATGCACTAATTGCCTTTTCTATCGTGGTAACAAAGGCGATTTGACAAAAGTTTATTACAATAATAAAATTTACGCGGTCCGCTACCTACAACCCCTTCCATTAAGCCAATTAAAGAAAAGGTACTCAAATTCACATTCACGAAGTCAAACTCGAAAATCTTAGGGAGAAATTGCACAGTCAACAGAACCTACCTCTTCTCGAAACCTTATCTAAGTAATTGATATATGGTAAATTGAAATTTTGTTAACGCTAGCCTTTAATGCCATATATTTAAAGCCAAATTCTTTGTTTAAAACCAAACTCTAATCGACAGAAACGGCGCCGCAAGGGCGGCTAAACTTTTGCAAAAGATGTACCATACAATGTAATAATTTTTATGCGTTCTTTAATTTAATTTTATATGATGCAATCCCAACTCTGTTTAACGAAATTCACCTAATTTAAAATAACGAAAACGTTTATTTACACAACACTACCCTATTTACAAAGAAACTAAATGAATGCTTCCTATTAAATTAGTAAGAGGATTTCCCTAAATATCGATACCAAAAATGTAAATCACGTTTCCCTTTTAAACTTTCGTTTTACTTTGATCAATGGCAAAAGCTTCAATTCAATTCAAACTAAAAAAATTCATAAACTTTTTAATCACGTAAAAGGCAAAATAAAACGTTACAATAGAAAAGCTTCTCCAAACATAGATGCATTATTAGATCCAATTACGAGAGTTTATACTACATTTAAGATGTACGGTACTAACAAATACTATATAATTTCGAAAATTATCGGCAAATCTTTGATAAAATCCATGACAATCCCTTACAATATTTTTTTGTACTTATTCCATGGCAAAAGAATGTTTCCATTTATTTCCCGATGTATGAAAACACGATTTTCCCGCAACCCGGTGTTTTTTTAGTTTCCGCTAACGCCAAGGGATACAGGAATGTAGCCAATGTAGGTTGACATTACTTTTAAGTATGTAAATGTGAACTTATTAACCAAATTATTTTTTAGAGTTGAAGAACAAATGCATTTGTTAAAAACCCATCATTAAAAAAAACTAAATAACGTCATTTATATATTTGTGACTTTTTAACGTTATTCGTTACAAAAAAATTAAAAAATTCCCCGCATTCGCACAAAATGCAGCACTCCGTGATTTCCAAACTGCTCATGCAGAAAATCAACTTTCCGAGCTAGTTAGGTAAATAGCTACTGTGCATTTATGTTTGGTCATTCTAATTTGTTTCTGAATCCAGTGCGCTCTGGAAATCTCGGGAGATTATAATAACGCCCCAGTGAGAAA